>CM034149.1:783701594-784301594 GCA_019776745.2 Taxus chinensis | reverse complement strand
CATACTCCTATAGTTTGTTCACCCATCTACATATTTTACTTGAGATCTCCATCTCTGATAAGATGTCTTTTACCATGGTGTGGGGAACATAAGCAACAACTTTTGAACTCAATATATAAGGCCTGAAATTTTTTGTTGCTTTCACCAAGGAAAATGTTTGTTTCTCCATGATTGTATACTTCAGCTCAGCTACTTGTAAAGCCTTACTAAAGAAGGAAATAGGCCTCTCAGCCCCATTCTCATCCTTTTACAGTAAAAATAGAAGCAATGGTATACTCAGAGGCAAAGGAAATGATTTAGAAAGGCCTTTTATAGTTTGGGGCTTCTAAAAAAGGTGCATGTTTAAGTGCATCCTTAATTCCTTCAAAAGCTTAAATGGTAGCCTCCTCCCATTTGATAACTTGACCCTTCTTTAGCATGCATGTAATTGGAAGAGTCAACTCAAAAAATTTAGAAACAAACCTTCTAATAAAATTAATTTGACCAAAGAAATATTGGATGCCTTTCTTGGTTCTTGGGATAGGTACTTTGTTGATTGCTTCCACTCTCTTAGGGTCTATAATAACACCATCTTTTGACACAATGTGACCAAGTAGCTTGGCCTTTTGCATGCCAAAATGACACTTATTTGGATTAAGAGAAATGCCATATTCCCTACATCTAATTATCATCTTCTACAAGTGTTGTAAATGATAACCTCTCTACCTTGAAAACACAGTCACATCATCTTAGTAAACTGCAATGAACTCGTTGATGTAACTAGTGAAAGCAACATCCATTGCTCTTTGAAAAGTGGCACCAACATTCATCAAACCAAAGGGCATCCTAACAAAAAAACATGTTCCCCAAGGAGTAGTGAGTGTTGTCTTAAGTCTTTCTGATTCTTTGACAACCACCTGATTGTATCTAGAGAAACCATCCAATGTAGAAAGCAACCCAGACCCTGTCACAAGCTGCAACATATTTTCCATAGTTATCAAGGGATAGTTGTCCTTCATGGATGGTTTTTTTAGATTTCAAAAATCCACACAAATTCTGATGTCTCCATTCTTCTTTCTGACTGACACAGGGTTTGCAACCCAAGATGAATATCTAGTGGGTTGAATAATACCTCCATCTCTCATCTTCTTTAACTCCTCTTGCATTTTCATGGAGAGAAGTGGATTAATTGGAATTTTCCTCTATCTTAATGGCTTATTCTTGGCCTCAAGAGGGATCTCATGTTGAAACAAGTCTTCTCTATATGCTTTTAGCTCGGAATAGGACCAAGAAAGGTAGTCTTGATATTTTTCAAGAGTTGGGCATAGGACTATTTTTCCTCTTTACTTAAATTGCTACCCAACCAAATATTCCTTGGTTTTTCCTTTGTTCCCAAGTCATGCTCTTCCACATCCCTTGAGGCATACATGCTTCTATTGATGATGTAATCAACATTGTTAAATTTTGACTCAAGTGCAACAAGACCTCTAGGAATGGTGTTTGTTTTCAATTGGATAATGTCTTTCTCAAACAAAGTTTCTCTTCCTTTAGTCACACATACCATTGGCTCCCAATCAATATTCTGATTTACAAACTCACCTTGGTTTTGCAAGAACCTTAGCACTTGAGCATCATCATCAAAAACTTGCCAATGTTTCACATTATCAGGGACAACTGGCCTAGTTAGCACTTCCACATGTTGTATTCACAATAAGGTGAAATGGTGAAATCTCCAAATCTAGAACCCAACACTGTCAATTTTGTCAGCAGTAACATTCATACTTCTATCATGATGCACAATATTGAAATAATCAAACATTTCAATTAGATCCCAAACTGCATGCTTATACTGCTTCATCTGCTGATTTTTTGTAGCATATAGTTTTCTTATTTGTTTGACAACCAACTCTGAATCTCCCTTTGCAATGATGTCCTTGACACCATACTTCCATGTAATTCTCAGACCCAACAACAAGGCTTCATACTCAGCAATGTTGTTAGTACATTCAAAATTAAGCTTGAAAGAAAAAACAAATTCTTCCAATCTAGGAGAAATCAGAATTACTCCAGCACCATTTCCAAATTTGGAGCAAGATCCATCAAATAGTAAGGTCCAAGGAGAATATACCTGTTCAAGGAACTTTGACTGATCCATTTTGTGTTCTTTTCCATCAGCAAAACCAATAAAATTATCAGCATGAACATCAACAAACAACACTTCATAGGAAGCATTGTTTGGGTCCTCAATTAGATGCAACATTTTCTTTTCTCCATAGAGCTTGACTAGGCTTCCCTCAATGGGAATGGTGGAAAAAGACATATCCATTTGGACACTCCCTCCAACACTTGTATCCCACTTTCTTGATAAAAGCATACCCCATTTGGTAGGGCAATCAACAATCACAACATCCAATTTCAAATTCCTCCTTGGATAAGATGCAAGCTGCACAACCAAATATTTCACACAACCAACCACTAGCACTTCCCTTGAGTCCATGGTAGTACACTTCCCATAGGAAGATGTCACTTTGATATCCAACTCATTCATGACTTCTAGAGGCATGACATTACATGATGCACCGGAATCAAACATACAATTGTGAAGTAGCCTATATTTTATGAGAAAAGTTGTAAAGAATGGATCAACATTCAATTGGGAATCAACCAAAGATGTTCCCAAATATACCTCAGGTGTCTCTCCAAGATCTTCTACTGCTGGTGGTGTTTCAAGGTCAACAATGATCTGAGGTGGAGTTTCAACAACATTTACATTTCTTCCTGGAGTAACCTTCTCTTCTTTCAATCCCAAGTACTCAAATGCTCTCTTCTTATGCTCAGGAATTGAAAGCAACTCAATGATTGGAACACTCACTTTAATTTGGCTCAATACTTGGGCTATGTCATAGGGGACACTCTTTGGAAAAACAACCTTGGAAGGGAGACAACAAGATTCATTAGATGGTAGTGGATTCTTGGTAGCTTGGGCATGAGGAGGACAATAATTTTTGTTTGGGATAGTAGAGCTTTTGGACAGGTGCCTCTCTCCTAGGAGCTTCTTTTGGAATGCTTGTGAGCAAGGGTGTTTTAGGTTTGGCTTGAGGCCCAACTTACTTTAACAATTTTTCTTCTAGTGTTATAATCTTTCTCTTGAGCTACAACAACATTCATCAACAATTGTCTATCTTCCTCCGAAGGGATACCACCATCATACTTCTTAATCATCAAAGCTCTTAAGTATTCAAATTCATTGTTAGGAATTTTAAAAGCTTGCACTACATCAACTTCAAGAGCATGAGGGGGAAGAAATATTTGTACCTATTTGATGCAATCCCAAAAATTTGTAGTTTTCCTAGCACTTATTACTTCAGTAGATGTTGCTCCTCCTTGTGAGCTTGAAGAGTAGCTCATCATGCAAATATCATCATCAGTATCATCATCATTATTAGCTTCACCTTATTGCTAGTCCACTTCACATGGAGGATGGGGTAGAAAACACCTATCACACCAATCAATATCAGCAACCTCTTCAACAATAGCAACCCTAGCAGTTAAGGGATCAGGAAACACTCTTCCTTCACATGCTTGAGGATGTCTATTTGTAGATCCAATAGGCCCTTTACCTTTGTCATCAAACCTCTACTCATTCCTATGGTGATTGCCAAATCTATCTTGTGCTTGCTGCCTAGGCTGACCTTGTGAAGTCTACCCAATTCCCTTCTCAGCTCTTGCCAACTTGTATGATATTTCTTTGACAGTACCCCTGCCAAAGTTTTCACAACCTCTTCTAAATCAGCACCTTTGCTAGCTTGAGGTTTTTTAGGGTTTATCAATTTTACACCATCTCTCTTGAGAGGTTTCCCAATTGCCTTGATATTGTTTTCAATTTGAAGTGCCATGGTGAAATCTTGTCTTAGATTGGTTAGGGTTCTTGTCTCTTAGGTAATAGGCTGCCTTTTTATCAAATGCATCTGCATATTTGATTAGACAAGATTCATCACAAGGCCTCAAACCAATAGGAAGCCTTCTCAGAGTTTTGTTAAACCTTGTGTTGAAGTCATGGACTGATTCATTAGGGTTTCTTCTTGATATTCTCAAACTCAGACAAAAGAAATCTAGGATCAGTCTTGTCACCATATTGCAACCTAAATGCATTTTTCATTTCAGTCCATGAATCAATAGAATTATCAGGTAGAGCCTTGTACCAATCCCTAGACATCTTCTTCTAGTGTATGAATGAACAATTTAATATACACATCTTCAAACTCTATCTCAAAATATTCCATCATATTAACAAAGAGTTTGAGATGCTGATCACCTAGTTATTGCATTGTTGCCTTGAAATTTTTTCAATCTATTTCTAACATCTTGTGGAACAGCATTTGGGTAACCATCCATTCCTCTAAAATCTATGGGACCAAAGGTGTTAACAACAAATGGAGGTCTAGGCTAAGCCATATTGTTTGGTGGAGGTGATCTTGGAGGTGAAACAAGCTGATGAGGAGTGCAAGATCTTTGGGGCTCAATGGAATGAAAAATTCACAAGACTAGTATCTCTCTTAAGTTTTGCTCTCCTTCTTGGAAATTTTTACTAGCAAATTTAGAAAATATAGGTCAGATTTTGAAGAAAGCCTTTCAAGGTGCAGCAAAAGGTCCTTCACTAGATGAGGCAATTCAAATTTATGAGATAGGATTGCTCTGCATCAGAATCACTTGAAGAAGAATGTATAATCCTCTAATAAAGGTTGATCACTTTCAAACTCAACAATAGGATATATCCTTTCTTGATGTCAAGTCTCCAACAACCTTCCAAACTCTTTCTCCCCTCCAACTCTGAATTCCTTGAATCTGTAAACAACTTCTTAGTAGAGTCTCTAAGGAAGAGAGATCTTCTTCCTTCTAGTTTTGCAGAGATTAGCAACACAAAAGTAAAAGACATAAAAGGTAAGACACTGGTATTTATCAATATTAGAAAAACATGGAGTCGCCACTAAGGATTTTCACCCTAGTTGTGCAAATGCACTAAAATAATCTGTCAAATGTTTGCTAGTACTGAAACCTTTGCAAGGCTTTATAAATCAGACCTTCTTCTTCTTAAATCAATCAATCACAATGCACCCAAAGTGTATGAACTACTAGGAAATGGAAAAAGGGCAGACAAAACTTGAAACCCTTGTTTAAAACTTGCAGATCTGAAGCATAGAATGATATTTTAACAATGTAGATAGCTCAAATACTTGAATACACAAATTTCTCAAACTCTTCAAACACTTCAAAAACACCAAGAAATTCCAAGAAGTCCCCGGCAACGGTGCCAGAAGGTGTTGGTACCCAAATTTGTTCTCCTTTTCAGTATGAGCAGCATCAGAGATATGGCATGAAGCTTGAAGTCAGATAGATCATGATGTGTGTCATTTTGTAGCCGGGGATGTGATCTAACTGGCACTCAGATTTGTGGAGAGATGGATAGCACTTTGAAAGGATTTTGATCTGACCCTCACTATTTTAGGTTGTGCCTTTCAACCAAGGTAAGAGAACCTATATTGTAACCCCAAATGGTGAAGGAGATGAAGATATCCCTCAATTTATGCAAATAGTATGAAAATGGCCTTGGGAAAATATGATCAACACTCCAAATCTAACTTTCACAAGCTGTCACTCCCAGATTATGGAGATATTTTCAATGCAAGGCAAGGGTTACTAGAGACATTATATGATCCTGATTTTCTTTGTGCATTTTTGTAAATGGATTGTATTCTTTTGTTGACACACAATGCAATGCAGGGGTAGTATGGGTAGGATTAGTTTATTTGAATGAATTTTTTTGGTGGGGTGTTGACAAGACAAACTAGGATATATCAGATCTTTGACAACCTCTACAATACTTGAACAACTATCAGATAAAATGATTCAAATAATTAGGATACTCCTTTCAACCAGAAGAGGCATAAATGGAAGCCCAAGTTGCACTCTTCACACAATATTTGAGAACTTACCACAAAATCTTGAAGTAAAGAACTCAATTAAACACAAAAATCCTTGATCAAACCACGCCTAAGGTACCCCCAAAGGCTTACAAGCAATCTCTGTAGTCAAGGAAGGTAAAGTGATTTTGAATTTGTTTATCTCTTTATCAGATGAAGGCTCTTTTGAACATGAGATTGCAAATGCCACTAAACTATCAACAAGAAATGGAGATTCTGTGTGATTTCTAAAGACTTTCAATGCAAGATTGCAACAAGAACAATGAAAACTATTTGCAGGCATTTAAAAATGATAACAGACATCATATTGCCCAGAAAAACAAGATTAACTCAAAAGCTTGTTAGATTCATCAGCAGGGGAGAGTTTCATGAACAATCTCAGAGCTGTGTGATGGCTATACACTTGTAACCAACTCACATACATGAAGATCCAACACAGAAGAAATTATTCTAGTTCTTTGGTGGGTTTCTCAGAAAATGAGCTTTCTCTCAAGAATTTTCTTGTGATTTTAAATTCCCCCCTTTGCATGTCTCAAAACATGCATTATATATCTCTTGCCACATTGGAGCCTTCTTTCCCAAGAAAAGAATATGCCATGGGATCAAGTTTGTTACAAAACAATCCTCATGATTCAATGAAAATGACATCAAACAGGAAAACATTTGCAGGATGCTAGGTGTGCCCAAAAAGATTAAATCATTACAAATATCTAGATCATTATCCATCCTGGAGGCATGTTTTTCATCATTAAGGCATGCAAATGCCTTTCCTCTCATCATTTCACCTTCTCACCTTTTAAAACTACCTCTACAACTTTTGAGTTTTGTCATTTCACATTTTTAGACGGATTAGGGCAAAATTTATTTCAAAATCACCTCAGATCAAATAATTAAGCCATGAAAGTGATGCCAATGATCCTGGAAGGCCAAGACGACACAAAATCACTATAAATTTGATGAATTTTGATGTAAAAATCGTGATTCCAAGCTTCCTGGAGCTCCCATGGTGGTCAAAACAAATGGATGCATAGCAACCATTGATCTTATCCATCTTTTAATCTTGTCCCTCCATGTGGAAGATGTGGACTTAGAAATAAGCTGTGAGTTACCTTTTTAATTTTTTGGATAAGGCAGACACGTGGAAAAAAATGATTGGATCTAGCCCAGTTTTTTTAAACATTTTTTTACTTTATGACCTTTTGAAAATTTGGAAAAAAAAAATTCATTTTTTCCCCTACCCCTCTGCCTTTGAATTTTGGAGCTGACACGTGGCACATGGTGGGTCCCATTGGGATCATGCTTCAATTCTGTGTATTTTTACCTTTTTTGGAAAATTGGAAAATTTTCACTTTTTTGCCCTGGGCCCGCACCTCCGATTTCTCCCTCTCCACATGTGTCCTTTGTGATTCGTCGTGGGCCAACATTCCAAACTTTGATTTTAAGCCTTCTTTTTTCAAAAGGGAAAAAATTCTCTTCTACCTCCGCCGGCCTGCCAACCTCCTCTGTCCTCTGCCACAAAATGTTCATCTCTCATTTTTTGAGGACCCACGGGCTTAATCTTCATTTTTACTCCCTTTAAACCAAGGGAAAATTCTCAAATTTTCACACTTCCCTCTGGAAAAAATTCCATGTTGCCTCTTCCACATTCTCCACCTATGCCACGTGTCGCTCATTGATTTGCTTGCGGGCTCCAAACTTTTAATTTTAAGCCTTAACTCCTTTTGCGCAAAAGGGAAAAAATTCCCCTTTTCCTCCACTGGCCCGCTGACCCCGCTGGAAAATTGATGCCACGTGTCTTCCTCTGATTGGAGTAGGGGTAAAAAATTTTCATTTTGAACTCCTTTGTGAAAAAGGGAATAAATCCCCTTTTACCTCCATGGCCTAAACTTCTTTATACATCTGCCACTCTCAAACTAGTCCCTCCATTGCAGACTCACTTCCCTCCCTTTTTTCTCCTGTTTCCAAAAGGCACAAAACACCTAAGTTCCCCGCCGGCCACTCCACCTTCGTATGATTAGCACGTGTCCCCTTCTGGTTGGCTTTCGGACCATTTTTTGACTTAGGAATATTTTTGTAAAATAAGGTCTAAAAGCATTAAGGGAGATCCAACTCACCTGCCATCCCCTCAGCCAATCAGAACATGCCATGTAGGTAACATTTGTAAAAAGGTGGAGTCCCTGGAGCCCGAAAATTGCCACATTGCCAAAAAAGGTGAAAAATGAAAAGTTACAAACATTTCCCTAGTCTTTCTCAGCCAATGAAAACCCACAAAATTTCCAATACCTTTTGAGGATGAATTTGACAGGAAATTTTTTCATGTCTGACCGTCAAAACGTAAAAAATTCCAGGGATGCCATAGAATTCAATTTTTTCACTAAGGATGCCATATTTTCTGATTTTGAATCAACTGAAGCGTGATTTTTGAACATTTTTCGACCTTGGGATTAGATTTTCAATTGCACACAAGTATGATTACTTAATCAATTTCAATTTTTCCATGATCTGGCAAAGGGAAAAATGACATAGCCCATAAAATTGGAAAAACTAGGGCATAGAAAAGGGAAAACTTGGATTATTCCTTCAAATTAGGGAAAAATAACAAGGGCCTATCTAGATATAGGGCCCTCCATATCTCTATATAGGGGCGGGCCTCTATATGGATAGGGGCCCTATCTAGATATGGGGGCCCCTATCTAGAGTTCGGGGTGGGGCCCCCATATCTAGATAGGGCCCATATCTCTATATAGGCATCTAGATATAGAGGGAGCCCCATATCGTCATAGGGGAGGCCCTGGGGCACTCGCAGCTAGATCTATATGGGTGCTTGGGCTATATACAGTCGGGATCGAGGGTCCGAAGGACCCCCTAGAAACCCCTATCTCTCCCATATATATAGAGTAGAGGGGGGGGGCCCAGATAGAGATAGGGCCTCTCCCTCTCTATGGGTATGGGGGAGAGCGCCAATTGAACTCTATATACGACGCTCACTGCCGAGGTAGGGCCCCCATATAGAGTATATAGATAGGGCCCCCCCCCTCTCTATTCTATCTTATCTCGCCATATAGATAGTTCAGGGCTCCCCCCATCTATATAGAAGGGCTCGGCTCCCCCCCCCCTCTCTCTCACCCATATAGAGAGAGGGGGGGCGAGAGAGGGCTCGGCTCCCATATCTATATAGGGGGGGGGAGATAGGGGTGACTATCTAGAAAGTGGGGGGGGTGCCAACTCTCTCTATATATAGATATAGCCGCCCTCTCCCGCGCCAATTGAACTATATCTATATATACTACGCTCACACCCCCACCCCTTCCTATCTTATCTTATAGTTCTAGTTCTAGATAGGCGCAGCTAGATATAGTGGGCCGTCGCCATATATCTATATAGGGGAGGGGAGCATGAATGAAATGCCCTATCCGTAAGAGCGCATAAATGACCTTCGGACCGTGAGGGGTTTAGAGAACAATGCTCTTTCTATGGACCGATGTCCGCGGATCTGGAAGAAGAGGATCGGGGATATGCCGGTAATGAGAGGGAGGAACCGCCATGGAAAGATTCCTCGTGTAGAATCCGTAGCAGGACTATGAACGGAAGCTGGCGATCCGGACCGTACCAAAAAAGTTCCCGAGACACGGCGTGAAAAAGTAACAATATTGGGAAACAAGGTCCAGAGATAAACTTTGGGTAGAATGACTGGATGAATACGAGCTGTGGCTAATACCCAAGGCATGGGAGAAGCATTTTCTACGGGATCCCGAAACCACCGGCCACCCCGACCCAATTCATGATGAGCCCACCAACTCCCTGGCAAGATGCCCACGGTGAAAAACCACCGACATGTCGGGATCCAAATTCGAATTCGTTCCCGGTCCTTCCTCGGGTCGGAGACCACTGTGTTCACGCCGGCGGTCCGACATAGAGTTCCTCGGCCCCCCCATCCCCATCTAGAGTATCTGTATCTGGGGGCCATAGAGAGTATCTGGGGGGGCCGAGTGCCTCGACCTCCCCCTCCCATATGAAGTAAGGTGATTCCGATAGGGGTCGCCATATATCTATATCTAGGGGCGCATGCTATATGTCTATAGTCCCGCTCTCCCGCCATATCTCTATATAGGGTGCCGACTCTAGAGAGTTTCCCTCGACCCCATATATCTAGAGGGGGTCGAGTGCATGAATGCCCTCCATAGATATAGAGGGGCGGTCGAGGGCGAGCAGAGCACTCGACCACACCCCCACCTATTGATTGGGATTGGGTTGGGTGGGCGCCCAATCTATATAGTACAAACGGGGCTCCGACGCATCCGGCAGAGCAAAGCGCTCCATTCCCTTCCTTCTGCATTGGCGAGTAGAGTGCCACAATCCCATTCATCATTTTGTATATACATGGGCCAAAGCCCATAGCACTGGCGACGTCCCCGGCATAAATGCAAGGGGGGTGTATAGCTAATACGGGATCTTGCGGAACGGGATTTGATTCTGCAGGCGATTCAGTACGAACGAATGAATTCCGAACAAAAGGATTGGAACTCGCCGATGGGGAAAGAGGGGAAAACAGAGCAATGCCAACAGCTCCGCCATATATAGATAGGGGCCGCTGTTCGGCTCTCTCTTCGGCATCTCGTGCCAAGTGCAATAAAAGAGTCGCCTTTTTCCCGGATAAAGCTCGCGAACCACCGGAGCCCCCGCGGTCAAGCAGCGGGCCCTGGCGCCCCCCCCCCTCTCTATATATGGGCCCTACTCTATATATGGGGGGGTCGAGCAGCGCAGAAAGCCTGTTCAAAGCCCGGTTCCTTCCGGGGTGCGGGGCCGGGGTTCGTGCCTGTTCGAAGAAGGTATATATATAGGGCTCAGCCCCGGGCGCCCTATATAGGCTCGATACGAAAGAGCAAAAAGCAGTTTCCCGGCCTCGTTCTGATACATTATGGGGTTGGACCCGGTAACGAAAGGGGAATCCGTAAAAACTTGGGATCCGACACCGTGGTGGAATACTACCCTCGTGATTAGACCATGTCCCCGGGATTTGATAGGGCAAAGGTGCATTAGCATTGGAGTTGGTGAATACGTTGTAATTGGGAGAGTTGGAAGGAGTATGACGGAACGAAAGACCAAGGAGAGAAAGAAGAGTGCACAAAAAGTGAGGTGAAGCACCAAACGCAGGTGGTTGTTTCCTGTCGTAAGCGAATGCAACGGAAAGACCCGGAAGTAACGGATAATGGCACAACTCATTTACTGACGTTCTTCCGTGTTCATTCCCAATCTATTGTTCTTCCCGGATGATCCGCAATCGAGGTGGCGGGATTCGGACCTATGGACAAGCCCCCACCCCAGCCCTTATAACTATAATGACCGGCCCCACCCCCCTCTCTATGGCCCTGCCCCCCTATCTCCCATATCTATATAGAGGGGGGGGGATAGAGGGGGCCTATACACCATAGAGAGAGAGGGGAGGCCCTGCCCCCCCCTCTCTATTCTATCTTATCTCGGCTCCCAGATCTATATAGAGGGGGGGGAGAGAGAGAGGGCCATATAGAGATAGGGGAGGCCCCCCGATGAGGGCCATAGACCAGAGATCTATAGGGGCGTCGCCATATCTATAGAGAGGGATATAGATAGGGGCGCCCTCTCCCTCGGCCTCGGCCTCGATATATAGGGGGGCTTCCTCATCGATCGCCTCTCCCCCATAGAGTTCTCTATAGGGGCATATAGATCTGATCTAGAGGGTGGGGGTGGACGTCAGGAGGCCCTCCCCCCCAATTATAGAGATAGAGAGAGATATAGAGAGTCTCATTCAGAAATGACCTCGACCCATATCTCTATAGGGGGGCGGCCGGGGCGCCCCCATATATCATATATAGATAGGGTGCCCCCTAACCCCTCTATTAATAGGCCCTCCCCTATCTATATGGGCCGCCTCCCACCTATATTCTATTCTAATATAGGTGGGAGGGTAGGGGAGGGTAGGGTAGGGTGGGGTTGGGGCCTAGGGGCGCACCATACCATATCTATGGGACCCAGATAGATAAGATCGATCTATAGGGAGGGGGGGGGTCGCAGGGGAGCAGAGGACTCTAACTATGCCCCAAGGGGTCGGGGTCCCCTCCCCATATCTAGATAGGCCGTTGGCCGCCCTATAGAGAGAACTGGGCCCAGCTGAGCCGTTTCTATATAGTACCCCTCCTCGTCCCCCTCGACCTCCTCCTCCTCCCCCCCCCCCCCGCCAGCTGTCCGGCTATAGAGAGTAGGCCGCCCATAGATCTAGAGCGGGGGCGGGGGAGTGCCTTAGAGAGTCAGATAGTCGCCCCCCCCCCCAGATAGAGATAGGGAGATGGGGGCCCCCTCTCTAGATTTCTCGGCTCCCAGATAGAGAGAGAGATAGATATATAGTATAGGGGAGCCCTAGAAAGAGATGTATGGCTGTGCTGGATCTCCCGAGATTGTATAGAGAAGGCGGGGGCAGGGTTCGAACCTGCAGTCTTCAGGTCATGGGCCTGACGAGTTGACCAATTACTCTACCCCGCTTCGTCAGATATGGATATGGCCACAATGAATCAATGTTCCGAGCTAATGAATCAATGTCCCATCTATATATATATATATATATATTCCATACGTAATATGATATGATCGTTCGTTCGATTGTCATTGTTTGTTAGTCGATTGCAGCCAGCCAATAGAATCTGGGCCCAGATCTATTCTCTGGCGGCACGATCACATCAGTGCATGTGAATCAATGTTATTACATACGTAATATGATCGGATCGATTGCAGCCAGCCCAGCAAAGAGAATCTGGGCCCAGATCTATTCTCTGGCGGCACGATCACATCACCACAGATAGGGTAGATAGGCCAACCCAACGAACAAGTCTATCGTCCAGTCTATCCATTGGACAAGTCTATCCAGTCTATAGATGAACCTCCATATAGAATAGATCTCTATTCTAAATATAGATCTATTCTATATGGATAGTCTATATTCTGTCATATATATGTAGAGTATAGTACGATACAAACTCTAGATCTATCCAACTAACAGATCTATATTCTATAATATGAGATATTATAATACTATAGATGTGATACGAACTATAGATCTCAACTAGATCTCAACTAACCAACTCCCCCCTCCTCGATCTCTCGCCATAGAATATAGATTCTATATAGTGCAGATAGAGAACAGATATCTATATATAGGGGGCCCCCTATCTATATATGGTTGGTGCTCCCTTTCTATCTATCTATCTATCTATCTATCTATATCTCTATCTATATCTCTATCTATCTCTCTCTCTATATCTCTATCTATCTCTCTCTATATGGCCCCTCGGGTATATATAGATAGATAGAAAGGGAGAGGGCCTTGATTCGCCATATGATATGGCGCCCATTCTCAATTATTCGGCTTGGCCCCTATAGAATCTATATAGGGGGTAGGGGGGCCCGGCGATGGCCCCATCTAGAGAAATCTATATGGGCGGCCCTTCTCCTCTCTCCTTCGCCCATCCCGCAACCATCTCACCGGCATCACCCCTCTATATGGATCATCCGGCATCACGCATTGTCACCGGCATCACCCATTCTCTATATAGATCATCCGGCCTCCCCTTCTCTCTATTCTATATATCTTATATCTGTCCGCCTTCTCCCTTCTCCCCTTCTCTCTCTATTCTATCTTATCCGCGGACCCGTACGATCTTTACGATCTTCTGTCCCCTTCTGTCTCCATCACGAACTATGGATAGTTATCCGGCATCACTAGTGTGAGTGAATGATCAAGATATGAGGGATTCTATAAGAGTCCCAGTTCATGTCCAATCCCAGTTGACTCGTTTTCCACTACATGCGATTCTCCTCGTCAGTCGGAACTCTATAGCCAACCCCGGGGTGATCCACGGCCAATCGGGGAGGACTATACTATATAGAACCAGAATTCCGTACGCGGTAATCCGGCCGTACCCGTCATAACCATGCATCCATACAGAATTCATACAGAATTACGATCCAGCCCCATCTAGATAGTTCAGGGCTCCCCCCTCCAGAGTTCAGAATTCTAGATAGGGGGTCCCCAGTTGTGTTGCCATATCTATAGTTCAGGGGGGCCCCAGATGGAGATATAGGCTTCACTCCACTTCACTCTACTCTCTAGTTCTAGTATAGGCGGCCCTATCCCCCTCTAGATCTTAATCAACCGTCACGATCCGGACTAAATAGAAGAGACCGTACGAGATACCGAACTGCAGAAGAGACCGTACCGTGACGGTTGAAACCGGGGAGAAGAGACCGTACTGCCCCCCCTCTCTATATAGATCGATCTGCTCCGACCGTCACGATCCGATGGGGAACATTAGAGAGTCGCAATCTCAATCTATATTGGTCTAGTCTCCGTTCGAACCAAGCACCAAACTCTATAGATATAGAGATCTATAGATCTATATACATATGGATAGGACACGAAGTATGTATATAGATCTATAGATCTACTCTCTATTCTATATGCCCTCTATATTGATCTGGCAACCGCCACTCCGAGAGAGAACTGACTAGACTAGAGAGAGTCAACCGTCTCCGCCTATACCTATATAGGCCGCCGCACCAAACATAGAGAGTCGTCCGGTCTAGTCTGTATTGTATATGATTGGTGGCCCCTTAGCCTCTTATCTGCGGCTAAAGACTGAACTAAGTGGGCCCGACTGGGCCCTCGCCTCGGCAGGAGATGAGATTAATACAGAATTATGAACTATGGAGGGCCCTATCCATAGATATAGAGGGGGGGGCACCCGCCCTTGAAATCTATAGGGATCCGTAGATCAATCCTCCCGGCATCAATCGAACCGTTACTAAATGTATACAGTCGCCTATAGAGATCTAGGGGGCGCAGCCATCTATCTCCATCTCCCAGTCCCCATAGATAAGATATAGAGAGAGGGGGGGGGGGCGTTCCCCTAGAACTATATGGTCCAAATGACCCCGGCCAGGCCGGAAGGATAGGGGCGCATGTACTGAATGACCTGCCTGCCAGATCTATAGGGGGCTATCTAGGGCAGGCTCCCTACCTATATACGCTCAGGGCTATGGATTGGATAGTCATTGGATAGTCGGCCAGGTTTGGGGGGAGAATAGACACAAGGAATGGATGCAGCCACCCTCCTATATAGAGTTCATCTATCTATATCTCTCTCGACTCTATCTGTATCTCTCGATCTCTCAGATAAGATATATATCTCTCTCGACTCTCTATCTGTATCTCTCTCTCTCTATCTCTCTCTATATCTCGACGAGACTCTATCTGAACTCTGAAGTCTCTCTCTCTCTATCTCTCTCTCTATCTCTATCTATATGGCAGAACCCTCTATATATAGATTCTCTATATGGCAGCTGGCCCCTATATATCTGTATATGGCCAGCCCCTCTATATCCCCTATATAGAGAAGGGGGTTCTCTCGGCTCATATATAGATAGGGGGATCGAAGCCTCTCTATATGATATGGCAGCTGCGCTGGGATCGAAGCCTCTCTATATGATATGGCCGCTGGGGTCCGAAGCTGGGAGAGTCCCTCTATACTCTATATATGGGATGGGTTCTCTCGGCCCATAGAGATATAGGGGGATAGTTCTCTATAGAGGGCTCTAGAGATATAGGACGCACTGGTCTAGTTCTCTATATAGGGCACTCCCAACTCTATCTTATCTCGAGTTTAGTCTAGTCAGGGCGAATGGTCAGATATCTATCTATATAGGGGCCCAAGATCTGGGATATGGCGAATGGTCAGATATCTATCTATATAGGGGCGTTCTTAGCTCACAGAGTTCTTAGCTCACAAAGTTCGGTTCCTAAGATATCTATATAGGGGCGGTTCTATAATCAGGCAGATGGCTAGTCCCCTATCTATATAGACTCCCCCTCCCCTCATATATATAGGGCCCATATAGATAGCCAGATATAGATAGGGGGGGGGCCATCTATCTATGCCGCGGACCGCTGATAGATAGGAGCGGAACGGTTCTCTTCTCTCCATCTGGGGACTCCATCTGTTCTCTCCATCTGGGCCCCTCTCTATCTATATGCCGACCATCTATAGTTCTGCTGATAGATAGGAGCGGGGGTGGGGAGTTCTCTCCATCGGCCCATATCTAGACGGCAGATAGGGGTCCCCAGATAGCCAGATGGATCTATATATATAGTAAGTACGGAAGCCGATTCCCCTATCTATAGATCCTGTCAGATCGCCCATATATATGGATAGATAGGGCCACAAATCCCCTATCGGCCCCTAACCACAAGATCAACCTAATATCGTCCCCCTCTATCTATATGGCGCCCCCCCTTGAAATTTCGAGGGGCACGTGAACCGGGGAAGCTCGCCTTAGCTTGGAACCCTCGGGTCGGGGCCTATCTAGTTATAGTTCAACCCCCTACCACCCCAACCCGCCCCAATAGTATATACGGGTAGGAATGAAACCCCGCCCCGAGGCCTACAGGAACATAGCCGCAAGGTCGCCCCTCCCCCTATGACGATATGATATGGTTGCGACGCCTACAGTTGTTATTAGGTTGTTGGATAGAGGGAAGACTTGTCCTCCTCCGCCCCATATATCTAGAGGGGGTCGGGGGAGTGCGGACTGACTATAGACTAGACTAAAAGATAGGCGCCGCCCCTATCTAGAATTCTGAACTATGGAAGGGGGGGGCCCATATATCTATATAGAGATATCTCTTTCTATATCTCTCTCTATATCTCTCTCTATATCTATATCTCGTTCAGGGCCCAGCTAGCTATATAGAATAGAGAGATCTATATATATCTATATATAGAGTAGGCCGTCGGTTCCTCTCTCTCTAAGCTATATAGAGTAGGCCCCCCCCCATCTCATCTATATATGGGTAGGCCGTCGGTCCCCTATCTGTATCGCCCCATCTAGATAGAGGGGCCCCATGGGCCCAATCCCATCTAGTTAGAGTTAGATCCGGGGTCCCCTATATCCCCTATCTATATATGGGTTCGCCGGGGGGGCTCACCCCAACTAAAACTATAGCCGCCCCCATCCCATATATAGATAGGGATAGGGGCCGACGGGACGGCCTGTCGCCATATCTACAATCTAGAATCTATTAATATATATATAGGGGTGGGGGGGGGGGTGCCTCGATCTCTATCTATATCTGGGGGGCCCATCCCATCTAGAATCTATATAGATGAGATAGAGGGGGTCGAGCTACACTGCACCGGATGCATCCGTCTACCATCTATTATATACGTGATACAACCAGATACTCGTGATACAACCAGTCATCCTATTCATCCCGTGAAACCCCCGACTGCAGAATGAGGCGAACAACCTCTCCGACCGCCACCCATCACCCATATATGGAGAGGGGAGTGGAGAGCTGCCCTATATCTCCATTCTCGAATGCGCAAGCAAGCAGTGGTGTTTGTTTTCCCTCGTGGATCTATCTATATAGATATCTGGTCAGGCCTATCCTATCCATATATGGGGATGGGGAACTCAACCCCCCTCTCTCTATATCTATATGGGGATAGCCATATAGATAGGGGGACTCCCCCGCCCCTACCCCCCCCCCCCCTATCCTGAACTATCTTATCTATCCGGCTATCTGGACGTAGGTCATTTATGCCGATGAAAGGAGGTGAGGTCAAGGTTAGTAGAGGGGGTTGGCCGAGTGGCGGCTAGGGCCCATCTATCTGCCCGAGAGGAGGCTTCTATATCCATATCTGGGATGAGAGACGCTTTCGCTCAATTAAAATGAAGAAGGGATATAAATTACGAGGAAGGAGAGAGGCCGATGAGAATTGGAGTTGATGAAGAGAGTTGATGGAGATTTATAGCATCATTCGGGTGAATACAAATTGAGATTGCAAAGACATAAGCTTGTGATATCGCTACACCTAATTCCAGACCGGTCGGTGCGAAAACGATTGATAGAGGACCGGGATCTCCTATGAAATACATGATGTTCTTCATACACAGCATAGTCCGAGCGAACCCACTTAAGATCTTGACTGAACTATGACCAGCCATCATATTAGCGAATGAACGTATTCCTGAGCTTAATGCGCGGAAGCGATAAGGGATTAGCTCAGGGAGTACTGAGAAAGGTGCTGACGGCAGTGGTACTCCCGCGGGTAATGAGAAGCTGGGAAAATGAAGCCCATTTCTTCGAGATCCCACTATAGTAATTCCAATAAAGAGCGAGAAAGAGAGACCCGAAGTAATGATGAAATGACTTGTCACTGTGGAGCTATATGGTATCATACCTTGGGGATTACGGAATAACAAAAACGTGAAAGTGACCGGGATGCAGGGGGAGGACTTTTGCTTCACATTTCCAGAACGACCGCCTATTTGTTCGTTCACCGGGTTCAGCACGAAATCATGAATAAGCTCTACCACTGATTGCCAAGCATTTGGTACTAGGTTCCCTCCGTTCTTAGTGGCGGAATGAACCAAGAGCAGGACTAAACCGGTAGTTGGCAACATGAACAAAGGGGAATTTGTGAATGAGAAATACGAGTTTCCTATCTTCATAGGAATCAATGGGATAATGGCGAATTGCTCGAGTGGGCTGTTTAGCGTAATAAATACTTTTATCTCATATACATCTCGGGAGGGGGAGGGCACTCGACCAACGGCCCTATCTAGAATTCTGAACTATGGAGGGGGGGGGCCTATCTATATCCATGCCCTCGGCCACCCCCAGATATAGATAGGGCCCCCCTATATAGATTCTAGATGGGGGCCCGGGGGCCGAGTGCTATATCTATATATAGCCATAGAGCCCTCGTCCTGAAGTCGGTCGAGTCCCTCGACCCCAACCCAACTCCATCCAATCTAGAGAGACCTGGGATCTGGGCGCCTACTCTATATATAGGGGAGCCCCCACCCCCAGTAGGCCGTCGGGCCATATAGTTCTAGGGGCCTCGACCCCTTCTATAGATGAGATATGGGGTCGAGTGCCCCGTAGATAGATAGGGGCCCGCCGGGGCGGGAGAGTGCCTCCCCCTCGACCCCAACCCAACTCCATCCAATCTAGAGAGACCTGGGATCTGGGCGCCATAGATTCTCTAGGGGAGCATAAATGCCCCCGTATAGAGAGTAGGCCGTCGGGAGAGTCCCTCCCCCTCCTCGACCCAACCCCCCCCCCAACCCCCCCCTACCCTATAGCTATAGGCGGGCGGCCTATAGGGTAGGGGCGCACGCAGAAATGACTCGATAGATAGGGGCGGGGGAGTGCCCCCCCATATAGAGAGGGGCCCTCGACCTCCAGATATAGCCCCTCTAAATTGAAAGGGGGGGCGCCATATTTACTATATAGGGGGGGGTGCCCCCACCCCTTCCTATCTTATCTTAGAGTTCTAGATAGGGGCCCTCTCGTCGCCATATAGATATATATAGGGGAGCATGCTATAGTCCCCTAAAGGCCCTAACGTCAGTCGCCCTTGAAATTAAAAAAAATTAGAGGGGCCATATCCATATAGGGGAGGGGGCCCTCAACCTATCGGTTGAGCGGATCGCTCACACCTCGACGAGTACTCTCCTCCCCCCCCCCCCCCCCCCCCCCCCGCCTCTATATAGCTGTCCGGCTATAGAGAGTAGGCCGCCCGTAGATCTAGAGCGGAGTGCCGACTCTATATAGCCTAGCCGTCGGGAGAGGGCGGCTATAGACTATAGACTATATAGAATAGGCGACCCGTTGGTCGAGTCCTGTCCTCGACCTCTCCCGTCCTTCTCCCGGGTTCTTTCATTGATAAGAGTAGAGTGAAGAATCGTTGGTTTCACCGGCGAACTGCGTGGGCATGAGCTACGCCCATATATAGATTAGATAGATAGAGAGGGGGGCGCGGGCGCCCATGCATGCCCATATAGATCTATATAGGGCGGGCGCGGGCGCCCATAGAGATCTATATAGGGGGGCGCGGGCGCCCATATATAGATCTCTATGGGGGGGGGTGGAGTTGTGAATGAGTGCGAGGAAGCTCCTCGTGCTTGTGAGCCGCCCGTTTCCCTGTGCGAGAACCCATTTCATTTCCATAGCTAGCTCAGAGGCCCGACGGCCTACTCTAGAGAGCTCCCTAGAGTTCTATATGGCACCGCCCTATCGGGCCGATTCTATTCTAGATATGGCGACCCCCCTCTCTCTATATGGGAGTGAGCGATAGTCTATATGTATATAGATATATATAGTTTAATTGGCGCTCTCCCTGTCATGCCCTGTCATTTTCTTTCGACCACACCGACTCTCTATAGTTGTAAATGAGTCAGGGCACACTACCATAAGGCACTTACTCGACTGAGGGCACTCACTCGACTGAGGGCACTCGTCCGACACTACCATTATCATAAGGCACTCACTCGACTGCCATAATACATAATGCACTCGCATCGCACTCCTTCCCCCGTGCCGACAAGACCCCCCCTCCTAGACTCTATATCTCATCTATCTGGGTCCCCCCGCGCATCTATCTATAGGGGGGCCCCTCCCCCTATAGATAGATGGCTATGGGGCCGGGGAGAATTCTATACAGCTATCTATATAGAGGCGGGGGGGCTACTATATAGATAGGGTATATAGATAGATAGGGCGCCGCCATCTATAGTTATCATATAGAGAGAGTGGGGGCGAGTAGAGAGGCCCCCAGAGAATATATACCGACGGGACTCTCTATCTATATGCTATGCTCGGGAGGATCTATAGAGAACTGGGGCATATATAGATAGGCCTCCAGAGAGCCAGATCTATAGAGAGGGGGCCCCCTCTCTATATATTCTATGGGCCCCCCTCTCTATATATGGGCTAGAGAGGGGGCCGGGCGGGCGGGGGTTCGCTACGCCATATAGAGATAGGGGCCTCCGCCAGATCTTTATATAGATATAGGGGAGGGAGAAGATATGCCCTAGAAATGAAATTGAAAGGGGCCCCCAGAGAACCCCCCTCTATCTATATGGGGGAGAGAAGGGGGGCTCGATTCGCCCCCCTCTAGATATATGGGGGGCCCCCTGAACTCAACTCTCTATGGGCGGATGGGTAAGATATAGAGAGAGGGGGGCAAGCAAAAATGCGAGCCCATAGATCCGGCCATCTATAGTTATCATATATATAGAGTGGGGAGTGAGCGTAGCGAACCGGGCCGGCACTCGGGAGAGCAACTCGACCAACGGCCTTTGGACTAGACCATCACCATCTCATCTATAGTCAGTCTAGTCGGCACCCCCCTCCCCCCCTATATAGATTAGATATATGGCGCCCCATAGATAGAGAGGGCCGGGTCGATCACGATCAGCGACTCTCTAGACTACTCCCCTCTCTCTATCCATATGGGGCAGGGGCCCAGTCCATTCATGCCCCTCCTCCCCCAGCCCCTCTATCTATATGGAGCAGAGTAGGCGGGCCCGAGGGCCGGGTCGATCACGATCAGCGACTCTCTAGACTACTCTAGGCTAGACTACTCTACTCTAATCAGGGTCCATTCATGCCCAGATGAGATGGCCCAGATGGTAGATGATATCGCAGTTGACTCGGAAGTTGGTTGAGTGGGTCGGCATGTGAAGGCAGGCGGCCCGCCCGCCCGCCCCTATATAGGTATTGGGCCTCCCCGGCCGCGCCTATCGCCTCCGATCGTCCCTCAACCTCCTACGTGCCCCCTAACTCAAACTGGCCCTAACTCAAACTGGCCCGATCATTCATTTCGTTTTCTTTTCCGCGGGCCGTTCTTAGGTTCTTTCTCTCCGTTGGGCGCTGTTTTTAGCGGTAGCGTCTCGTTCAGCGGACGCGTTCGGGCAGTTGTTCTTTTCAGCGGAAGCGGACGCGTTCTTTCGTTTAGTTTCCATTCTTGCATCTTGATACCACCGAGCCCTTCTCGGATCGGTTCTACGGGAAAAGCTTTTTCCGTATCGGGGACGAATTTCTCAATCACTGAGGAGTGAAAACCTGTGACTATATCGTCCCGAAGACGGATGCGACGGGAAGAAATGGCGTCTGGAGGTGTTGCTGACTCCACATTTGGGTTTCGGCATGACACAGCTTGCACTGTCCTTTCGCACTTAGGCGCACAGCGTGCCGTCTCATTCGGTAGTGATTCTACAATTTCCGGCGTAATTGAACGCAAGCTGATCCTGAGTAATTGCTGTCGTTCCTTGGATTCCGGAGACACCACTTCGTTAGGATTGAGGAATTGCTGCAATTCCCTCTGAATAGCCTCGATTCTCCCCTCGAATGTCGCTTTGGAAGTATTACCCAAACTCCTCTGACTGAATATTAGAAAGCCTATGGAACGACAAGCTACTATCGTTTCTTCATTACAGATTGAGATCCCCTTCGAACTTAATACACCAATGAATGGAATAGCAGCAAATGGCATATTTCCCTCCCAACTCGATATCATTTGTCAACGTCATCATGACTCTTTGAGCAACGGAACAGAGTGGAGAGTGGAGCGATATGGGGACCATAGAATAGAGGGGAGAGCCCCCCTCCCCCCTCCCTGAACTATCTTATCCCCTCGGGGGGCGAGGGCCCCAATCAACTAGATCTGCCAGATCTGATCGATCGAGATCTCGATCTCGATCTATAGAGAGGGGAGGGGAGGGGCCCGCCCCTATAGAGAGATCTCTCTGGAGGGGCCCCTATATCTCTATCTGGAGGGTGAGGGGTGAGCGCAGCGAACCACTCGCCCCCCCGGCACTCTATATGGGATCTATAGGGCCATATCTATACTCTATAGAGAGATAGGGGCAGCGAGGGCCCCCAATCTCTCTATCTGCCAGATCTGATCTATAGAGAGGGGAGGGCCCCCCCGACTAGAGATCGGCCCCCAATCTCTCTATCTGCCAGATCTGATCTCGATCTCGATCGAGATCTATATAGAGGGGAGGGGCCCGCCCCTAGATCTCTATCTATCTGGAGGGTGAGCGTAGCGTAGCGGAGCGAACCACTCGATTGAGAGATCAATCGAGGGCCCCCAATCTCTCTATCTGCCAGATCTGATCTCTCTAGAGGGGCCCGCCCCTATCTGAATGAGAGGAGGGCCCCTAATCTCTCTATCTGCCAGATCTGATCTATAGAGAGGGGAGGGGCCCTGAACTCTATATCTCTCGGCTCTATAGGCGGAGGGGGAGGGGTGAGCGTAGCGAACCACTCAATTGATGAATCAATTGAGGGGCCCCCCGATACGAGAGGGGGGGGGCACTCGCCCGCCCCGGGCGAGGCTCTTTAGACCTCGCCCTCATTCTTCGGGCGAGTGGTTCGCGTAGCGTGATAAAAGCGTAGTGAACCACTCGCCCCCCCGGCACTCTATATGGGATCTATAGGGTGCTTGCAGAAATCGAGGGCCCCTATCTAGATAGATGGGGCCCATATAGATAGATAAGATAGTTCAGGAGGGGGGGGGGAGGGGGGGGGCCCGCCCCTATCTGAATGAGAGGGGAGGGCGAGGGAGAGCCCTATGAGAGAGAGATGAGATAAAGGATAAAGAGAGCCCTATATCCACACAGATCCATTCTTCAGCCTATAGATCGGAGGCAGTAGAGTAGTGGGAGATGAATGAGGCCGCCTATAGATCTATCTGCATCCACACAGATCCGGCCGATCTATTCCCATATCTGTCTATAGGGTGCCTAGCTAGATATATGGCCGTTGGTCGCTCTTATCTATCCGGGGCGGGCCCCTATCTAGATATGGGGCCGGGGTCCCCGCCCGGGGCCCTCTCTATATATGGGTTAGATAGGGGTCGCCATAGTTCAGATCTCTAGGGGAGCATGCGTCAGTCCCCATATCGTCATAGGGGCCCTCTCTCTATATGGATATGGGGGGCCCTCTATTCTATATGCCGAGAGAACGCTGCCCTGCCATATATAGAGAGGGATAGATTCTCTCGCCCCGGCCGCCTCTACTCTATATAGCCCTATCGCTCACAAGCTATAGAGAGCCCCTATCTAGCCCCCCCCCTATACAGACATACATACATACATATATGGCCCCCGACTCTCTATCTGGGGGAGCCGAGATATAATAGAGAGGGGGCCCCTATCTATTGGGGTTGGCCCGACGTCGCCCCGGGCCAACGGCCCCCCGAACTGGCGATCAGAGACTGATATAGCCGATAGGTGGTATCCAAATCGTTCAGTTGCAGAGAATAGATCCCTTCCCCGGTCCCTCCAATCGACGGGGTAGGCAGGTACTATGGATCCTCTGACTCCCAATCAGGGTCGCCTTCCCTTGTGTTGGGTCTCGCCGGTGTTGCCTGTAGGTCGATGTTCCGCTCCGAGATGGCCGTCTGTCCCCGGCCCGAAGGGCGCTCCCCGGCCTCTGCTGCGTCTGGCCCGTCCCCTAGGCACCCTCGGAAGGCAGGGAGTGTTACAACGTACGGTTGCAGGGTTTGGTGGCCCCCGGGGGACTCGGCTTCGCCGCCCGGGCCCATAGGGCAGGGCTAGCTCGCTTTCGCTCGCGTTCCTCATCTCTAAAAGCATCAGGCTCGCGAGGCGCCTCGCTCTTGCGACATGCTATGTTCCCCTTCTCCGTTCTCGAGGAAGGGTGGGTCCCGACCGATATTCTAGAATTTAGAGAGAATTCGGGTATCCCTACAGGGTCGTTCGTGTAGGCCGCCCTACCTAAACCAATCATCATATCGGTCCCTAAGCCCCATTGCTGGAAAGGCTCGGCTTCAGAACCGTACGTGAAGCTTCCGCCTCATACGGCTCCTCTCGGGATCGGAGATATTCGTTGGCTCCGGGAGACTCTATATATCATACATATAGCCGGAGATATATCTAAATAGTGGGGCAGATACTAGAAACCTAAACCTATATTCCATTTCTTAGAAACCCATATCGGCAAACTAAACTTATAGACCATGGTGTCTACCAATCCAATCTTCCAAACCCCAAACCTAACTCTCTAATAGACTTGTTGATTCGGGGCCGGGGTGACTATATCTAGCCATAGCCCGGCCCCATATATTCTATACTATAGATAGGCGCCGAGGACCCCTGGCCAACGGCCCAACTGGCGGGCACCAGAGATATGGCGACCCTATCTATCCCATATAGATAGAGGGGGGGGGCCGCCCGGGCCCCCCTCTCTATATATGGCATGGCAGTTGGGGGAGTCGGCGCCCTATCTATATCTGAACTCTATATCTCTCTCAGATAAGATATATATCTCTCGATCTCTCAGATAAGATATATATCTCTCTCGACTCTCTCTGTATCTCTCTCAGATATATATATATATATATCTCTCTATATCTCTCTCTATATCTGAACTCTGAATGAGACTATCTGAATGAGACTATCTCTATCTCTCTCTATCTCTATCTCTCTCTATCTCTCTCTATATCTCACTCTGAACTCTGTATCTCTCTCTCTCTATCTCTCTCTATATCTCTCTCAGATATATATCTCTCTCTATATCTCGACGAGACTCTATCTTCAGTCTCTTCTCTCTCTATCTCTCTCTCTATCTATATCTCTCTCTATGGCGCCCGCCCACCCGGGGGAGAGAGGGTGGGGCCATCTCTCGGGCCATCTATCTATATAGCCCTCTCCCCTATCTAGACTCTATATTGGGGTGGGGGCACCCCCTACCTATCTATATATGATATGGGGGCCCCATAGAGAAGATAGAATAGGGAGGCTCCCCTCTATTCTATGGAGGGGGGGGGCGAGGGAATATATCCCATCGGGCTCTCGGCACGAGAGATAGATATGGCGACGGGAGCTATACATAGAATAGCCTGCCCGGGGCGCCATATATCTATATAGGCGGGCGTCCATCCATTCTCCATTATATACGTGATACAACCAGTCATCGTATCACGTATATGATAGATATCCCCCTCGAATTCCTTCTCGTTTCACAGATGGCTACGGTTGGCCGCTGCCCTATATCCTAATTGCCTGTGGACGGGTGGAATACGGGAATATCAACTTCCCTCCGGCCCAGATAGATAAGATAAGATAGTTCAGGGAGGGGGCCCCGGCACTATCTATATATGGGGAAGGGGAAGGCCGGCCCTGTATATAGATAGAATAGAACTGGCCGACTCTGGCATATGTAGTTTTAGTTTAGTTGGCCCCCCCCTATCTATATATGGCCATATAGAGAGAGATATAGAGGGGGGCCCTCGATCCATATCTATCGATCGGGCCTAGTCTAGTATATGTGACTCGGGACCCGGGGTGGAGGGCGGCTATATGGATTCTAGTCGGTCAGGCCCCCCTCTATACTCTCTATATGGCCCTCATCTAGAACTCTCTATGGGGCCCATATCTATGTTTAGATAGGGCCGGCCAGATAGAGAGAGGGCCGAGATATGGATATATGGGTTAGTCCCCATCCGGCCCCCCTCCCCCCGATCTATATATCTCATATCGAGTATAGATAGGGACCTACCAACCGGACCATACATGTAGAGGGGGGCTCAACCTAACCTATATATGGGGTGGGGGGGAGTATAGAGGGGGGACCTCGACCCCATGGGATATCTTTCTCTCTTTCGGAGCTCCGAGATACGACTGCCCCATATCATATACGCCAACAGAGTTCAGATAGAGAGAGATATAGATAGATCGAGAGATATAGAGAGAGATAGAGAGAGAGAGACTGAAGAGTGAAGAGTGAAGAGTGAGAGGTAGATAGAGATGAAGATAGACAGATAGAGAGGTAGATAGAGATGAAGATAGACAGATAGAGAGAGAGATACTCTCATTCAGATAGAGATATATATCTGAGAGAGATATAGATAGATCGAGAGATCTATATAGAGATAGAGAGAGAGATATAGAGATAGATAGAGAGAGAGAGACTGAAGAGTGAAGAGTGAGATATAGAGTTCAGATAGTGGGCGACTAGCCGAAACGACTAGATCTATCTCTATATAGTGGTGTGATTCCCTTCCTTCCCCCTTCGGGGAGTGGTTCCCAACCAAGACTGACTATGCAGAGGGTTCCCAACCGCTTGCCCAAACCCCGAGTCCTCTGCCCAACCGGGGACTGGGCACTACTGAAGAGGGCCCCCTGCCCAGCGATAGCTTCTGCGGGAGCACTCGCGGTACTGGCCACTGAACTATGGGGGTCCCTTTTGCAGCGGATAATCCGCAGCGCCCTATACCCTCTATTTGAGGGGGGGCGGGCCCCTCCCCTCCCCTCCCCCTCCCCCTCCCCCTCTATATAGATCTCGATCTCGATCTCGATCGATCAGATCTGGCAGATAGGGCCCCCTCTATCTAGATATGGGGATGGGCATATACCGAGCCCTCACTGGATTCCCTCGGTGAGGGTGCAGCGGATCGGCCTAAGCCTATCGGTTGATCCGCTGCTGCCTCGGGGCCCCTATCTAGAATTTAGAGGTGATGCGCAACTCGGCTGTATGGTAGGGAGTGTCCTTTGTTCTTAGCGCCCGAGATAGAGAAATTCATCTCATCTGGTGGGGGAAGGGGTGGGTGGGAAGCGGGCCCCTGTATCTATTCTCTACGGGGAGGTTGGGGCCCCCCCCCTCCTCTCATTCATAATTCTAGATATGGCCCCCATACCATATAGAGGCAAACCCTCCGGGCCAACCCGAGCCAACCCGAGCGACTATAGGTAAGCCCTCTCCCTTCCTCCTATGGTGGTTGTGGTGCCCCGCCAGGCCAGGTTTCTGGGGAGGGGCACCTACCCAACCGGGAGTTGCCCCCATCCCTATCCCGGGGATCGTGGATTGGAATGTAATACAAAAGTGGGTCGGGCCGTCGGGGGCACCCCATTCCCCATATCTAGATTCTATAGGTATAGAACAGAACTATAGGGAGGGCCCCACTCCACGGAATGGAAATATCCTAGTGGCCATTCCAGATAGCTCTGGCCCCCTATGAATTGAAAGGGCCTATAGAGAGATAGGGCCCTATACTGAACTCTATCTGGGGGGCCCCCCCCCTCCATATAGAGAATTCTAGATAGGGGCCTATAAACTCTAGATGGTCGGCGCGAGGGTCTAGACTCTACTCAAGAGATATAGGGAGGGGGGGGCTCGGCCTCCCTATCTCACCCAATATGCTCGGGGGTCGGCCATATCTATATATAGGGGGGCCACCTCTCTCTATCGATATGGCCGCCCCCCTCTATATAGATCTGGCAGATAGGGGCCCGCCCCTACCCTCTATCTATAGAATAGATCTGGCTGGGCCTAGATATAGGGCATGAGATAGAGATATTGAGATCAGATCTCCGAGCATATAGTCTATATAGTCTCTGGGCCCCCACCCCCACATCGTCATAGGGGATAGGGGCACCCTCTATCTAGATGGGCATAACTAAACTCCCCGCCCTGCCCTCCGTCGTGGGGGGCCCTCGACCACCCACCGGGGGGTTATTGATCGGGGGGTTATCGATTGGGGGGTCGAAACTACACGTCCCGTCGCCATATCCATCTATATAGAGGGTGTCGACTAGACTCCCCCCTTTCTATTCTCTCTATTCTATAGGGTAGGGCTCCGGGGGTCGAGCGCCCCATACCATATAGAGTCTATATAGGGCGGTCCTCGTCCCCCCGAGCAGAGAATCTATCCCATCTATATAGATCTGGGGGGGCCCTAGACTCTACTATAGATATCTGGGGGGCCCGTCGCCATATCTCTATATAGGGCGCTCTCCGCCCAGATAGATCAGATCTATAGGTGATCGTGATCAATGCCAGCCATATATAGAGGAGAGGCCCCTTCCCTCTCTCCCCTCTCCATATGGTCGGTTCTACAGTCTAGTGGCCTCTCCTCTCCTCTCCTCTCCTCTCCTCTATATATGGCTGGCATTGATCACGATCACCTATAGATCTTCATCGGCCCCTGATCTCTATGGACATTTGTATTACATATATAATAGAGCGATAGCCGCCCCCCCCTCTCTATTCTATCATAGAGCCGAGATATAATAGATAGGGGGGGGGTGGGGGGGCCTCCTTGCAAACATGTACCTCCGCTTGCCCGTCTCTGATAAGGAATGAAACGAAAGAATGAGTTTACGACACATAATTTGGTTCGATGGCTGTTCCCCACTAACCACAAGGATATAGGGACTCTCCATTCAATCTTCGGTGCCGTTGCTGGAGTGATGGGCACATGCTTCTCAGTACCAATTCGTATGGAATTAGCACAACCTGGCGATCAAATTCTTGGTGGGAATCATCAACTCTATAATGTTTTAATAACGGCTCACGCTTCTCCCACGACCTTTTTTATGGTGATGCCGGCGGTGATAGGTGGATTTGGGAATTGGTTCGTTCCGATTCCTATAGGTGCACCCGACATGGCATTTCCACGATTGAATAACATTTCCTCCCGGTTGTTGCCGCCTTCGCTGTTGCTCCTATTAAGCCCAGCCTCGGTAGAAGTAGGTAGCGGCACTGGGTGGACGGTCTATCCGCCCCTAAGTGGTATTACCAGTCATTCTGGAGGAGCCGTTGATCCCGCGATTCCTAGTCCTCATCCATCAGGTGTTCCACCCATTTTAGGTTCTATCAATTTTATCACTACTATCTTTAACATGCGCGGGCCTGGAATGACTATGCATAGATTACCTCCCCCTGTGTGGTCCGTTCCAGTGACCGCATTCCTACTCTTGCTATCACTCCCGGTACTAGCAGGGGCAATTACCATGTTATTAACCGATCGAAGCTTTAATACAACCCCTTTCGATCCTGCTGGAGGGGGAGACCCGATCTTATACCAGCATCCCCCTTGGTTCCTCGGCCATCCAGAGGTGTATATCCTGATTCCGCCTGGATTCGGTATCATCAGTCATATCGTATCGACTTTTCCGGGAAAACCGGTCTTCGGGTATCTGGGCATGGTTTATGCCATGACCAGTACTGGTGTTCTTGGATTCCTTGTTCGGGCTCATCACATGTTCACTGTGGGCCTAGACGTTGATACGCGTGCTCACTCTACCGCAGCTACCATGATCATAGCTGTCCCCACTGGAATCAAAATATTTAGTTGGATCGCTACCATGTGGGGAGGTTCGATACGATACAAAACACCTATGCCATCTGCTGTAGGGTCCATCTTTCTGTCCACCATAGGAGGACCTACTGGAATAGTCCCGGCGAATCCCGGGCTAGACATTGCTCTGCATGATACTCATTACGTGGTTGCACATCCCCATTATGTACCTCCCATGGGAGCCGTTTTCGCTTCATTCGCAGGATTTTACTCCCGGGTGGGTAAGATCTCTGGTCGAACATACCCCGAAACTTCAGGTCAAATCCATTTTCGGATCACTTTCGTCGGGGTGAATTTGACCCTCTTTCCCATGCATTTCTCGGGGCTTTCGGGTATGCCACGTCGCATTCCGGATTATCCAGATGCTTACGCCGGATGGAATGCCCTTAGCAGCTTCGGCTCTCATGTATCCGTAGTTGGGATTCGTCGTTTCTCCGTGGTCGTAACAATCGCTTTGAGCGGTGAAAAGAACACAAGTGCTCCAAGCCCCTGGGCGATCGAGCCAACCACACTGGAATGGATGGTACAAAGCCCTCCAGCTTTTCATACTTTTGAAGAACTTCCAGCTATCAAGGAGACCAGCTCTCTCTAAGCTATCAAGGAGACTAAGCGAATGGATGGGGTGAGACTCTATCTGATATATTCCCGAACCGGGAGAAAGGGAAGAGTGGGCGGGAGAAGGGAGATCGAGGGGCCGATAGAGGATGACACATGAAGTTTAATGGACGATTGCCTATCGCCTATCTAGTAACCGGGCCGGGCCCCCGGGGACTCGACCGCCCCCCCCCCACCCCGAACTAGAGATTTAGATAGGGGGATAGGGCCCCATAGAAGATAAGGATATAATAGAGAGCCCCCGATCGGGGAGCCGAGATAAGATAGAATAGAGAGGGGGGGGGGGGAGGGGGACTAGCCGGCCGTTGGGGTCCCCCGCCCTAATTCTAGAGTCTAGAGGGCGGTCATAGCTATAGCTATATAGAGTCGGGGTCGGGCGCCCTATATCTAGTTCTTGCCCATCCGGTCATAATTCCTTCCAATCTCCAATCCCCCAAAGATCGATCGGGGCGGTCGGGTCATGGACAGCTATAGCTATATTCTCTAGAGGGGCGCTTTCTATCTAGTTCTTGCCTATCTGTTCCCCGTATCATCTCCAATCCGCCCCGGGCGCCCTATCCGGTCATCTAGAAATCTCCGATCCGGGCTATCCCTATCCGGTCATCTAGAAAATCTAGATCCAATCCGGTCTGGAACAGAACTGTCTGGTCCCTTACCAACCATCCCATCCCATCCAATCTCCAATCTATAGAGACCTGGTGCCCCTCTATAGAGAACTATAGATGGGGGTCGAGGTGAGAAATATAGAGAGGGGCCATATCTCTATAGTCTATAGTTCTAGTCGTGCCCGAAGATACACGACGATGATAGTGCACCCGGTTCCGTATATATAGATAGGGGCTGCACGGAGATGGGAGTGCCCTGCCCTCCGATTCGAAAAGCTGGAGAAGTCTCGAGCCCCCTCCCCCTATATATCGATGAATGCGAACCCGCGGGGTGAATAATATAGACCCGGAATGGAATGGATAGATAGCCTAGCCGCCCCCTAGATTAATAGGCCTCCTTCCCACACATTCATCCTCCTCCCCAAGAATCGGACCATTCACACCCCGAACAACGCTCCCATTCATCCGTTATAGCCGAATCATGAACCAACGAATATGAATATGGTGGACTATTCTCCGATGCACCCAAACCAAATCTATTTACCGAGATAGAGATAGGTTCCCCTATCTAGAATTCTAGAGAAGGGGGCCTCTTAGTTTAGGTTTAGGTTTAGTTGCTGTAACGTCTACAGAGAGAGGGTAGAGAGAGGGCTGACCCCCTATCTCCCCCATCGGGGGTCCGGGGGATATAGATAGCCATAGCCGCCCCCATGTAGATATATAGGCCGCCCAGTAAGAATTCATTCCTCTCGGGTTGGGAGTCGGAATAGCGACAATATCGGATAAGCCTCTACCATGACGACTAGGGCCCTATATAGATAGATAGATAGATGGCACTCGACTGATGGCACTCGACTACCGGCACTCGTGATTGATCACCGGTCTACCACTCACCGGTCTACCATAATGTAATGAATACCGCCACTCACCGGTCTACCATAATGTAATGAATACCGCCACTCACCGGTCTACCAACACCACTGATGAACATAGATCTCAGATCTGTCTGGACTAGATCGATCTGATAGCTATCCATCTAGATTCTAGATGGAAAGATCTCTATTCTATATGCCCTCTATATCATATCTATCTGGCGCTCTTAGATCTGATAGTCTGCCTATCCCTATCCCGCTTCTATCCAATCCACCTATCCATCTAGAATCTAGATGGAAAGATGCCGCCCCCCCTCTATATAGATGGGTTATAGGGGCTCGAGATATCCGCCGCCAGATAGTTCAGGATAGTTCAGAGAGGGGGCCGCCTCTCTATATAGATATTCTATCCGCCGCCAGATAGAGAAGATAAGATATGATCTGATCTATATAGAGGGGGAGGGGGAGGGGGAGTCTCGAGAGCCCCCCATCCATATAGAGATAGGGAGATAGGGGTCGCCATCTCTCTATAGATGGATCTCCCAGGCATATGAACAATGCCGTCGGCGCGAGTCCCTCCCTCTCCTCGACTGTATAGAGAGATGGGGCCATCTCTCTAGACTAGCAACGCTGCCCTTTCGATGAATACAGATAGTTCAGGGTGAGCGTAGCCCTATCTATATATGGCCTGGCCCCCTCTAGATGGGATTGAGTATAGATAGGCCTCCTCCCCCCTCCAGCAGATAGCCAGATAGATCAGATCAGATAAGATCTAGTTGAGGGGGGGGGGTGGGGGGGGGGGCCGAGTGCCGCCTACTCTACTATGAATGAAGAGTTGCCCTCGCCTCATCTACAGATAGAGAAGAGATCTGGGCCCATATTCTCTATCTTGATCGGAGCCCCGCCCACTGTATAGATCTCTTCTCTCCCAAGCAGCCCCCTCTCTGTATTGTAGAGTTTCTGGGCCCGTCGGCGATGGGGCATATAGGGTACAGGCCCCTCTATACACCTCGGCCCCTTGGTTCAGGTTTGCTCATGCGGTTGGTGGCGTTCTCACGAGTCTCGGTTGGCTTATTGGCGTTCTCACCAACCCAACCTCCATCTATATAGGCGCCCACTCATGTTACATATAGAATCTAGAATCTATGGTTAGAGTTGGGTATAGAGTTGGGTATAGAGGCCCGGTTGGAGGAGTTGGCGCCACCGAAGGCCCCCCGGGGCCCAGGGTCATCCAGGGTCACGACCCCCCTTAGATAGATTAGATAGGGGCCCACGGTCTACTAATCTCCTCTCTTGACATGACAGATGGGCCCTCTCTCTATATTGGTTATCTCCTGACGGATGGGGTGAAGGGTACGACCCCGAGGGGCCCGCTCCCACCTGCCTTCTCCCCTAGAGTTCTATATGGGCTCTCCTCCCTACTGATCGGCGGCCCCCTCTCTACTCTCTATATCTTTCTTTCGGAGAAAACGGATGATCCCCCCCCCTCTATATAGATCTGGCAGATAGGGGCCATCGGCGTCTGCCAGTTCGGGCCGGCCTTCCCCTTCCCGATACCACCGTGCATCCGTTCACCCCTCTAGAACTATGGGGGGTCTGTCCACCGGTGGATGCGTCACTGTTCTATCTATATATCTGTTCAGATATAGGGCCCGGCCTATATAGATATGGATATGGCAGTTCATCCAGATATCCCAGCACTGCTCAGCTATGGATTAGGGTAGGGGCGCCCCATATCCAGATCGGGGGATAGAACTATAGGCCCCATAGATAGATAGATAGAGAGATAGATAGAGGGGGCCGGGGCACCACATCATCCATCCATCAGTCGGGTCCCATCAGTCGGTATGTCAGGTCAGGTCAGGTCAGGTCAGGTCAGGTCTATTATATACTTATACTCTACGTGATACGACTGCCGTGAGTACTTCCTCGTATCACGTATAGAATAGAAAGAGAGGGCGCCGCTGCGAGCCATATAGCCGAGCCCGATCGTCCGGGTCCCTCGGACTACCCATCCCTCTCCCGGCGCCCTCTCCCCCCGGCGGTCGAGTGTCATGTCATATAGCCGCCCGCGCTGGATCTCCTCCCCCTATCTATCGGCCCGCTCGAGAGGCCCATAGTTCAGATAGGGGGCCCCCTAGATATCTATATGGCCATCGGTACACATAATATACAGCAGGCCGTCGGGGGAGTTCCTCACCCTATTGGTTGAGTGCCCCATGTAATGTAGAGAGAGGGGGGCCCTCGATTGGTAAATCAATCTATCGATCAATCGAGTGCCCCACATCACATAAAGAAAAGATAGGGGCGGCTCAATCACCTATCTATAGAGAGGGGTGCCCCCCCATATATAGATAGACTATAGATAGTTTCCTCCCCCCACTCTCTCTCTCTCTCTATATAGATATAGATATAGATATATACCTCGTTCCATATCCTGAGCATCTAGCTAGTCCCGTCGGCGCCCTCCCCTCTCTCTAGATGGGCCCATAGAGAATCTAGTTCAGGGGGGGGGGCCATATAGAATCTATATAGGGGGGGTGGGGGGGGCCCGACTATAGATAGTCGCCCCGGATAGTTCAGGGCGTTGTGAGGTCTATATGGGAAGCTCCAAGTCGTAGGAACCTCGATTCAATTCATATTGATCGGTGCGGCCCTCTCTATATATCTGGTTGGAAGGGTCCCCCTATCTATATATGGCTGGCCCTATCCCTATATAGATAGATATAGGGTCATGTCATGTATAGATAGGGGGAACCTCGATTCAGACGGAGGTGTTTGTTCGGTTAGTCGAACTAGTCTAGTCCACTAGTCCAGTCATGTTACGTATCTAGTAGGAACCTCGATTCATACTTTTAGCTCTCTATCTAGAGTTCGGAGCGCCCTATAGATCAGATCTATATGGCCCTATAGATCAGATCTATATGGACGGGGACGGTCTCTTCTCTATCTAGAGTTCGGAGCGGACGGTCTCTTCGATTCTATAGATAGGGCGGCCCATCTATCTATATCTGCGCCTAGAAATATATAGGGCCGACGTGACGGTCCGGGATTCTATAGATAGGGCGGATGGATGGATAGGTCCGGGATTCTATAGATAGGGCGGATGGATGGATGGATATGTGCGGACGGTCTCTTCTCTATCTAGAGTTCGGAGCGCCCATCTATCTATATGGTATGGCAAGGTCTCTATCGGAGCGATGCGATGCAGACGGTTGGTTGCCCTATAGATCTATCTATATGGCTGATCTATATGGCTGATCTATGTATAGATAGATAGGGCGCAAGCGGCTTATCTATATATAGGTGCCGCGGTTCGGATAGATAGGGCGCTTCTATCTCATCTCCTCATTAGAGTAGTGTCCCGACCTCTCTAGATATAGGGTGTCCCGTTCCAATCCCATCAAGAGTTCTCATTAGAGAGAGATATGGGTTAGAGTAGTGTCCCGTTCCAATCCCATCACCATCAATAGTTAGTGTTCAACATGACTCGACTCCCCATATAGAGATATGGGTTAGAGTAGTGTCCCGTTCCAATCCCACGGTGAGTTAGTGTTCAACTCGACTCCCCGGCCCCACCCCTTCCTATCTGTAGTGAAGTGAGTGTCCCGTTCCAATCCCATCAATCTAGCAAGGCAAGCATGCTAGTCTAGTATGGACCTCGCTCTTTCTCGCTAGTCTAGTTGCTAGCTCTTCTCTTTCTCGCTAGTCTAGTATGCTCGGCAAGCGAGCATGCTAGCTCGGCTCGTCTATCTCGGCAAGCATGCTCTGCTCCCATATCTAATCTATATAGACTCGGGACTCGGCAAGCATGCTCTTCTATCTGGGCAAGCATGCTCGTCTATGCTCGGCAAGCATGCTCGCAAGGCAAGCATGCTCGTTGCTAGCTAGGCAAGCTAGCTGGGCAAGCATGCTCGTCTATGCTATGCTCTATTCTCGGAGAGGATAGTCCCATATCTATCTATCTCTCTCTCTATATCTCTATCTCTCTATCTATCTCTCTCTCTCTCTATATCTCTATGGAGGGGGGCACCATATATATGGATAGGGGGCCGTAGTTGTTGATCGATCTACATGATTATCATGCGATCAATCAGAGTTTGTTACGGCTTGATTCATGTTACGTATATAGATTAGATCTAGCCGGGGCTATGGAGAGTATGGCTATTCCGGTGTGACCAGTTTCGCCAGTGTGACCAGTTTCGCTGATCCGCTTCATATCTGCCCCTCTATCTCTATCTATATGGGGCCTATTCAATATAGGGCCCCGGGGGCGGCTAGGCTATATAGACTCGGGGCTCGGCACTCCCCCCCTCTCTCTATATCTGATCCCATCGGGGGGGGGGGCGAGGGGAGATGAGTCGGGCCTATATATAGATAAGGCATCTCATCTATATGGCAAGCACCTATGGATCTATATGGCCACATCCGAGATCAGATCAAACCCCCCGATGGCGGCTCCCAGATCTATATAGGGGGGGGGAGAGATAGAGAGGGGGGCCTAGCCGGGGCACCACATCATCCATCAGTCGGTCTATAGAGTATCCCCCTATCTATATGAGGATGGGAGTTCAGCATTCCAACCTCTCTCTATCTATCTATAGTTGCCATATCTATGATATGAGAGCGGCTATCTCTGTCCTCAGCATAAACACAAAGATAAGGGCAATCGGGTCCTCAGCATAAAGAATCTCTCTCTCTGGGGGGTCCTCGGCATAGCGATAGCAGCCTATCTATATAGCTGGGCCAACTAGTACTAGTACTAGTACTAGTACTAGTACTAGTACTAGTACTATGGGCCAACGGGAGAGGGGCACCATATCTAGATAGGGGCCCTCGCTCTCATCTCCCCTCAAGCTCGCTCCTATCTATATATGGGGCGAGGGGTACTAGTTCGATCTATAGAGTTGGGAGTAGAAAGAACTGGGGGGAGGGCGGCTATGGCTTCTGTATAGTCAGTTGGCACTCCCCCGCCCTTCTCTCTCGGTGGTCAGCCCGGATGCGTGCGCCCCTATATCTATATGGATGGGGCCCCCCTATCCTCTTTACAGACGAAGCACCCCTATATAGAGATCTGGGGCGGGGTCCCTATATTCTATCTATCTACCGTGGGCGCCTATATATATATATAGATCTGGGGCGGGGCCCTATCTATATATATCTGCCCGCAGAGGATGCACCCCACCCACCTATCTAGCGGGGTCCCTATATTCTATCTACCGTGGGTGGGGTAAGCGCCCGCAGGGGAAGCACCCCCCATATATAGATAGCTCCACCCGTCACCCGAAACACCCACCCAACACCCCCCTATCCTCTTTACATACGCGGGGCCCCTATATAGATCTGGGGAAGGGGGGGATCCGGCCTATATCTATCTAGATGGGGATCGGCATCGTCTTCCTCAGATAGATATAGATTATGATAGATCTAGATGGATTCTGAGTTAGAGTTCTAGTTCAATCCCCACTCTCTCTAGTCTATACTCTATAGATAGGGGCGGATTCGTATGGGGGCAGATCTATATAGATAGGGCCCCACCCCACCCCACCCCACCCCACCCCACCCCACCCAATATATCTAATCTAATCTAATCTAATCTAATCTAATCTAATCTAATCTAATCTAATCTAATCTAATCCCAGTTGGCCATATATCTAATCTAATCTAATCTAATCCCAGTTGGGTTGGGCCCCTCTCTACTCTACTCTCTATATGGGGTGGGGGTTGGCTCTAGATATCGTATCGAAGTTGGAGACTATATAGATATATCAGCGAAGTCCAGCTCCATACTCCATATATATGGGATGGGATGGGATGGGATGGGCCACACCAATCTGAGAACCCTTACCATATCTCTATAGAGGGGGCCATCTATCTATATCAGGGGTCGAGCACCACATCCATCCCCCCGATAGGGGAGATAGGGGCATATATCACTATAGGGGCCCGATAAGCTGAGCGCCCCATATCTATATAACACTGACAGCTAAGCCAATGCCCCAGATCAGAAAGAATCGGGTCGGGTCGCATGCCCCGGCCAGCCGTATAGAGATAGGGGAGATAGGGGTCTAACAATCCCATATAGAGAGTGTAGTGGGGGGTCTCGACGTTGATACAGATATCTAGGGAGGGTGCCTGCCGACTAGATCTAGAACTCTAGATGCATGCCGTCGCTATATAGAGATGTAGAGGGTGCCCGACTAAACTATATACATAGCCCAGATAGATTTCTCTCCTCACACCCCCTATATATAGATATGGCCATCGCCATATATCCGTAGAAAGGGCGAGTGCCCCCCCATATCTAGACTAGATAGGGGTCGCCATCTATCTCTATGAGCTAGCAACTGATCTTCCGGAGCGATCTCCCATATAGATCATATCTTCCAACTGATGGAGCACTGATGGCCATATATCTCTATAGGGCAACTGACCGGAGAGTTTGAATCTATATTGTATTGGCCCTATCTGAACTATCTGGGGCCCCTCTCTATATAGGCACCGGACTCTCAAGATGGAAAGAGATAGATAGAGAGAGAGATAGATAGAAAGATAGAGAGATAGAGATATAGAGAGAGATAGATAGAGGGGCCCCCCTTCTCTATAGAGGGGAACTCTAGGGTGCCCCGGCCGCTGGCCGGGGCAGATCTATATAGGGGCGTCAGTCGAGTGCCTCTCCCCTCTATATATAGATGGCGGCCCCCCCATAGATAGAGAGATAGGCATATAGATAAGATAGTTCAGGGAGGGGGGGGGCCCTCTATATCTTATCTATATGGCGGTCGAGCCGTCCATCCTCCATCCATTCTATCCAAAGGAGTGATACCAGTCATATAGACTATATACTCTATACGTGATACAACGTGATATGAGTCATTCGTATCACGTATATAATAGAGGATAGGATATAGAATAATAGAAGGATGATGTGGTGATGAATGAGACCAGTCGGATGAGTGAGACCAGTCATCAGTCGTATCATCTCATCCATTATTCTATTCTCTATAGACATGAGTGATGACTGATATCAGTCGTATCACGTCTATAATGGATGACGATGTGTGATGGATAGATGTATGATGGATAGATATCTTGTCCTACTATCCCGCTCGTTTTCTGCTTAACCCAACCCAATCACAGGCCGCTCCACCCCATACATAGATATGGCGCCCCCCCCCCTGATTCCTGGTCGCCCCCATATTCGATTTCATGTATTCACTCATAGCATCGTCGCCCTTGCCCGGTAGTCCCGTAGCGGGTGCTTTCGGACGTTTTCCAGGTTCGGAAGGAACCGCCATAGTAACCACCACGTGCGTTTCATTATCTCCTATCTCATCCTTGACTGCTTCTCATGAGGTCGCACCGGGAGCTAGTGCTTGCTATCCAAAAATTGCTCCATGGATCTCATCCGAAATGTTTGATGCCTCTCGGGGCTTCTTTGGCGACCGTGAAGTCACCGGAACGAGTAGATAGTAGATGGATGGATGTGCACCGCTGCAGTTGCTCCGCGGCGATATCTATACGTAAGCCCGACTCGCTCTATGGAACTGGGGCACCATAGCATGTCGGGAAGAAGGGGGGGGGACATACGGGACAACCCCTCTGTTTCTTGCCCCTTTCGATACACAGTTGAGGGGATCACGAACGCTACAGGTGTGGGAGCCCATCGGTCCGAAGGTCATTTATGCTATGCGCTCTACTGATTGACACGTGCCCTCTCCCTCGTCCCCCCCCCCTCCCCCCTCCATATAGATAGAGTTGAGAATTCTAGATAGGGCCCTCCCCCCCTCCATATAGATAGAGTTGAGAATTCTAGATAGGGGGGTGCCCTATCTATGGCCCCCCCTCCCCCCTCCATATATGTATCTATATATAGATAGAGTTGAGAATTCTAGATAGGGCGACCAACGGGAGAGGTATGGCCGGCCATATATTAGATAGATAGGGGGTCCCCAACTCTATATAGTTGGCAGTCGGCCGAGCGCCCCATATAGATAGGGGGCCCTGGCGGCGGGGCCCATGGAATCTATATCTCGCCTCGCATATGGGTAGCAAGGGGGCTCTTATGCCGCCCTGCAATGAGGCCAAGAGTAGCACACCACTTCGCACCTCTGTATCGGCGAATAACTGGAAGAGTCGGTGGAACCGGTGAACCACGCATGAGTCGCTGGTTGCGTGGGGCAGAGGGCTCGTAGTACCCCAACTATTGATCGCCTTTTCCGAATAGCGCTCTATTGATTGGGAGAGGGGCCTATCCCAGATCTAGTCTAGATAGGGGCCCCCCCCCTCCCCCTCCATATAGAGAATGAGAATTCTGGATAGACTCGAGAGCCATATATAGATAGGGGGCCCCTCTCTATTCTATATACGGCCCCCCTATATCTCTTCATCTATTCTCTAGAGGCGGGCGCCTATATATAGATCTAGGGGGGCCCCCCCCTCTCTATCTATATATGGCCCAGATATGATATAGATAGGGGGGGGGCCGTAGCGAAGATCAGCGGCCCGATGGGAGAAGGGGCCCGAGTCGGCAGATGCCGTACACTTGATTGGCCCGCCGCCATAATATCAATGGCCCGCCGCCGTAATATCAAGTTGGTGAGCCGTGTGATGGGAGACCTCCCCGCACGGTTCGGAGAGCACTTACTTCAATTCGAGTGGGGTGCACCACCGCATCGACCATGGGTAACAGAGCTCGCTCGATTCGGTTCGACCCGGAATTCACTTCCGACCCTGTGTTTGATAGCCTGACCGTAGTGATGTTAATCGTGGTTACATTCGCAAGTAGCTTGGTCCATCTCTATTCTATTTCCTATATGTCCGAGGATCCACATAGCCCTCGATTTATGTGCTATTCATCCATTTCCACTTTCTTCATGCTCATGTTGGTTACCGGGGATAACCCGATTCAATTATTCCTGGGATGGGAGGGAGTAGGTCTCGCTTCCCATTTGCTAATCAATTTTTGGTTCACACGACTTCAGGCGGATAAAGCAGCTATCAAAGCTATGCTTGTCAATCGAGTAGGTGATTTCGGATTAGCTCTCGGGATTTTGGGTCGTTTCACTCCCTTTCAAACAGTAGACTCCTCGACCATTTTTGCTCGTGCTAGTGCCTTTTCCGAACCCCACAATTCTTTCATTTTCTGCAATGTGAGATTTCATGCCATAACTGTGATTCGTATCTCACTCCCTATTGGTGCTGTTGGAAAATCCGCACAGATAGGATTGCATACTCGGTTACCCGATGCAATGGAGGGTCCCACTCCAGTATCCGCTTTGATTCATGCAGCTACTACGGCAACAGCAGGCGTTTCCATGATAGCGAGGTGCTCCCCTCCATCTGAATACCCACCCACGGCGTTATTCACGATTGCTTTTGCAGGGGCTATGACGTCATTCTCCGCGGCAACCACTGGAATATTACAGAACGATCCGAAGAGGGTCATAGCTTATCCAACTCGCAGTCAATTAGGCTATATGATCCTTGCTTGCGGCATTCCCAACTATTCGGTTAGCGTCTTTCACTTAATGAATCACGCGTTTCCCAAAGCATTACCATTCTCGAGTGCGGGTTCGGTGATTCATGCCATGTCGGATGAGCAAGATATGCGCAAGATGGGGGGGCTTGCTTCCTCGTTACCCTTTACCTATGCCATGATGCTCATAGGCAGCCTATCTCCAATTGGATTTCCTTTTCTCACTGGATTTTATTCCAAAGATGTGATCTCGGAGCTCGCTTACACCAAATATACCATCAGTGGGAACTTCGCTTTCCGGTTGGGAAGTGTCCCTGTCTTTTCCACTTCTCACTACTCTTTCCGTTCGCTTTTTCTGACATTTCTAGCACCAACAAATCCATTCGGGCGAGACATCTTACGATGTCATGATGCGCCCATTCCTATGGCCATTCCTTTAATCGCTCTGGCTTTCGGGAGTCTTTCCGTAGGATACTTGGCCAAAGTGTGACCCGTTAGCCCATAACCATAAGTACTGTGTACTGTGGCAAAGCGGCTGTTGCTCACCCAACACGATCGTACGAGGCACCCACCCACTCTATCTATGGGTGAACAAGAATTGGGGATTGGATGCGGGCGAAATTCCCGCCAATGGCTGAGATGCTCAGTCGACTCTCGAAACCTTTGGCGCCTATATATCTATATGGCGCACGAGTGAGCAGAAAAGGGAAGAGGAAAGAGGCCCTGGTGAACGCAATCAGTTAACAGGTGTAAGCTTTGCCGCTCGCCCGACAGTATTCAGTACTGACCACACTGAGGGACAGGCCCTAAAGCGAAGGACGGGAACGTGGGTGGCAGTGCGTTCCAATTTTTGGCCTTGCACCGAACATCCAATGGACCATGGACTAAACGGCCACTGTCTGAGAGGACTATGTCCAGGTTGTTCCGCCCCCACAAGGTACATCCCGCGCCTATGGGCCGCTATAACTATCCAAGAAGACACTCGAAACTGGAAGAACCCGGTGGACCGCCGAGCTGCAAGTCGACACGCATGCACGGGAGCAGGATTCCCCAAAAAGCCAGGGTCGCGGGTGGCCAAGAGGGCCCACTTGGAGACTCGGGATCTCAGCAGATATAGATCTATATCTGCCGGAAGAGAAGAGAGAAGAAATAGATCTTATCTATCAATCAATCTATATTAAGCTCGTGATAGATAATACCCCCAGTGTCCATTCGTTCCTGCATAACAACTATCAACTCTCCGCCCCCACCCCCCTCCCCCTCCCTGAACTATCTTATCTATATGGCGCTCCGCTCCCTCCCCCTCTAGATCTATGGCCTAACCCATATAGATAGAGGGCAGGAGCTATGGAGAGTCGGCCCCCCCATCATATATCATAGAGAGGAAGCCCATATCTCCAGGGGGGTCCCGGATGCCTATATATCCATATGGCTGAAGTCTGTAGTCGCCCCATATAGATCTCTATATAGATAGGATAGGGGTCTAGTCGGTCGATCAGATAGATATCAATCACTGCCCTCTATCTATATATAGATATAGATATATGGATCTATATCTATATCTATATATAGATATGGGGTCGATCGGATAGATAGTATCAGTATCCATCACTCCCCCCCACCCCTTCCTATCTTATAGTTCTAGATAGGGCCCTATATCTCTATTCGTGCCATATAGATATATCTCTAGGGCCCTCCGGGAATATAGATTAGATATCCCCCCCGATGGGCGAGAGAGGGGGGGGGTTGGGCGGGCATTCATTACCACATCACAGATCTGTATCACATCACTGAGATGGAGATGGAGACTAAGATGGATCTCATTACCGGATAGAGGGGGCCACATAAGATCTTCGTATCACATCACATCACTAATATGGATTGGATTGGATTGGATTGGATTGGATTGGATTGGATTGGATTGGATCGGATGGATCATATAGATTAGATCTGATAGTCGATCCATAGATTAGATGTCGGGCATCCTATCCGCCCCTATCTGAACGGGGCCCCCAGTTCTGAACTAGATCCTACCCGGATGTCGGGCATCCGAGAAACTATAGATGTAGATCTAGGCTCTCCCCCGCGCCATATGGAATAGATATCGCCATATAGATATAAGGGCCAAGCATCCGGCTTGGAAAGTATAGTGTATATGGCAAGTATAGTGTATATGGCAAGTATAGTGTATATGGCAAGTATAGTGTATATGGCAACTTCAAGCTCTTGGCTCAATCTCTGGCCTGGCCTGGCTAATTGATCGCTCGTGGCGTGGCTCGCCGGCATAAAGTTTTTTCAGCCCCCGAGTGTTTATGCGCGCCTCCATGTCTATGCGCTCTTTCCCTCAATCGACCAGGTGCGCCCCTATATCTCTCTCTATAGGCGCCCGCCCCGCCTCCCGCCTTATTTAGAAGTAACTGGTAACTGGCCCTGCCCTTACGTCTACGCGTCTCGAAGTAGTCTCCTTCCAATCGATGAAGCATGGACCAACTTGAACTTGGATTCTTTATGCGCTCTTACTCCCTTTTCGCCGCGTGCACTTTCAGATTGAGTCAGATTGAGATAGAGTAGGTCGAGTGCCCCCTATATCTATATATCTGGATATGGGCCCATATACTTTCTATAGAGAGGGGGAGGGGCGAGAATGAGAATGTATTTTATTCGCCCTCCTCCCTCCCATGCTTTTTTTCCTGGTCCTTCGATTGAGAATAGATATAGGGGGGGGGCCGGAGCAAGAAAAGAAGTACAGGAGAAGAGATAGATTCTCGTAAAAAAACCACACGTTCGTCTCGTTATTACAACCTTCCTTCTTCATGTCCCTGATTTCCAGGAGCTACGCGCAAATCCTCGGATTCCGGTGGTTCTTAACAGCGATGGCCATCTATTTGAGTCCTTGGGTGGCACCATCCGATTCTCAACAAGGTGAGAATTATCGAATGATCTATGTACATGTTCCTGCAGCTCGGATGAGTCCGCTCGTTCATATCGCAGTGGCTATCAGCAGTTCTCCGTTCTTGTTGACAAAACATCCCCTTTTGCCCCGCTTTTCCGGAACCGGTTCGGGAATAGGTGCTTTCCCCACATTGTTGACCTTAGTAACTGGAGGGTTTCGGGGGAAACCTATGCGGGGCACCTTTCGGGTGTGGGATGCTCGTCCAACCCCTGTATTCATCTCGTCCTTCATTTACCCGGGTGCACTGTGCTTCCAAAAGCTCTCTGTCGAACTGGCTTCTATCTCCATCTGTATTGGACTGATCAATACACCAATCATTAAGTCCCCTGTCAACTGGTGGAATACACCGCATCAACCTGGGAGCATTAGCCAATTTGGTACATCGACACATGTTTCCATGCCCATTCCAATCTTGTTCAACTCTGCTAACTCCCCCTTTTCAACCTGTATCTCGCTTGTTTTGGAAACACGTCTTCTCATTCCATCCCTTCTCGAATCTTCATTCATTACGGAAGCTCGTTCTTCTCCGAATGAGGGCATTTCTGCTAGCTCCATGATGCCCCCAGATAATCTATAGGGGCCCAAACCCGATCATACTGTTCCGGCAAGATTCCGCGCGATCGAATACTCAGTGAGCTGAAAATCGAGAAGCTCTTTGATTAGCGGAGAGAGAATTTTCTGTTTCGAATCCGGACTCAATGGTCGGTTTTCTGGTATACGTTTACCGTGGCGTGGTCCGCTATTTCATTCCCTCCCCCCCCCTCCAGAGAATCTAGGGGCCCTATATAGAGAATAGAATATAGATATAGATATAGAGAGAGATATAGATATAGAGAGAGATCTATTCTCTATATCTATATTCTATTCTATGGGGGTTGGTCGGTTGTTCTCTGTAGTGTAGTCGGGGCGGCCCCTATCTAAATTAGTGGTAGTAGTAGTAGTAGTAGTAGTAGTAGTAGTAGTAGTAGTAGTAGTAGTAGTAGTAGTAGTAGTGGAGACGGGTGCAGGATCACACCAGATCGATCCGCTGAGTTCGGGCAAACTCTTATTGGAATTCCGGGGACCCCATGGTAGAGCTGTTCTCTCGGGAGGATCTATATAGAACTGGCCGAGCCAGATATATAGATAGGGGCGGGCCCCCATCCCATATAGATATAGCTGACATCCCGGATCGGCTCCCCCCCTACCCCAACTGAAACGGACCTATATATCCATATGGCCGATCTGTACTATATACTGAGATAGATATCTAGATAGGGGCCTTGGAGATCGGGGCAAGCCGATCTGTGATTTGAGAAATTTCTAAATGCTTGACCGGCCCATATATAGATAGGGGACTAGACCCCATGGTAGCAAATAGAGCCGAGCCTACCCTACCATGAAGTACTACAACTAGACTCTATACTAGATATGGCCCCAACCCCATCCCTTGCCCAAGATAGGGCAGATATCTAGATAGGGCCCTGCTTCCCCCGTATTCACCCATCTATATATAGATAGAGGGGCGCTATATCTAGATGGCGGTCGAGTTGCCACAATCGCCCTATATCTCTATATGGGGGCGGCGGCCCTATATAGAGAACTATAACTCTCGGGCCCCCCCCCTCCAGAATTCTAGATATGGGGGCATTATCTTAAATCAATCGAGCCCCTCGATTGAAATCGAGTCCCCAGATATCAGATATATAGGGCCCTATCTATAACTATAAGATAGTTCGAGGTGGGGGTGGGGGGGCTGGGGCCCCCATTATCTATATAGATCTCCCCGGATCTATATCATAGCTCCCGTCGATCGCCATATATGTATAGAAAGGGTGCCGACCCGACTAGAATAGAGAGTTGGCAGGCTCCCCATATATATATAGACTCCCCACCCCACTATAGCTGCTCTGCTCTGCTCGGTTGGGTTGGGGCCATATCGGACCTCCCAGATAGACTATATAGGGCTCTTTCTTCTCGACTTGAAACTCAGGCCCTTCGTCGCCCCTATCTATATATATATATACGGGCAGTTGCATCACAAAAGTGAGTTATGTTCTCTGTTTGCGCCTTGCCCTCGGCACATAGCTAATGGGCGTTGGAACGGTTGAGTTGGGTTAGGTGGGTGGCCCTAGAAATGGAAAGGGTGGGGGTGCCTATCTATACCTATCTAGAGTTCAGGCCCCCAGATGATATTGATCTATAGGGTGGGCTCTGGTGTTGATGTTGGTGCCTATCGATCTATATATAGATGGGGTGGGTGGGGAGCTTCCGTCAATGGAAAGGGTAGGTGCCCCTCTGTTGGTGCTAGGTGCTATAGTGTTAGACCGAGTGTTGGACCGTCGAAAAAGGAATATAGGGGCCTTCTGCTGGTGCTGGTGTTGGTGTGGCTACCGTCGAAAAAAGAATCTAGGGGAGGTGCCCCTCTGCTGGTGCTGGTGTTAGTGGATAGGGGGGGGGTGGGGAGCTACTGTCAATAGAAAAAAGGAGATAGGGGAGGTGTCCCTCTGCTGGTGTTGGTGTAGCTTGGTGCTGGTGTTGGACCGTAAAACAAAAAAGAGGGGGTTGCCTATGTGTATAGAATGTGTATATAGGGCCATCTATCTATATCTATATACGCTGTATAGACACCCGGCCGTTGAACTAAAAGAGATAGGTGGGAGCGTGCCCAATCCAATATACATAGACATGGACATGGGCATGGACAGGGGTGGTACCGTTCCGACATGGACAAGGGTGGTTGCACCGTATAGTTATGGGTCTAGGTATAGGGTGGCTGCATCCATTCCTTGCGAGTTTCTATCTCCCCCATATCATCTAGACGGGGGATGGGGGGGGTTTCGGTGGGGTAGGGAGCTGACCAGAGGTGTCTGCTTCCCTGGCTAGGGATGGAGAGGGTGAGGCTTCCTATCTCGACTCTAGTATATATAGCTTATGGCTCTGGAGAGAGGGACCGTCGGCGAGGAATATCTCTATATCTAGAAAGATCTCTCTATATAGATATAGAGATATATGTAATACCGGCCTGGCCCGGGGGTCCGTCAATAGAAAGAGATAGGGGAGGTGCCCCTCTGCTAGTGCCAGTGCTGGTGCTAGTGTTAGTATATAGGGTTGGTGGGAGGACATTCCTCTGCTCTCTCCAGCTCCAACCCCTCCCTCCCTCATTTACATAACTGCATAACTGCATAACTGCATAATTGCATGACTGCATGACTGCATAACTGCATCACGGCGGAGCGACTGGACTGCCGCCTATATAGCCTATACAGTGAATGCTGTGCTGTACCCCCCCGCCCTCGACTCAGCATCTGGATTTCTAGTTCCGCCTAGAATAGAATCTATATAGATATATAGGGGCGGAGCAAAGCAAAGCTACAAAGCGATGGATGAGACCTGTGAACGAAGAAGATCATGCTTTCATTCTCTCGATTAGGGCTTCGATCGCCCGAGCCGGATCGGAGTCACAGTCACTGAGATAGATTTCTATGCAGCGGCGGCGGGGCAGCGGCAGCGGGCTCTTGAAGCTGCCATCCAGGGCCGGCGGTTGTGAGGACGGCGCCGGACTGAGGCATGAGAATAGCTCTTGCGACTCCTCCCGTGAATGCCCCCGCGGAGAAATGGGAAATCAATTCCAATTCACAATTCACATTCACCAGATGAATCGGGAATCGGAATCGAGCTGCGGGAATAGGAAAGATTCTACACCCCTCCCCTAACTACTAACTAACTGACTAACCAACTAACCAACTAACCGACTAACCAACTCCAGGACTGCAACTCTAACTGACTAACTGGACAATGGCCCCCGCCTTCCAATGTTTCGATTCCTTCCCATCCCCATCAGGTTGTGGTTGTGAAGGATGTGATCGATTCGGCCGAATCAATCCCAGCAATCGGATCACCCCCTCAATCTGGCGAGGGAGGCGGGCCGGTTCCCTTCTCCGGCCATCTATCTATCTCTCTCTCTATATCTCTATCTATCTATATCTCTATCTATCTATCTATCTCTCTCTCTATATCTCTCTCTATCTATATAAGGGGTAGCATTTCCCATCTATTCGCTCGCCCGACCCGACAACTAGAGATATGGGAGATCTAGGGCTATTCTTCGAAGTCGCTACGCGCCATTTGTTCCCAAGGACTAGCGAAATCGGAATAGCGGGATTCTTGGGTCATCTCAATTGGTTCGGAAACCACACGTTTCTCCGGATCATCGTAGCGTACTTCCACATATCCACTCAGGGGGGAGTCTTTTCGTAATGGATGACCCTCGGAACCGTGATCTGTTGATATACGGCGTAGATCCGGATGATTGATGGAATAAACACCGGACATATCCCATACTTCTCGCTCCCACCGGCCGGCTGATGGAAATGGACTGACTACCGGGGATATTCGTGTTATTTCGTCTACACTGGTTTGTACACGAATGCGTGGGTTATACCGAGTACTTGGTGAATTATGAACCGCTTCAAATCTTCGTCTCCGGGAGGGATAATCAACTCCGCGGATATCGATCAGAACTTGGGAACGCGTATAGGTGTGGGATTTCGGGAACCATAGCAATTGAAATGGGTAGTCTGTATCGGTATATGAGACATTCTCGTGTTCCGATCTTTCCATTTTATGCACCCATCTATTGGGTGAAGCCTCTCTCGGATATTCGAAAATTAATTGGTTATCCGTAAGGGAAGCTTCCTTTTCGTTTCTCAATCAATTACCAAGTCCTCGCTTGCTGGACTTGTTCGCCTCTGTCTGATGGAAAGATGCAACGGAAAAAAGCATGGGGGAAGCGCCCATATCTATAGATAGGCCAGTCCTCTCCCCGCCCCACTAGAACTAGAATAAAGGATCGGACGAGAGCATGGCCACCTGTAGTTACATATATAGGGGGCCCTATCTCCCCTATATCTATGGAGGGGGGGGCCATCTATCTATATGGGGTGCCATAGAGAGATAGGGCCCCCATATATGGATGGATAGCCCCCCCCCTCCAGATATCTAATTCTAGATAGGGCCTCTCAGTCCATATAGATAGGGGAGGCCCTATCTAACTATATGGGGGCCCGCCGGGGCGGGGGCGAACCCCGATTAGATAGAGGGGCCCTCGCCCTCCAGATATAGCCCCCCAGATAGGAGATATGGCCTAGATCCCAGATAGAGCCGAGCCCTCTCTCGCCCATAGAGAGAGAGGGGGGGGAGCCGAGATATAGAGAGAGGGGGGGGGCCCCATAGAGAAGGTATATAGGGGGGGGGGCTCCCCTCTATTCTATGGAGGGGGGGCGGGCCTCTATATCTATAGGGGGTTCGCCCACCTCCCACCTATACCTATATAGATTAGAGGGTAGGGGGATATAGATAGGGGGCTACGCGGGCCCTCGATTGAGAAATCAATCGAGTGGTGAGCGTAGCGTAGTGAACCACTCGCCCCCCCATATCGTCATAGGGGGCCAGATCTATATAGATAGGGGCAGCCTGCCTATAGATCTCTTATCTGGGAGGGCCCCTATCTAGGCGTAGCCCCCCTCTATAGATCCGATCCCCCTACCCGGTGGGAGGTGGGTGAACCACCCCCCCCTAGTTCAGATTGTAGATATGGCGGATAGGTAAGATAAGATATAGAGAGAGGGGAGAGGGGGGCTTGCACCCCTCTCTCTCTATATGGCGAGTGCCCCATATAGAGAGAGGGGGCCCTCGCCATATAATATAGAGAGAGAGGGGCTCGCGTCTTATATTATATACGTGATATGACTGATATCACGTATATAATAGATGGTAGATGTGGTGCCCCTATATAGAGTAGGCCATCGGGAGAGGAGCCCTGAACCCATATAGAACAGATAAGATCTATAGGGAGGGGGGGGGGGGGGGGGGGGGGGGGGGGGGAGGGGGCGGCTATAGGCTATATATAGATTAGATAGTCGGGCATCTAGAGTTGGCCCTCTCCCGCCCCATATAGAGAATAGATAGGGGGCGCCCCTCTATCTATATGGGGGGGGCCCCTACCTATCTGATGGGGGCCCTATCTAGAGTCTATAGAGACGGGGGGGGCGATAGATCGAGGAAGAACGCATGGGCCCGATGGATCGGGGATGTTACTCGACTGACGAACCAGTGGTACCCTCCATGTTCCCGGGCAGTGGACTGGTCGAGTCCTCAAAGCTTAACTCGAGGTCCCCCTATCTAATCTAAATCTGAACTCTGGGGGTGGGGTGCGCTCGACCTCTTCTCTTCGTATATCCCCCCTATCCCTATCTCTATATGGGATGGGGCTGGGGCCTCGCCATATAGAGAGTTCAGGGCTCCCCCTCCTAACCGGGGCGGGGGAGTGCTAGTTCTCTAGTTGGCCCAGATGTAGAGGGTAGGGGTATATAGATAGGGCGCCGACCATCCATCTACCCTATTGAGAGAAATGGCTCTCGGGAGGGCCCTATCTCTATATGGCTGCCCCTATCTCTTCTCTATGCCCGGCCCGGGGTGATCTTTCTTGAACCGGATGATCGGAGCGCAGTCCCATATGGAGATGGGGTCTAGTCCGAGTTTCACCGGTGATGGCATCTCATCTCTCAACCGGTGATTCTCTCATGCAAAAGAATCGGGCATAGAGAAGAGATAGGGGCACCCTATATGTCGATATGGCGCCCCTCCCCCCTCTCTCTATAGGATAGGCGGAGGACGAGGGGGAGGCCCGACTCTCTACTATCTACTATCCACTCTATATATATGGCCCCGACGGAGGGCATTTATGCCCATATCCATATAGATCAGCCATATAGCCATATAGATCTAGAGGGGAGGGTGCCGACTATAGATAGTGATAGTTGCCTTCGATCTCTCGAGTGCCGACGCTCGATAGTTGTCCTCGGTCTAGTCTATCGAGTGCCCAGCCGATAGGGGAGTATAGATGAGAGAGATCTGGGCGCCTATATCTGACCCGGCCCCAGATAGCCAGATGGATAAGATAGTTCAGGGCCGCCCAGATCCCAGAGAAGATAAGATAAGATATCTAGGTGGGGGGTGGGGCCCCTATCTATTCTCTATATGGGATTCTTAGCATCCATCCAGTTATGACAGACACACGCCCTATCTCTACTCTATATGGCGGTTGTTAGTTCGCTGCCGCTCACTGCACTCCGGTAGGGCTCCCTACTGATAGTAATAGTAAGAGCGCTCCCTCCCTAGTTAGATCAGGATGAGTTGGTGTGACCGTTGTACAGTCGAGATGGACGTGTACTCCATTCGATCCTATTGTTCGTGGCACATCGGCCGGCAATAAGAGATGGACGGTCCACCATGTCAGATCACATGCCAGCCGCCCCGCCACCCGCCACATCAGAGTAGTGGAGTGGTGGAGTAGTGTTCTTCGATGGTGTCATCGTGGATATATTACAGCACACCACAGCAGGGGCAGCATAGCGAAACAGATATATAGACTATTACTCCGATTAGCGCTCTCGTTCTCGGTGTCGTCCTCCTCACCATCCAATGAATGATGATGATATTACAACCCAACCCAACCCAACCCAACCCAACCCAACCCAACCGTGTCACCTCATCTTCTTTATCATTATCACGTTACAGCTGCCGCTCACTGCACGCTGTTCCCATTCACTCACTGATGCAGAACGACTCAGTCCGAGTCCGCTGTCGCTCACCGCACCCTCCACCTCTGTTATTCTAAACACAATGCGATTCACAGAACGTCCCGCTACGGACCCGCATGAACACACGGAGAGCCCTATCTGAAATAAAATAATGGTTCGGAAAGATTACTGGCCGGTCTCGAGTTGCTCTCCTCTTCGACAATCAATCGACAATCAATTCATGCAATGGATTATGCGGAAGCCCATCGTCAGCCATACATAGATAGGGGGCCTCGGCCTCCATAGAGATCTATATAGGGGGAGGGGGCCGCCATATAGAGAGAGGGGCGGGCCCCTCCCCTCCCCTCTCTATAGATCTCGATCGAGATCGATCAGATCTGGCAGATCTAGTTGATCGGGGCCCTCTCTCTATATGGATATGGGCCCAGATCTCTAGGGGGGCCTACTAGATATAGCTATATATAGAGAGAAATGGGGGAGAGGAGCCCGGGGTCGCCATATCTAGACTCTATATAGGGGGGAGGAGTCGCGATATAGAGAGAATCAATCCCCCTCTCTCCGGGCCATCGGATAGATCGGATCGATTATATACGTGACATGAGTGATGTGATCATCTCCATATCTATATATAGATGGGTCAGTCAGTTCAGAGATGGATAGCGATAGATATAGGGGAGGGGTATCTATGGATTGGATAGGGCGCCGACCCCCCGGGCCATCTATTGATATTAATAGTTAGCAGTTAGCGGTTAGCGGCCAGTCGGGAGCGGAAGGATATAGATATATGGCGGTCATGCCAAATAGATCCCCTCCCCTCTATATAGATCTGATCTGATCTGATCTGATCTGATCTGATCTGATCTGATCTGATCTATATGGCGCCCCCCCATATCATATAGATTTAGGGAGAGCGCCGGGGGAAGCAGGGGTCCCTATATGTATATGGCATAGCTCGGGCCCGGGCCGGGACAACCTAGATTCTAATCTAATGGCACCACCATCCGCCTCACATAGATATAGTTCAGGGTAGGGCGTCCACCTCGATATCTAGATAGGGCGGGACTATCTGATCAGGGTGGGGTGCCGACGGGACTTTCTAGGATGGTATAGTAGGGGCACCTACGATTGGGATTGGGATTCGCCCGAATAGAAGGCCCCGGAGCCTGAGAGTTTCAGTTCTATAGCTACCGGATTAGAAATCAGAGCGAAGGGTGCAGAGAATGCAAGAAGCTCGCTCCTCCGCTCGAAGCAGTGAGTCGAGGGTCATCCAGGTTTCTAGCTCTCAGTAGTTCTCAGCGGGGCGGCTTATCTTCCTATCTCTCCGCCGGCAGACCAACCCCTCCCCCTCCTTCCTAGAGTAGAGGCGCCATATCTTATCTATATATAGGGATCTGTCGAGTGCCCCAGATCTATATAGGGATAGGGGGGGCCCATATATCTATAGGGGTGCCTGGAGATCAAGAGATGGACGAGCTTATCCATCCGGAGTGGCATATATAGGATAGGCCCCCCCCCTCCATAGTTCAGAATTCTCTATGGGGTGCCCATTATAGATCTAGATCCCGAGGATAGCTCTTACCCGGATCGGTAACACGGGGACACCCGGGGGCTGTTCCCATTTCATCGACCCGCTGCTGTTCCACCTCCCCCTATCATATATGGCCGCTGTTCCACCCCCTATATGGCGCCCCCTATCATAATACTCTAGAGTGAGTAGAGCCAGCGGATCAAGACAATCAATCTATACTTTAGAGCCGGCCGAAGTGCCCTATAGATCTATATGGCTATATACTACCTTGGCCTTGGCAAGCCCTTCCCCCCTACCCCAACTGAAGCGGCCCTGAACTCGGGCCGACATCCCGGATCGGCTTCCCCCCCCCCCCTACTACTATACCACCCCCATCAAGCGGATAGTTGAGGAGGGGGAGGGGACTTCTAGTCTATAGTCAGGGCGGCTATATATAGAGAGTTCTAGTTGGCACTTAGAGTTCTAGTTCCAGTTGGCATTGGGCCGATCTGGGGCCCCGACGGAGATGCTATATCTACCCACCCGGCAATGCCATATCTATAGTTCAGGGCGGGACGCCTATATTGTATTGATTCCAGAGGGGGCAACTCTCTCTATCCATAGTCGGCACCCCCTCCCCCACTTAGATAGGCGATGGATCGAGGAAAACTAGCTTAGCCCTCTATATCTATATATGGCGACCCCACCGTACTATAGAGTAGTCAGGGCCCCTATCTAGTTGGCGATGTTGGCGCGGGGGGCATCCTATCTCTCTATCCCCCCCCTCTCTATTCTATCTTATCTCGGTATTCTCCCCCCCCCCTCTCTCACCCCCCCTCTCTCTATATGGGTGAGAGAGGGGGGGCGAGAGAGGGGGGGTGTAGAGAATTCTCCCGAGAGCGAATACCCGAGAGAATAGATTGAAGGGGAGATTGAAGGGGGATTGGCGCGAGTCCCTCGATCTGCATGACATGAATCAGAGAAATCTATAGGCCGCCTCATATATATATATATATATATCTCTCAACCTAACAGGGCCATACCCGGATCGGATGCGGAAGTGGAGTGCCTGCCCGCATATAGATAGATGGGCCGTGACCCAACCGGAACCCTGAACTATGGATATGGCGACGGGACGATGATATAATAGTAGACCGTAGACCATCGGCCATGATGATATAACGGCACTGTCCGATAGGACGGAGTTAACCTTTAGCTACTCGATCGCGGGGGCCCTCTCCCATCTCTCTCCGCCAGATAGAGAGATTCTATACGCCCTATGAACTGATAGGCCGAATTCTAAGAATGAGGACGAAATCTATGGATCGACTATCAGAATCTATATGGAGAACCGACCCATAGATATCGTATTGACCGAGTAGACCCCCCCAGAGATATTTCTATATGGCATTGATCACGACCACCTAGAGATCTGATCCCCCATCTATATATGGGGGGCGCCTACCATATAGAGAATTCATCACTAGGGGAAAGATTCTAGAGCAATCTCAGTACTTGTTAATGGATATACATCTGCAACTAACTTGACACGAATGAAAATCAAACAAAGAAGAAAATAACAGGTTATATCAGTTTGGTATCTTAGGAAGATGACTTTCTCAAATTTTCTCTTAAGAATTCAACCCCTAACCTTTTGCAAGAGTATTCTAATTGCATTTATACATTTCACTCACTTGAATTTTTCCCCCAAAAGAGAATAATATTTGAGGGACCTTTGCTTCTTACAAATTTTTTTCAGACAATGACGTTTAACAAATTCAGATCAAAAATCTACTAGGTGGACCAATTGTGAATTGATCACATTTCTTGGGCCCTCGACTAATGAATAGGATGCCATGCAACACATTTTTGGTAATCCTTCTAATCATTCTAATCCTCTCATGTGAGAAATCCCATTTCTAATCATTTTTCAGAGATTCTGCATAGTTGGATATGACATGTAATCCTTTTCACTTTCGAGGAAACACCTTTTTCATCTTTTATGCCTGCACTTTCATCATTTCATCCTTTTTCCCTCTCTTTCCTTTGCAATTCTTCCCCAAATCCATCTCCTCTAGTAATTCCTATTTTTCCAAGTTCCTAAGCAATTCCAACTTCAAAGTATCAACCTTAACAATTCTTGAACTCACAAATTAAGTTTTGAATCCATCAAATGGCACTTTACAAACAGAGATGACAAGTAATTTCATCAAATAACAATGAAAAATAGTATGTATTCATGTCACCAGGAGTGTTAGAGCTAACATGGTAGAAAAACATACACAATACACAACAACCGATGATTTTTACCCTTTTCCACTTTATATCATAGCTGTCCACATGTTCCCTTGGTGCAACTGCAAAGGAGAAGTATAAGGGAAAGTTTCCAAACAAGCGTGGGCCTTCCACGTGCCCTAGGCCCAAGAAAAATGCCTTTTGGCCTTTGAAAATTCTCAGTGTAAAAAGGAGCTAGATGAATCCTCCACGTGTCTCAATGGAGAATTTTGAGATGGTCCCCAAAAGTAGAGACCCCGAAAAATCACGGGCTCAATATGTGTCTGAGTCCGACAGATTTTGTTAAAAAATATTAAGGTTTAGTGGAAGGCGTGATGTGTCTAGGGTCTGAGACATTTTTCTTTGGCCGTTATAAAATCCAAGCAGATGGTAGAGTGAGAAAAAACCTCCAAGTGTCCTCCTAGTGCTTCTTGAAAATAAAACTTAGGGGTCCATCCGCGAATAGGTGCAGTCCCTCCACGTATCCCAGGCCTTTCAAAATTGCTTTGAAAAGTTTAAGTATAAAGCGGAGCAGCTAGAATCCTCCACATGTCTCCCTGTCGTAATTTTCAAAGTGGGACCTTGAGGTGGATCCTCAAATGAGTGCCAACCCTCCATGTGTCTATGGTATGCCAAACCTATACTGGCTAAATGAAAAATTTGTCTAGGTCTGGGAAAGGCAGCAGAAGCCTATACGTGTCCCCCCGGCACAACTCTAAGGTCAAACCAAAAGATGATTTTTCAAATGAGCATTGTTCCTCCATGTGGATAAGTTTTGGGTTGAAGTGAGCCTTTGAGTTTTGAAAGTGCCCTGCCAAGCCACATCCAACCAGTAAGGGCCATGTTTCCATTGATGCTAAGAAGTAAATTTGACTAGGAAAAATACACCTGCAATATTGTAAAATACAGGAAAATCACCGTTTGAGCCTAGAAATGAATCTTTCTTCAAGGATAGAGAGATTAGAAATGTTATAAGGCTCAAATATGATCCTCCAATCTACATCAAATCACGTTTCCATAGGTATTTTCCACAAAAATGACAGAGACAACAAAACATGATTGTGGAAAACAAAAGGAAAGGAAAAACCTGAGTTTTAAACCCAAGTTACAGACCCTTTCAGGTGGACATCAGAACGGAAAACAATTCTAGACCTTAATGTGATCCGGATTGTTCTACATATTTTAGTAAGTATATTTTGTTCCTTTGTTGATTTACAGGGAAAGAAGGGGTATTTTAGGATGGATTCGTGGTTTTTGAATTATTTCGGTGGGAGATAAAGTAGGATAAAGTTGATTATACCTAATCTCTAAATAACTTCACAACAATGGACAACTCAACAATAGAAAGATTTAGAACAATTAAGACATTCCTTCAACCAGAAGGTGTGCTTCAATGGAGCCCCATATTAGCACATTTTCACACAATCTTTGAGAATCTAGCATGAAGGCTCGAATTAGAAGACTTAATTAAACACCAAAATATCTAATCAATCATGCCTAAGGTACACCCAAAGACTTACAAAAAATATTTATCAACAAATGACAGTGAATTGATTTTAAATTTGTTTATCTCATCACAAGATTAAGGCTCTTCTTGAAATGAAATTATAGATACCACTACACTATCACATGAATGAGATCTTGTGTGATTTCAAAAAGGTTTCAAACTAAGATTACAATAGGAATGAGAGAAACTATTTGCAGACATTCTGAAACAAAGAAGACAAAAATTTATAGAGATTTAACAAAAATTAATTTCAAATTGCTTAGATTCATCAGCAGGATAAAGCTTCCACATAAATCTCAGTGCTCATCAATGACTATACATTTGTAACCCACTTGACATGATAGAAAATATAACACAGAAGAAAAAAATAGGTTATCTCGGCTTGGTCTCTCAAGAAGATGACTTTCTCAAATTTTATCTTAAGATATCAACCCCTGATCTTTTGCAAGAGTATTCTCATTGCATTTATACATTTCACTCACTCAAATTTTTTGCCTAAAAGAGAAGAATATTCGAGGCACCTTTGCTTATTACCAAGTTTTTTTAGACAATGATGTTTAACAAATTCATATCCGAAATTTTCCAGGTGGACCAATTGTGAACTGATCACATTTCTTGGTCCCTCAGCTAATAACTAGGATGCCATGCAATAATGTTTTGACAATACTTCTAATCATTCTAATTCTGTCATGCAAGAAATCCCCTTTTTTCATCATTTTCTAGAGACTCTACATAGCTGGATATGACAGGTAATCCTTTTTGCTTTTGAGGCAACACCTTTTTCATCTTTTGTGCCTGCAATTTCATCATTTCATCCTTTTTCCCTATCTTTCCTCTGCAATTCTTCCCCGCATCCACCTCCTCTGGTAATTCCTTTTTTTACAAGTGCCTAAGCAATTCCAACTTCAAAGTATTGACCTTAACAATCCTTGGACTCAAAAATTAAGTTCCAAATCCATCAAATCTCACTTTATAGATAGAGACGACAAGGAACTTCATAAAAGAATGATGAAAAAAAGTGTGTATTTGCGTCTCCAGAAGTCTTGGAGCCAAAATGGTGGAAAAATAGACGCAATACACAAAAACTATTGATTCTTCCCCCTTTCCACTTTATATCATAGCCATCCATGTGTTTCCTTGGTGTAACTAAAAAGGTGAAGTATAGGGGAAAGTTTCCAAACAAGCATGGGTCTTCCACATGCCCTGGGCCTAAGAAAAATGACTTTTGGCCTTTGGAAAGTCTGAGTGTAAAAAGGAGCCAGCATAAGCTTCCTTGTGTCTCAATGGCACATTTTGACATGGTCCCCAAAATCAGAGACCCCAAAAAAGCATGGGATCAATGAATTTCTCATTCCAGTAGAGTTTGTTAAAAAAATTGAATGTTTAGTGGAAGGCGCCATGTGTCTAGGGTCCAAGACATTTTTCTTTGGCTGTTGAAAAGTCCAAGTAAAGGGTAGAGTGAGTGGAAGCCTCCAAGTATCCTCATGAAACTTCTTCAAAATAAAACATAGGGGCCAGCCCGTAAACAAGTGTGGTCCCTCCACGTGTCCTAGGCCTTTCAAAATTACTTTGGAAAGTTTAAGTATAAAGAGGAATCGATGGAAGCCTCCACATGTATCCCTATTGCGATTGTTAAGGTGAGACCCTGAGGCGGATCCTCAAATGAGTGCCAGCCCTCCACATTTCCATGGTCTGCCAAAACTGTACCGGCTGCATGAAATTTTTTCTAAGTCTGGGAAAAGTAGCGAAAACCTCCACGTGTCCCCCCAACATAACTCCAAGGCCAAACCAAAAGGTGATTTTTCAAATGCACGTCATTTCTCCATATGGACAAGTTTTGGGTTGAAGAAAGCCTTAGAGTTTTTAAAGTGCCCTGACGAGCCTCATCCAACCAGAAAGGTCCACATTTCCATTGATGTTGAGAAGTAAATTTTACCGGGAAAAATACACCTATCAAACCATAAAATGCAATAAAATCACCATTCAAGCCCAAAAATGAATCTTTCTTCAAGGATAGAGAATTTGGAAATGTTATAAGGCTCAAATATGATCCTCCAAACTACATCCAATCACGTTTCCATAGGTATTTGGGAAAAAAATGATAGGGAAAACAAAACATGACTGTGGAAAATGGAAGGAAAGGAAAAACTTGAGTTTTACACCCAAGTTAAAGACTCTTTCAGATGGACAGAGGAACGAAAAACAAATTCTAGACCTTTAAGTGATCCTGATTGTTCTGCATATTTTAGTAAGTATATTTTGTTCCTTTGTTGATATACAATGAAAAAAGGGGTAGTTCAGGATGGATTCATGGTTTTTGAATGATTTTGGTGGGAGATGAAGCATGATAAAAATGATTATACCTGATCTCTAAGAAACTTCACAACAATGGAAAACTCAATAATAGAAAGATTTAGAATAGTTAATACGTTACTTCAACTAGAAGGTGTGCCTCAATGGAGCCCCATATAAGCACATTTTCACACAATCATTGAGAATCTAGCATGAAGGATCGAATTACAAGACTTAATTAAACACCAAAATATCTGATCAATCATGCCTAAGCTACACCCAAAGACTTACAAACAATCTTTATCAACAAATGATAGTGAATTGATTTTAAATTTGTTTATCTCATCACAAGATGAAGGCTATTCTTGAAATTAAATTATAGATACCACTTCACTATCACATGGATGAGATCCTATGTGATTTCATAAAGATTTCAAAGTAAGATTGTAATTGGAATGAGAGAAACTATTTGTAGACATTCTGAAATGAAGCATACACAAATTTCTAGATATTTAATGAAAATTAATTTCAAAATTTCTTAGATTCATCAGCTGGGGAAAGCTTCCAGAGTAATCTCAATACTCTTCAATGGCTAGACATATGTAATCAACTTGACACGTTAGAAAATCTAACACAGAAGAAAATAACTGGTTATCTCGGCTTGGTATCTCATGAAGACGGCTTTCTCAAATTTTCTCTTAAGAATTCAACCCCTGACCTTTTGCAATAGTATTCTCATTACATTTATAAATTTCAGTCACTCAAATTTTTGCCCCAAAAGAAAATATTCAAGGGACCTTTGCTTGTTACCAAGTTGTTTCAAACAGTGATGTTTAACAAATTCAGATCTGAAAGATGTCAGGTTCACCAATTGTGAACTGATCATGTTTCTTAGGCCCTTGAATAATGACTAGGATGCCATGTAACAACTTTTTGGCAATCCTTCTAATCATTCTTATTCTGTCATGTGAGAAATCCCCTTTTTAATCATTTTTCATAGACTCTGCACAGATGGATAGGATAGGTAATCCGTTTCACTTTCGAGGCAACACCGTTCTCATATTTTATGCCTGCACTTTCATCATTTCATCCTTTTCCCCTCTCTTTCCTTTGCAATTCTTCCCCGCATCCATCTCCTTTGGTAATTATCATTTTTTCAAATGCCTAAGCAATTCCAACTTCAAAGTATCAACGTTAACAATCCTTGGACTCACAAATTAAGTTCTGAATCCATCAAATTACAATTTATAGATAGAGAGGACAAGGAATTTCATTAAAGAATGATGAAAAATAGTGTGTAGTCACGTCTCCAGGAGTCTTGGACAAAAAATGACAAAAAAATAGATGTAATACATAGCAAGCATTGATTCTTCCCCTTTTCCACTTTATATCATAGCCTTCCATCTATTTCCTTGGCACAACTGCAAAGGAGAAGTACAGGGGCAAATTTAGAAACTAATGTGGGCCTTCCACATGCCCTGGGCCCAGGAAAAATGCCTTTTGGCCTTTGAAAAGGCTTAGTGTAAAAAGGAGCCAGCGGAAGCCTCTATGTGTCTAAGTCTAGTAGATTTTGTTAAAAACATTGAAGGTTAAGTGAAAGGTGCCATGTGCTTAGGGTCTGAGACATTTATCTTTGGCCGTTGAAAATTCCAAGCAAAGGGAAGAGTGAGTGGAAACCTCAGAGTGTCCTCTTGGCACTTATTCAAAATAAAACTTAGGGGCTGGTCCCCAAATAGGCGTGGTCCATCAATGTGTCCATGGTCTACCAAAACTATATCAGATGCATGAAAAACTTGTCTAAGTCTTGGAAAAGTAGTGGAAACCTCCACGTGTCCCCAAGGCGTAACTCCAAGGCCAAACCAAAAGGTAATTTTTCAAATGAGCACCATTCCTCCACATGGAAATTTTTTGGGTTGAAGCGATCCTTAGATATTTTAAAGTGCCCCACTGAGCCGCATCCAACCAGAAAGGGCCATGTTTCCATTGATGGTGAGAAGTAAATTTGACCGGGAAAAATACACCCGTCAAACCGTAAAATGGAGGAAAATCAGCATTTGAGCCTGGAAATGAATCTTTCTTCAAGGATAGAGAATTTGGAAATGTTATAAGGCTCAAATATGATCCTCTAAGATAAATCCAATCACCTTTTCATAGGTATTTTGGACAAAAATGACAGGGACAACAAAACATGACTTTGCAAAATGGAAGAAAAGGAAAAACCCAAGTTTGACGCCCAAGTTATAGACTCTCTTAGATAGATAAAGGAATAAAAAAAAAATTTTGTACCTTTAAGTGATCCTCAACCAAGGAAGGGATCATTCATGGCAACCAAATGGAGGATAAAGTCTTCAAGCATGAATACAGGGACATAGAAAACATGATAGAGGCCACAAACTGAGGAATTTCAATGACAAATGGGGAAATATTGATTTGAACACCAACATCAGCTCCGAATCAGGGATGGGCACTCCCTGTGAGTGCTACAAGAATAAATAGCAGACTAAGTAACAAAAATAGACCATTGGGAAATGGAGTCAAAGAATAAGCTTGCAAAGTAGAGAAACCATAACCATCCTCCAAAAAATGAACCAAGAAACCAAAAAAATCAGGTCACCAAGGACGAGAACAAACAAAAACACAAAATTAGAATGAAAACAAAGAACTATACACTATATAATGGAGTATACCTTGATTATGAGAAATCAATCAAGGAAATGTTTCAAATGCCTGCCATTTATAGGAAATTCAAGCAATTCCCCATTTAAGTCTTTTAGGAAGAAGGTATTTTCACCAATTCGAATATCAATTGAATAAGGGCCCATCGACAATGCAACAAATTTACCATGCTTTCCCTTATCTTCATGTGTGCTATCCCATAATAGCACAAGATCCCCAATGCTAAAATCTCTTAGAGTCACCTTCTTTTCAAATAAATTCTTCAACTTTTCTCTAAACTTCACATGCCCCGGATGGTATGCCCTTCTTTCTTCATCTAACTCGATAATCTGATTGATTCGAGCATCATATGGACCAAATTCTTGATCTTCAATTTTTTGAACAAATGCAGGGGTAGAAAAGCTTGAGTTCCATGTACCAATTTAAATGGGCTCTTACCAGTAGCTCTTTTGACAGTGATTCTGTAAGTCCAAACTAAAAACTTCATTTGCTCACCCAACTTCTTTTTGTTCATCTCCAAGGTTCTTCTGATGATCTTCAACAAGTTTTTATTGATGGAATCAATTTGTCCATTTCCTTAGGGGTTGTAGTTAGAATCATATGTCAGATTGATTTCATACTCTTTGCACATTACAACCAAATGTTTGGCTCTGAAAATCATGGCATTATCAACAACAATATTAACTAGTACTCCAAATCTACATATGGTTTTATTTAGCATGAATTCCATGATAAATGTTATCACCGAATCACAACACCCCTATCTTTATACAAGTGCATATACTTGAACTCACGGTGTGATTAGAAAACATGGGTACTATCTCCAAGTTTTGGGACTTGCTACTTGAGATAGACCTCCAGAGAAATCTGGTTCTTGCTCCTAAACTACCTGCCACATTCTACTCTAATGCAAGGGAAAATAACTATTCTAATTTAAATTTCCAAGGGACCAGGGAGAGAGAATGCATAAAATGAAATCCTATGCTAAAGCGGTGATACACTAGAAAAGGTGGGTGTGAGAGTATTCTTTAAATGCATGAGATACAGAAGCAAAGCGCATGCTAGAAGGGGTGATGACAGTTCTCCATAATCTAGCAAAATGCATTCACAACAATATATCAAACATACACAATGATAATGGATCCCTACAAGAACATAATAATAAACACAATATTATTGTAATCAAGGTTGAAAGGGGCAAGAAGAATGCAAGAAAACACATCAGGGGAAGATGCATCCACAAACTTATATTTTATTGCTTCCTGATATGCACAGTTCAATTGGTTACAAGAAAAGGGCCTAGATCACCATGCAAGGAGTCCACAACAAGGGCTTGCAAAACATTAGCTTCAAAAAGCAATTTTGGAAGAGCCTTTCTACAAAAGTACCCCCCCCTTTATAATGAGCCCAACACTCCAATTTATAGAAAAAAAGAGAAGAGAGAGAGAAGGAAAAAAGGAAATCCCAAAATATATCCTTCAACCACTTGTAAGAGGCATTAAATGGAGTAAAATGATTGTATATTACTTGCAAAAGTCTCCCCATTCTATCTCAGGTGCTGTAGCAGAGAAAGAATGGTGACCATGCCACTTAATTGCACTCCCAACTACCAAATAAAACAATGTTATGAACCCAGCCACGTTTTATAAAAAATCCCCACTGATTTCTCATCAAATCCAATATTTATTGATTTTTATGTGCCATGTTCAGAGCCATGATTCCAACAGTACCAATTTTGTGTGATTTCGTTGAGAAATGTAAAAGTTATAGCCTTCTGAGTGCGAGCAGCTATTTTTGGTCTGGCAGGCGTTTTCTGTCATTTGACGGGAATGAGCATTAATTGACTGAAGCCGAAAATGTTTATTTTATTTAAATATATCTACCCTCATTAAAAATAGTAAATCCAATTTTTGTGGCATAGAGGACATCGTGCTCGTTCCAGAAAGTCCAATTTTGTGAAAATAAGAGCTCAGAGTCAAAAGTTATGGCCGTTTGAAGTTCACGGGTCAAACGTTGACTTTTGTTCAAGATTTGCTACGGCTGTTTCATCTTTTTGCATCCCACGCATACTTTTGTCTCGACTGTCCCAGATGAATTCTTCCGCATCAGCTGATTTGGGCTTCCCTGTTCCCTTTTGTGGCCTTTTCACCTTTTCGTGTCCCACGCGTACTTTTGTCCCGAATATCCTGGACGAAAATCTCCACACCGCCTGAAATAGACCGTCTTGCGTCAAATCGGAAGATTCACGTCCCACGGATACTTTTGTCCCGGATATCCCAAACCATGCAAAACAAAAAAAACTTGACGATTTTTTATTGCCTGCGGCCGTTTCACCTTTTCGCATCCCACGCGTCCCTCGTGTCCCGATGTCACAACTGTCCTGCGGACCGCCTGGGACAAAAATGTTTGACTTAGCTGATTTTCTTTGTATTTCGGCAGTGAACTTGGTGCAACGAACCTTGGTACGACCCGCACCCTTCAGACTCAAAATTCTTTAAAACATTCCTGCAACCTTATTTTTTGCATTTTTTTCCTTTTTTTCTAATTCGTTGGGATTTTTCCTTGGATGGGAGAATTAGAGAGAAACTGAGGGGTCCCCCAAAAACACAATTTCAGGCCTTGAATCAATCTACTTGCTCGGGATTGAATAATTTGATGCATGTTATCAAAATTACCTTGAGGGGTGAATTTTGGATAACAATAACTTGGTGTGTTTCCTTCTTGGTGGGGATTGCTTCTAACCACTTAGTGAAATAATCAATGGCTACAAGAATTCATTTATGACCAGCACTAGAAGGATAAAAAATTTCACTAGTGAAATCCATTCCCCATTTATTGAATGGGGCTTCAACTGAAATAGGATACAAAGGAAGGGATCCTGAAGCTTTCATTTTTCCAAAAAAATGCTGGAATCTTTCACATTTCCTAACCAATAGAGTTGTATCCTTGAAGAGAGTTGGCCACCAATAACCAACCCTTGAGATTTTATGTGTTGTAACTCTTCCAGCAAAATGTCCCCCACAAACTCATCTATGGAGATCAACAATTATTTTGGGGGCCTCATCTCTAGTAATGCATCTCAAGAGCACTCCTTAGGGGTTCTTCCAAGATAGCCCAAAATTAGTAATGACATATTTTTGAGTGGTTAACTTAAGAGATATTTTCTGATTTTTACTCAAATGTTTAGGGCAACATAGATGTTTGAGATAAAATATTATATCCTTGTACCATTCAAAACTTACCAACTTTTCAAGGACATCCACCCTTTCTCCTTCTACTTCATTCACCTCAATAGTTTGCAATTTGATCTCAACCATAAGCTTAGCTATGCCCAAACCTCTTACCAATTTCATGGTTTGGATATCCATGTCATATTCATGCAACTTGTTCACCCCTCTTTTTCTTTTTCTTGAGACCTCCATCTTTCATAAGATGTATTTCATCATGGTGTGGGAACATAAGCAATAACTTTAGAGCTCAAGATGTAGGGTCTAAAAACCATTTTTTATTTCACCAAGGAAAATGATTTCTTCTCCATGATGGTGTACTTCAAATCATCTCCTTGCAATGCCTTACTGAAGAAGGTAATTGGTATCTCATCCCCTTCATCATCCTTCTGTAATAAGATAGATACAACGGTGTTTTCTGGAGAAAAAGAAAAAATTTGAGAAGGCTTCTTATAATTTGGAGCTGCCAAAATAGGGGCATGATTTAGTGCTTCCTTGATCCCATTCAAAGCTTGAATTGAAGCTTCTTCCCATTTGATAACTTGGTCCTTTTTCAGCATACTAGTAATGGGGATAGTCAACTCAACAAAGTTAGACACAATCTTTTGATAAAGTTTATTTTTACAAAGAAGGATTGAATTCCCTTCTTAGTTCTTGGAATTGGAACCTTACTGATGGCTTCCACTCTTTCTAGATTGATCATGACCCCTTCCTTTGATATAATGTGACCAAGTAGTTTTTCCTTTTGCACTCCAAAGTAGAACTTCTTGGGATTCAATGATATGCCATACTCTCTACACCTTATCAGCATTCTCTCCAAGTTTTACAAGTGATCATTTCTTTTTTTGGAAAACACAGTTACATCATTTTGATAAACAACAATGAAATCATTAATGTAACCAACAAATACTACATCCATTGCTCTTTGAAAAGTTTCTCCAGCATTCATTAAGCCAAAGGGAATCCTAACATAGACATAAGTTCCCCAAGGAGTGGTAAAGGAAGTCTTTATTCTTTCTGAATCCTTCACAAAAACTTGATTATAGCCAGAAAAACCATCCAAAGTAGATAACAATTCAGAACTAGTTACCAATTGTAGCATATTCTCCATGTTTAGTAGAGGGTAATTATCTTTCAATGAAACTTTATTTAGGTTCCTGAAGTCTACTTATAGCCTTATATCACCATTCTTTTTCCTGACAGGCACAAGGTTTACAACCCAAGATGAGTACCTTGTGGGCTGAATGATCCCTCCATCCCTCAACTTCTTCATTTTTTCTTGCATCTTCAAAGAAAGGAGTGGATTGATGGGCCTATATTTTGCCTAAAAGGCTTGGCATTAGATTCAAGAGGAATTTCATGTTGGAAAAAATCTTCCCTATATGCCTTCAACTCATAGTAACACCAAGCTAGGTAGTCTTGATATTTCTTCAACAATTGAACATAGGACTACTTCTCTTCTTTGCAGAGATTGCTTCCTAACCATATTTTACATGGTTTTTCCTTTGTTCCTGGGTCATGATCTTCCACATCTTTTGAAATTGACATACTCCTTTTAATAATACAATCATCATTATCAAAGTTTGACTCAAGTGCCACCAAAACTCTGCGAATCGTGTTTATCTTTAGTTGGATGATGTATTTTCCAAATAAAGTTTCCTTTCCTTTAGAAATACACACCATTGGTTCCCAATCTATATTTTGGTCAGCAAACTCACCTTGGTTCTGTAGAAACCATTTCACCTAAGCATCATCATCAAACACTTGCAAATTTTTAACGTTATCAGGGACACATGGCCTTGTTATTATTTCAACATCATACTCACAAAACGGAGACACTGTACAATTCCCAAATCTAGATCCTAGCACTGATAAATTTTCTTCAATAACATTAAACTTTCTAGCATGGTGTACAATATTAATGGAGTTAAACATTTCAATCAAATCCCATACTGCATGCTTGTATTGTTTCATTCTCTGATTTTTAGTAGCATACAATTTTCTAATTTGTTTAACAATCAATTCTGAATACCCTTTGACAATGATATCATTCATACCATATTTCCATGTAATTCTCAAGCCAAAAAATAGTGCTTCATATTCAAAAATGTTGTTAGTGCATTCAAAGTTAAGTTTGAAAGAAAAGACAAAATCTTCTTGGTCTGGAGAAATTAGAACAATGCCAACACCATTTCCAAAATTGGAACAGGCTCCATCAAATAACAAGGTCCAAGGTAAATCCACTTGTTCAAGAAATTTACACTGATCAATATTATGCTCTTTTCCATCAGCAAACCCCACAAAGTTATTAGCATACAACACTTCATAAGAGGCACAATTTGGATCTTCAATGAGGTGCAAAATCTTCTCTCCATACAACTTTACAAGGCTGCCTTAAATTGGAATGGTGGCACAAGACATATCCATCTGAACACTTCCACCAACACTTGTAGCCCACTTCCTTGATAACAACATGCCCCATTTGGCAGGGCAATAAAAAATGACAACATCAAGTTTCAAGTTCTTACCTGAATAAGACGCAAGTTGTACCACCAAACCTTTAACACATCCTACAATAGACACCTCTCTAGAATCCATTAGAGTACACTTGCCATAGGATGTTGTCACTTTAATGTTCACTTCATTCATGAATTCTAGAGGCATAAAATTGCATGATGCTTCAGAGTTAAACATACAATTATGTAGTAATCTGTCCTTAATAATCAGTGTTGTAAAAAATGGATCAACATTTAATTGAGACTCAACAAAAAATGTTCCCAAGTAAACTTCAAGTGGTTCACCAATATTCTCCAATGTTGGTGGTTTTCTAGGTCTCCAATGGTTGGAGGAGTGATTACATTATTTATATTTTTTCCTTGGGCAGTCTTATCTTCCTCCAATCTCAAATACTCAAAAGACCTCTTCTTGTGCTTAGGAATCCTACGTAGTTCCACAATTAGGACATAAATATTTATCTGACTCAATACTTGAGCAATGTCATAGGGAATGTATTTGTGAAAAGCAACATTTGAAGATAGATTGACAAACTCATCAGAAGGCACAAGATTTTTTACATTTTGGGCATGGGTGGGAACACTAGTTCTACTTGAGACAACAGGGCCTTTTCCAGATGCATATTTCTTTAGAGACTCTTTTGGGACATTAGTGAGAACTACGGTCTTTGGTTTAGCTTGAGGCCCTACCCCTTTGACAACTTTACTTCTTGTGTTATACTCTTTTTCTTGGGCCATAACAACATTCATTAGCAGCTATCTATCCTCTTCTAATGGGATTCCTCCATCATACTTCTTAATCATTAGAGCTCTTAGGTACTCAAAATAAATATTAGGAAGTTTAAATGCTCGTACCATATCTATTTATAAAGAATGAAAGGGAGAAAGAAGAGGTACCTGGTGAATGCAATCCCAAAAACTTGTCGCAGTTCTTGCACTTATTACCTCAGTTGAAGTTTCTCCGTGCTGTGAGCTTGTAGAGCATTCCACCATGCATGCATCATCATAAGTGTTTTCATCATCATTAGCTTCTTCAACTTTCTGATCTACTTCACATGGAGGGTGGGGTAAGAAGAATTTATCACACCAATCCATTTGATTTGTCTCTTCAAAAACAACAAATCTGGCATTTAGAGGATCAGGAACTACTCTATTTTCCCTAGCTTACAGTTTTATACCTCCCATGGGTCCTTTACCTTTGTCATCAAATCTATGATCATTTCTTGGATGATTGGAAAATATTTCTTGTCTTGGTTGCCTATGCTAACCCTGATAACCTTGTCCAATTCCTTTCTTTGCCCTGGCTAGCTTATAAGAGATTTCTTTGATAGCTCTGGCTAAAGTCTTTACAACTTCCTCAAGATCCACAACCTTACTTGATTGAGGATTCTTAGGGTTGATCAGTTTAACACCTTCCCTCTTAGGAGGTTTTCCAACTAATTTAATGTTTTTCTCAATTTTCATAGCCATGGTAAAGGCTTGCTTAAATTTCTAGGGTTCTTATCCCTCAAATAGTAAGAAATTTTTCTTATCAAATGAATGTGAATACTTTATCAGACATTAATCATCACATGGCCTCAAATTAATAGGAAGTCTTCTCAATGTTTTGTTAAATCTAGTATTGAAATCATGCACTGATTCATTATGATTATTTTTTATATTTTCAAACTATGATGAAAGAAACCTACGGTCTATTTTATCACCATACTACATTCTAAAAGCATTCTTCATCTCTATCCAGGAGTCAATGGAACTATTTGGCAGAGATTTATACCAGTCCTTTGGATCTTGTTGTAGAGTATGGATAAATAATGTAATGTATACATCCTCAAACTGTATTTTGAAGTTCTATATCATATTGACAAAGAGTTTCAAGTGCTAATCACTAGTTATTGCATTATTTCCTTGAAACTTAGGTCAATATATTTCTTACATCTTATGGCACAACATTTGGATAATCAGCCATACCTCTAAAACTGATGGGACCAAAAGTATTAACAACATATGGAGGTCTGGGTGGAAGCTGATCCATATTATTTTGAGGAGGTGATATTATAGGAGAGATAAAATGATGAGGAGTGAGGGGTCTGTGTGGTACAAGGATGCAATTTTCAAAATTACTACCCTCTAAAGGCTTTGTCTCTTGGAAAACTCTATTAGATTTTGAAAATGGAGGGATAGATTGAGAAGAAAATGTTTCAAATATAGATGAAGGATCCTCTCCAGATGGACAATTCAATTCAATAAAGAGACTACCTGATTTAGAAGCACCTGAAGAAGTAATAAAATATTCAATCACAGGATGATCAGTTTCACTAATGGAGATCTCTTTTCTTGATTCTTGATCTCCAAAAGCCTTCCAAATTATTCTTCCTTCTGAATTAGAATTTCCCAGCTCTTGAAACAACCTTCTACTAGGATCCTTGACGAAGAAAGATCTTATTCCTTCAATTGTTGTAGATATTAGTGACAAGTATTACTTGATATATGTTAAGAAACTAATATTTATAAAGAATGTAAACAACACAGAGTCACCACTAAGGATTTTCACCTTAGTTTGTGTAAATGCACTATGAAAGACCTATCAAATGGCTATCAATACTAGATTCATGCAAAGGTTACAAAATTTTATCTTCTTTTACCCAAATATATCAATGATGATACAAATCTTAGTGCAATAACTGTATAAGCTAGAAATATTACACTCAGAAATCACAAATTTGAACAATTCTTACAGATCTGAATAGATAATGATATTTCAGCAATGTATTTACACTTTAAAATCTATAAAAAAGTATTAACATGGTCTGTACATGTTGTATTTGTAACATACTTCAAAGAGTCCCTGGCAATGGCGCCATGAGTGTTGGTATCCAAATTCATTCTCCTTTTCAAGCTGAGAAGCAACACACATTGGACATGGAGCTTAGAGACAAATATATCATTATGTGTGTCATTTTGTATCTAGGGATGAGGTCTAATATGGCCCTTTGTCACTCATATTTGTGAAGAGATGGATAACACCTTCAAGAGGATTTGACTTGTCGTCACTGCTTTAGGCCATGCCTCTTCGACCAGGGTGAGAGGACCCTTAGTTTAACCTCTGTTTGATGAAGGAGATGGAGATATCCTTCCTTTGGAAAAATTTTATGAAGAAAACCTTGGGAAACTATGGTCAATACTCCATAATTTAACTCTTAAGAGTTGTTACTTCTAAAATATGGAGATACTTTCAACACAAGGCTAAGGTTACTGAAGACATTAAGAAATCCTTATTGTTCTACATATTTAAGTAAGTAGATTTAGTTCCTTTATTGATATATAAGGTAAACAGGGGTAGTTCAAGATGGATTCATGGTTTTTAAATGATTTTGGTGGGAGATGAAGCAGGATAAAGTTGATTATACCTGATCTCTAAGAATCTTCACAAAAATGGACAACTCAATAATAGAAATCTTTAGAACAGTTAAGACGTTCCTTCAACCAGAAGGTGTGCTTCAATAGAGCCCCAGATCAGCACGTTTTCACACAATATTTGAGAATATAGCACAAAGGATTGAATCAGAAGACTAAATTAAACACCAAAATCTCTGATCAATCACGCCTAAGGTACACCCAAAGAATTACAAACAATATTTATCAACAAATGATAGTGAATTGATTTTAAATTTGTTTATCTCATCACAAGATGAAGGCTCTTCTTGAAATGAAATTGTAGATACCACTACATTGTCATAGGGAAAGGATCCTGTGTGATTTCAAAAGTATTTCAAAGTCAGATTGTAATAAGAATAAGAGAAACTATTTCCAGAGATTTTGAAACAAAGAAAACACAAATTACTAGAGATTTAACAAAAACTAATTTAAAATTTTCTTAGATTCATTAGCAGGAGAAATATTCCAGAGAAATCTCAATGCTCGTCAATGGATATACATCTGAAACCAACTTGACACAATATAAAATCTAACACAAAAAAATAGCTTATCTCGGCTTGGTCTCTCAGGAAGACGAATTTCTAAAATTTTCTCTTAATAATTCAACCCCTGACCTTTTACAAGAGTATTCTCATTGCATTTATACATTTCACTCACTCAAAATTTCCCCCCAAAAGAGAAGAATATTTGAGGGAACTTTTGTTATTACCAAGTTGTTTCTGACAAATTCAGATCCGAAAGATGTCGGGTTGACCAATTATGAACTGATGATGTTTATTGGGCCCTCGACTAATGACTAGGATGCCATGCAACAAATTTTTGGAAATCATTCTAATCATTCTGATTCTGTCATGTGAGATATCCCCTATTTAATCATTTTTTGGAGACTCTGCACAATTGGATATGACAAGTAATCCTTTTCACTTTCGAGGCAACACCGTTTTCATCTTTTATGCTTGCACTTTCATCATTTCATCCTTTTCCCCTCTCTTTCCTTTGCAATTCTTCCCCTCATCCATTTCCTTTCATAATTCCCATTTTTGCAAGTGCCTGAGCAATTCTAACTTCAAAGTATCGACCTTAACAATCCTTGTACTAAAAAATTAAGTCCTGAATCCATCAAATGGCACTTTACAGATAGAGATGACAAGGAATTTCATCAAAGAATGATGAAAAACAGTAAATATTCACAACTCTATGAGTCTTTGAGAAAAAATGGCAGAAAAACAAACATACTACACATAAACCATTGATTCTACCCCTTTTCCACTTTATATCATAGTCGTCCACCCATTTTCTTAGTGCAACTACAAAGGAGAAGTATAGGGGCAAGTTTTAAAACAAGCGTAGGCCTTCCATGTGCCCTGGGCCCAAGAAAAATGCCTTTTGGCCTTTGAAAAGTCTCAGTGTAAAAAGGAGCTAGTGGAAGCCTCCACGTGTCTCAATGGAACATTTTGAGATGGTCCCCAACAGTAGAGACCCCAAACAAGTGCAGGCTCAACACGTGTCTCACTCCGGTAGAGTTTGTTAAAAATGTTGAAGATTCAGTGGAAGGTGCCATGTGTCTAGGGTCCGAGCCATTTTTCTTTTGACGTTGAAAAATGTAAGCAAAGGACATAGTGAGCGAAATCCTCCAAGTGTCCTCTAGGCACTTCTTCAAAATAAAACTTAGGGTCTGGTCCCCAAACAGGTGTGGTCCCTCCACGTGTCCATGGTCTACCAAAACTGTACCGGTTGCATGAAAAATTTGTCTAAGTATGGGAAAAGCAGCGGAAACCTCCATGTATCCCCCTAGCGCAACTCCAAGGCTAAACAAAAAGGTGAATTTTCAAAAGAGTGTCATTCCTCCATGTGGAAAAGTTTTGGGTTAAAGCAAGCCTTAGATTTTTTAAAGTTTCCCACCGAGCCGCATCCAACTAGAAAGGGCCACATTTCCATTAATGCTGAGAAGTAAATTTGACAGGGAAAAATACACCTGTCAAATCGTAAAATGGAGGAAAATAACCATTTGAGCTTGGAAATGAATCTTTGTTCAAGGATAGATAATTTGGAAATGTTATAAGGATCAAATATGATCCTTCAAGCTATATCCAATCATTTTTCCATAGGTATTTGGGACAAAAATGATAGGGACAACAAAACGTGACTGTGGAAAATGGAAGAAAAGGATAAACCTGAGTTTTACACCCAAGTTACATACTCTTTCAGATGGACAGAGGAATGAAAAACAAATTCTATACCTTTAAGTGATCCTCGACCAAGGAAGGGACTCATCATGGAAACCAAATGGAGGACAAAGTATTTAAGCATAAATATAGGGAGATAGAAAACATGACAGATGCCACAAACTAAGGAATTTCAATGACAAATGGGGTGAGAATAATTTGAGCTCCAACAAGAGGAAAAACTCTCTACCCAACCAATTATCCAATGAGGAGAGGAATCTATCCTACTCATTGGCCTCTGAGCCCCAACCAAAATTTTATAATGGATGGATCCAAATCATTGAAACTATCATAAATATTCCACATCACATTGCAAAATTTCACAACCATTTAAACACAAATTCAACACAAGATACAATCACAAGAATGAAACTAATAAAATACACATGGCTTGAAAATAAAAAGCCAATGGAGCAAGGATCTATGAGAAGATCACCTATGCCTCCTAATGGGATTAGGTTCCCACATTAAAACCCTCCAAAAATACATCTCAAACCCCTACACAAATCTTATGCCTCCATCAATATTCTCTTATGCCTCACACATTCTCTTATGCCTCCCTATAATCTCTTATGTCTCCCTCAAAGAAAGCAAGTAAGAAATGCAATCATTTTCTTATCAAGGTGGGGCAACGAACTCAACTTCTTCCCAAAACATGAAATAAACTCTTATGCCTCCCTACGTATAAAATTCTCATAGCCTTATCCTACACCATACTTATGCATTCTACCCAAGAACCCAACAAGCATACCAAAACATTCAATAACATAAAAATATACACATACAAGAAAAAATAAATAAATCAAGGGTGTAGTTCCTACCTTTCCATGGTAAAAATTGATCAATGAATCACCCTCCAAGCTCCTTCAAGCTCAATAACACTCCATCATGCTTGAAAACTTCAACAAGAACTCCAAAAATACAAGAGTACAAATGAAATGAAGTAACCCCCCAAAAAACAAATAAACTTGCATATATAGAAAAAGGGTTCAGAAGAGGGTGAGGTGGCTCCTTATAAGATGCACATCACTTATCCTCAACTCCACATCACAAGTCAAACCTCAACCCCAATGCATAATAAATTGGTGGTTGAGAGGAATGACAAGCTTCTTACACAGACATAATCCAAACCCACACCCCCTAAGGACATAATTTAAAACCCATGTACAAATAGTGTAATTAATGTCACTTTTTGTCTTACAAAACACATAATGGGGTATTTTTCTTACCCCGCAATCCATAAGTAGCTTTCGTATATGAAATTAAGGGGTGTGGGACAAGCTTAGCTTGTCTTGTAATCCTGTGAAAATGGTCCTTAAGCCCAAATCCAAAATTCCAAGGTAAGGTAGAGTGTAAAACACTCAAATTCACTTACACTCAATCAAAATCACAAAATCTAAAAGACCAACAACTCTAACAAGTGACCCCTTTTGTCACATCTTGATATAACTTAATAACATGATTAAATTACTTAATAAAGGTGAATTAATCAACAATGATTAAATAAATTACATCACCAAATAAATCACATACTCTACAGTAAATAAAATAAAAAGGGAAGGAATCACACACAAGCCCATGGTCACAATTGGAGATCATCCCCCCATGGGAACCCCGTAACAAATTAAAACAACCAAAATAACAACATTACACAAGTTTCCATGATGACCTTCATTGTCTCCATTTAGTATTTTGTTGTGGTTGGTCTCCAGTCACCCTTTTGATTGTTGTGATATAATTACCTTAAAAATCATGCAATACCTCCTTTGGCCTCGTGACCGCATCAAATACATCAAGGATGAAATATGCACATATCAATAAATAAACATCTTCATATAACTAAGTCATCATCTCAACTAAACTATGTTATAATTTTTCTAAACTTTTGACAACATCTCAATTCTATCTTTTATCAATATCAACAAGATCAAGAGATTAGTTCAAATGCTAAATCCTACTCAAGACAATGAGAATTACGAATGTCAGTAATATATATGACAACAACACATCATCATCTTCAATTTAAAAATGTATATCCATGCCTCTAAGAATCCACAAAAATCATACTATGAATCACAATCCATCAATAGTCAGAATATATTTATCATCTAACATCACGCTCAACCAAAATGATACAATTATATCCATTTCTATAGTCAACAATAACCAAAATCAAAATTATAATAAATGCCAATGAGGAGTGGGAACTACAAAACTAAATGGATTCACCTCAAAGGGGGCATGGAGATAGGGCTTCATGACATAGAGATAGGTCTAGGATCCCTAGATCAAGGGATGATCATGTGGAGAGATATAGGGGCCGACAATCATCAGTGAAAGATCATATCAGAGAGATACTAAAGCTACATCTGCCCCATTTTTCTTGAGACACAAAAAGATTTTGGGAAGAGGCATGGTTGGTTATCTTGAGTAGATGATTCAAGCTATGTTTGTGTACCAGCAACAAAAATAACTCATGTTGTCATCCCCCTTCTGAGAGACAGAGTTGGGGTTTGGTGGAGGGGTAAGTAGCAGAAGCTCCATGTGGATTCAGATACTTTTACTTAGGATCTCTTCAACGAGCTATTAAGGAGAAGGTACATCTCTTGGTAGTTTATTTAGCAATGGATAAATGAGTCTCATGATCTGTGAAAGGTGTCCATAATAGTAGTTGAGTATGAGATTCAATTTCTAGAATTGCTTCACTATGTATACTATATGCAAGATGAGAAGGTTCAAGTGCATAGGTTCATCAAGTGCTTGAACTTATATTTGGGAGGTTAGGTGTGTATTTATTATCTCCAGACTATAGCGAAGGCCATTGAGAAAGCTTATATTGTAGAGGAGACCATGGGAAAGATTCAAAAAGTTAGAGATAGAATGAGGAGATGTATTCAAGAGATGTAGGCTAGTATGTCAAGGGGGTCAACTCCTCCTCCTCATGGTGGAAATGGTTTAGCACAACCTTCTTTTAGGAAACCTTAGAAGACACACCATTAGAAAAAACTTCCACCATTTAGGCCTCCATAGAGGTAGGATGCATAAAGAGGGTGTCGTAAGAGGTCCCTAGCTAGAGGATCCATAAGGAAATAGGATCCACCTAGAGCTTAGTTGGCAGGAGCATGCACACAATAACCATAGTAGACCATGACAAGATCATTGAGGTCTATATCATGGACCCCTAGAGTGATTGAATAAATTTCAGTTCATTGGAGGGTACCAGGTACTTGTTATAGATATAGTGTAAAGGGGCACCATTGGTAAGAGTGTCCACAAAATCCTAATAAAAATGGTAAGGGCCCCATTTCTAAGCCTACAGTTGGTGACATGGCTAGGAGGGACATGATTTATGTACTAGTCGAGAACCTCTAGGAAAAGCATCAGGAAAAATTGATTAAGAATACAATTAGCATTGGTGGTATTTCTACCTCTATCTTGTTTTATTTAGGATCTATTGATTCATTTATTACACCATATTTAGTAGAGAGATGTAGCTTGGTGGCACTTAGGCAGGGTCATAGCTGGGATGTTGAGATGGATTTTGGATCCAAGCTCACAATGGAATTGTTAATTAAGGAAACTTTAGTTAACCTAGGACCCTTCACCATGACGTTTTATATTTGTATCCTTCCCTTCATTTTGTATGGAGTTATTTTTGGCACGGACTGGTTATCTACACACAGAGGTAGAGTTGACTATTAAAGTAAGGTGATATCTTATGCAGATGATTTTGGGGTTTAGTCAGTGATAGTTAGTGTTTGGAGGCATATCTCTACTTCCACCATATCCACTATGCAAATTAAGTGGTGTGCGCATCAGGGTTTTTCATTATATGCCATCACAATTACTGACCGATTAGAGGATCAGACTCACGGACCATCAGTTGATGATCATCATATTTTGAGATATTTTTTAGATTTTTTTCACAGTGCATTGCTAGGGTTACCTTCCCCATGTGAGATAGACTTTCATAATTATTTTTTTCTTGGACTAAAGTCTATATCACGCATGCCATGTAGGATGACCATCCTTGAGCTATGTGAGCTCAAGTTACACTTAGAGGGCCTTCTTGAGAAAGGATTAATCCATCCTAATGGAACTCCTTGGGGTGCACTAGTGATTTTTGTGAAGACGAAGGGTGGATCCTTGCATTTGTGTGCTAACTATATAAATGTGAACAATGTAATGATCACATATCATTACCCACTTCGACACATAGATGCTTTTTTTATCAGATGAATGGGGAAACCTTATTTTCCAAGATATATCTTAAGTCTGGTTATCATCAACTAAGGGTTGCGGAGGTGAATATTCATAAGATAACCTTTTACACTCATTATGACCACTACAAGTTCATAGTTGTGGCATTTGGTCTAACGAATGCCCCAACAATACTTATGAGTTTGATGAATGGGGGTGCTCATGAAATTTATAAACCATTTTGTTATCATGTTCCTTGATGATATTTTTATTTACTCGCGTATGCATTAGGAGCACCTTTGATAGGTTTTATAGTGTCTTCAAGAGAAGAAGCTTTCTGGGAACCTAGAGAAGTGGGAATTTTTACAGAATGAGGTTCAATATTTAGGTAACATTATATTTGGGGAAATTATCAAAGTCGATCCTTCCAATATTAAATTTATCATGGATTGGTTAGTTCCAACCAAATTAACTTATGTGCACAACTTCATGGTTACATTGGTAGGTTATTACAATAGGTTTGTTCAGGATTTCTCTTGTATTGGACATCCCATCAGTTCCCTATAACAGAAAGGGAAGAATTTTGTTGGTCAAATATATGTGAGAAGGCCTTCAGGACACTAGAGGAATGCCTTATAACCACACCTATTCTTACAGTGCCAAATCCTCAGAGGTATTTCTCCATGTGTACAGATGCTTCTTGGGCAGGGTTTGGGAAGTGTGTTGATCTAGGATGGACAAGTAGTAGCTTTCAAGTCTTGTAAACTCAAGGATTATGAGCTCAATTATCTAAGTCATGACCTTGAGCTTGTAGCAATACTACATGCATTGGTGACATTTCATATTAGGCATGACGTTCATTCTTAGGACATAAAATTTGAGTCTACGACACCTCTTCACACATCCCAATCTCAATGCTCATTAATAACATGGGAAATAGTTTTTACGTGAGTACAATTTGGAGATTGAGCATGTGAAGTGGAAGGCAAATGTTTTTGTAGATTATTTGAGTTATTAGAGGAATTTGGCTATGGCTACTTTGGTGGGTATAGAATTGCAGAGTAGGATCTTGCAATAGCTTCTAGATGATAACTTCTACCTTTCCGTTAGATAAAACATTGAATATTAGATACCCCTTGAGGGGAGGTTTGAGGGATTGAAACTTGATCCGGATGGACTTCTCAAACATAGAGTTAGGATATATATACCTAGGGATGGAGGTTTGAGACATGATATATTGACAAAGGCTCATCTTACACCTTATTCAACCCATCCAAGGGTCAAGAAGATGCATGCCACATTGAGACAGTTGTATCATTGGAGAGGAATTTGGAGGGATGCATCTTGTTATGTGTCTTGTATTTTGGAGTGTCAGAGGGTGAAGGTTAGGCATCAACATCCAACTGGCATTCTTTATACGCATTTTATAACAGAGTGGAAATGGGACACCATTTCCATGGATTTTATAGTAGGGATAACTACGTCGAAATACAACCACAATGTAATAATGGTCATAGTTGAAATATTGATGAAATTGACCCAAATTTCTCTAGCAAAGATCACTTATATAACTTTTGTAGTGGTGCGAGTGTACATGGATGATATTTTCAGACTGCATAGGAATTCATAGAAGATTATTTGTGACTAAGATCCCTTGTACACATCTAATTCTTAGAGTACCATGTATCATGCCCTTAGGATGAATATTAATTTTAGTAAAACCTATGATCCAAACACTGATGGTAAGATAGAGTGGGTGTACCAAATATTAGAGGTCATGCTTCAGATGTACGTCATGGATCATCAATCCTGTTGGGACAAGTATTCGTACTTGCTTGATTTTACATAAAACAACATTCAAAGTTCTATTGGTATGATACCATTTCAGGATTTATATCGCAGGGAGTGGAGGACTCCACTAAGCTGGGACAGGTTAGAGGATAGAGTATCTATTGGGATAGGTTTGTTACAGGGCATGGAGTAGCAGTTTTTTTTTATCACACAAAGGTTGCAGGAGCCACAAGATAGAGAGAAGAAGTATGAAGATCATAGGAGAGTTTGTAACACCCTTGATAGTTATTATTTTCCTCCTTTACATTTCAAGTGTTGACATGTGATTTTCCTTATAAAGATATGTTCTTTTTATTATTGGAGATCATGCTTGATATGGAAAAATCATTTATGTTCTTAAGATACTTTGACTGAATTGGAATGGATTACTTGAATCCATTTTTAACTTCTTGTAGGTGAGTTGCAATCTGGTTTAAGAGTTGTGAACTTATCTATTAATTTGATTCATCCTTGGATCGATTTTAGTGATCCAAGGAATGTTTTAAATTTTCTCTGTTGAATAAATGGTAAATTGACATTCCATGAATTAAGAGACATATTGACTAAACTTTGTTGTTACAAGTTCTTTGATTTTTGTGTGAACGTATTTTCCATTCAGTTGTATGCTGTGTTTGGGTCCTTGGAGATCGATCATGGTAGGACATTATGGATGAACATGAAAATATAGCCTGTTCATGGAATATGAAGGATTTGGGATCCTAAAAAGGGCTATCCTATGGAATCCTAAGCTAGGTAAGAATATTTGATACCTAAGCTATGTCAGTTGATAGAATTTTTATTCTAACCTAAAGCTTCCTATTCTACTTTCTTAGTTGATTGGCATCCTAACCTAAGCTCTATGCTAAAGGATATGGAAAGGTTACTGTTAGTGCAAAATCATAGTACCCCTGGATGTTGATTAGATTTATAGTTTGATCACTCTAGCATCCAGTGTGATTGCACAACATTGAATCCTTTCTTTGAGTGTGGGACTAGTGAAAATGAGAAAGGAATCTCTAGAGAAGGCTGGTTCCTACTCCTAAACTACCTACCACAAGATATTCCAGTGCAGGAAAGCTAATCTAAACCTAATCTAACAATGCCAAGGAGACAGGGAGAGAGAGAGAAGAGAAAAAGAACAAAAAGCCTACACTAAAACGGTGATACACCAGAGAAGGAGAATGTTGAACATCTATCAAAACTGTCATGGAACAAGGAGAGGTGAGCAATGGGAAGGATGGATAGATGCATCACAAACCCGAGGATATATTTCACACAAAAAATGTCCCAAAAATCCATGAACATAGCTCCAGACCTATAATGAACATTAGAAAATGCACAAATACTTGCAATGAAGAGAGGCAAGAAGAGAACAAGCAAAAGAATGCGCAGGGATGGACAGATGCATCACAAAACATGTTTTTGTTGCTCTAGAAGTTTTCATAGAACATCATTTCATTAGTAAAATGCAAAAAATGCCATTACAGAGTAGGGGAGGAGGTTTGAACTCCATTTTCAACCCTGGAGAAGAAAAGAAGGGAGAGCAGAGCAGAAAAGATGAACAACCCTTTAGAAAGAAGCCCCTCCTTACAATATATAGGAAGAATGAGAGAGGGAAGAGAGAGGAAATCTAAATCTACCCCAACCACCTCATTTAATTCATCTTATTATGGCAGTAGGTGAGAACCCTAGCAAAAGCGACGAGCTGTATTTCGCATTAAAACTGGTTGTTGAAACGTCAGTTCTGGCCATTACCATGTGCCAGAGACATTTCTTGATTTTCTCTCTCTAAACTAAACCAAAATGCAAGATTGACCCTAGAATCATGTAGAGAATTTCACCAGCTTTCCATTGATATAAATAACGTGAAAATTTGAGCTCTGGATCGAAAGATATGGCGATCTGAAGATTTAGGGCAAAAAACATGCCAAAACAGATCGGCGGGAAAATATTTGAATTTTTTTCGCGCTCTGCAACTTGGATGACACGTGTCAGGCTCTGATTCGTCCGTGGGCTCATCCTCTGAAAATTCCTTTCGTGCCCTTCCTAAATTTCTTTCCATTTAGACATGTGGCACTATTTTATTGGTTTGGGCCTGACGGGTGCACTTGTCCTTTTTAAAATTTGGTATTTTTCACTTTGGGAAAAATTTCCCATTTCTCCCCGCGCTCCACCACTCAAGTGCCACATGGCATGATTTCATTGGACACGGGCCCTTCCTGACCATATCCCTTTTTTCTTTTCCTTTCGAAATTTTTTTAAAATTTTCCCACCGGGCCGATGAGGTGAAGACACGTGGCGAGATTTGATTCGTTGGCGGCTCTTCTGGCTTTTCGCGTCCCTCGCATCCCTCATGTACCTTTGGCTCGGCTGTCCCAAACTGTCTGGGACAAAAATCTCTGAACAGCCCGATTCGGGCTTCCTTGTTCCTATTTGTGGTGAAGACACGTGGCGAGATTCCATTGGCCCTCGGCTCTTTCAGCTTTTCGCGTCCCACGCGTCCCTTTGGCCCAACTGTCCCAGATGAAAGTCCCTTGTTTCGGCCGAATTAGCCGGTTTGCATCCTCCGCATACTTTTGTCCCAACTATCCCAGACTGCCTATGAAAAATCTCTCTGAACCGCCTGAAATGGACTGACTTGCTCCAAACCGGCTGATCCACGTACTTTTGTCACAAATGTCCCGGAACGAGTGAAACAAAAGACTTAGGTAATTTTTTCCCCCTTCGGCCGATTCGCCTTTTCACGTCCAATGCGTCCCGACGTCCCAACTATCCCAAAGACTACCTGGACTACGACTTAGCCGATTTTCTTCATTTTTTGGCCCCAAGATTGGTACAACGAACCTCAGTTCAACCTAAACTGTTACAACCCAAGCCCTTCAAACCTGAAATGCCTTAACATAGTCCTGCAACCTTATTTTTGCATTTTTTCCATTCTTTCTAACTTGTTGGGATTTCTTCTTAGACAGGAGAGTTAGAAAGAAGCCGAGGGGACCCTAGAAACATGATTTTGGGCTTTGAATCGATCTACTTACTTGGGACTGAGTAATTTGATGCATGTTATCAAAATTACCTTGAGGGGTGAGTTTTGGATAACAGTTTTGGTGACTCAGCGGGGTCATATGCCTGCTAGATGAAGAACGGCCAGTTCTTTGTAGCAATCCATTGGGCATGGAGTCTGTTGTAGCCTGCAAACTGATCTAAAATTTGAAAACCTCCTCTCTGAGCCACTTGGAAACCCACTGAAATGGAGTCGTTCTCACCAAAATTCCACTGAAATGGAATGTGCAAGAGCAAAACCAGCACTACAAAAACTATGTATAGAACTGAAAATCATACATGCTCTAAATGGAACATGTAGAGTGTGCACAAGCACTTCTTTTGCTAAAAGTAAACCTACCTACTCTACTCTAACTGGAAGCAAAGGTAAGCTAAACAAACCCTGCAATTGGTTGTGCAAAATAGCTTCCTTTCTTCATAATTGGCAACCATGCAACTGATTTGGCATTGAACATGGCTGATTGGATGAATGGAAAATCAACAAGAAGCTGGTCTTCCACCCAAATCATCAAGGTATCAGGTGAAGGCAAATTCAATACCTCTTTTAGTTGTTCTGCATTTGGATTAAAGAGGTAACCTTGGTACTTTGTAGCTCACCCTCATGCTCAGAAGCAAGCATGACTGGTTGTGACTTCTCCTTTGACTCCAATGAAGTAAAATACCTTATTGGGCAAGGTATGATCCGTTTGATATTCCCATAGTTCTGATTTTCAACTCCAAAAATGGAGTATTCTTGTAGACCTTCTTGAATGGATGGTGTGGAAGTAATGGTAGAATCTTTGTGCCCTTTCTCTTCCTCTAACGAAGGACATGAAAGATTAAAATCTTCCAATCTTGGTTCCAAAGAGCTCCTATAAGATGCAGGCTGCTGCAAATGAATGTTCTCCTTCATGACAAAAAACTCAAGTGTTTGGAATGTGGATGATGAAAGAGAGGATGGTGGAAACTCAACCGGATCTTCTCCATCAAAACATTCCTTCAAATCTGATAGATAAATTACCTCATGGCTGTCCTACTACAAATGCTCCACTTCCTCCATGGTGTCTTCTTGATCTGTAACTTGACCACCATGGTTTCTTTCACCCTCCAACATTGAGTTTGAGAGATCAAACTCCTCTTCAGTACTAGAACTTGAGAGGTGAAGTAGAAAGAAGAACTGAAGGTTCTCCTGTAGCCTGCTTTGTGCTCAAAGCCCTTGGGTCTACAATTTTCTCCTCCACAGCTGGATTGTGCTTCTCTTCTTTTAGATCTGGAGCAGATTCTCCTTTCTCTACTACTTGAAGACAATCTTGCTCTTGATAGAACTCTTCTTCTAGCATGAAGTTTGTCAAGTCAAACTCTTCAATCTGCTGCTCTAGAGGACAAGTTGGGACTACAAGATCTTCTTCTGAGCTTTCTTCCTTTATGGCTGATTGTGCAACTTGAATTGAATCAGCATTCCCTTCAAATAGAGTGCCAACATGGAAACTACTTCTTCTTTTTGCTCTTCTTCTGCTGCCACAAAATCAGTCTTAACCACCATTTGTTCAACCTTAGCCTCTTCCGTAGGTTTAACCATCAAGGGGATCTTTGTCATCCCAAATTTGGCAGCCCAAACCCTCAAGTTGTCTGTTATTTATTTTTTGTTGGGCTCCTCTTCTTGCTGTCCTTCATGGCCGATTTTTGCAATTTCTTCTTCCCCACATGGAATTGGGAATGCAAGAGGAGGGATGGGTTGTAACTCAATTGATTTGGCAATTTTTTGTGGTGGTAGAGGAGGTGAAACCTATTGTTTCCTTGGGGGAAAGTGTATTTCTTTTAGCTCTTGTGGAGGGGATGACTGTTTGGAAGGAAAAAGGAAAGAAGAATTGAGGTGTGGTGGAAGACTGAGAGGTGGAGACATGGGATCAACATTTGGGACAGCAGATGGGGAGTTTAGAATTTGCAATTCCAAATGAGATGGTGTTGCTTGAGTAATGGGAAGAGAAAAACCAGATGATGGTGTAGAACTTACCCATTGACAAGGTTGTTCAACAACAAGTGTATAGGCCTCTATTTCTGCTATCCATTGTGCAAGTTGGGGCAACATCTTCATCATGAAGTCCAGCTTCTCCTGAGGGCTAAAGTGTCTTGGAAAAGGGCCCTCCCCATGGACAAGGAGTCCTGCAACCAATTTTGAAAGCTCTCATTTGGGCTGTTGCTCTATACTGCACTATCTTTACCTCCATCTTTTGGATTTTCTCTAATAGACCAACATCTTACATCCGATTGTCTTCATTGTATGCATGCTCTTGCTCTTGGAAAGCTCCATATCAAAATTGATTTTGGGATTGCTGCTCATATGGGTATGCATGCTGATTTTGAATTTGTTCAAAATGTTGATTTGGAGGATTTAAAAAACACGTTGGAGGTGGGAAACATTACTGCTGTTGTAAATTTGAGTTCCATGATGGAAATGAAGTCATGATTACACAACTTCATGGAATGGAAAAGAATGAAAGAGATGGAAAGAAATATGGATGGAAATGGATGAAAAACAAGTCTGCAACTTCAGAAATGGGTTATTGATCAGATGGAGTCACTAGATGTGTTTGCAAGTGCCTCTAAAGGTTGAAATCTTCACAGGAACACACCAACCTGCAAAAGATGAAGTGGAAGGCCTCTAAGCTCCCACCGGGCATGCCAAAACTGTTAGTGCAAAATCACAGCACCCCTAGATGTTGATCAGATTTATAGTTTGATCACTCTAGCATCTAGTGTGATTGCACAACATTGAATCCTTTCTTTGAGTGTGGGACTCATGAAAATGAGAAAGGAATCTCCAGAGAAGGCTAGTTCCTACTCCTAAACTACCTGCCACAAGCTATTCCAGTGCAGGAAAGCTAATCTAAACCTAATCTAACCATGCCAAGGAGACAGGAAGAGAGAGAGAAGAGAAAAATAACAAAAATCCTACACTAGAATGGTGATACACCAGAGAAGGAGAATGTTGAACATCTATCAAAACTGCCATGGAACAAGGAGAGGTGAGCAATGGGAAGGATGGAAAGATGCATCACAAACCCGAGGATAGATTTCACATAGAAAATGTCCCGAAACTCCATGAACACAGCTCCAGATTTGTAATGAACATTAGAACATGCACAAATACCTGCAATGAAGAGAGGCAAGAAGAGAACAAGCAAAAGAACAAGCAGGGATAGACAGATGCATCACAAAACATGTTTTTGTTGCTCCAGAAGTTTGCACAGAAATTCATTTCAATAGTAAAAGGCAAAAAATGCCATTACAGAGCAGGGGAGGAGGTTCGAACTCCATTTTCAACCCTGGGAGAAGAAAAGAAGGGAGAGCAGAGTAGAAAAGATGAACAACCCTTTAGAAAGAAGCCCCTCCTTATAATTTATAGGAAGAATGAGAGAGGGAAGAGAGAGGAAATCTGAATCTACCCCAACCACCTCATTTAATTCATCTTATAATGGTGGTAGGTGAGAACCTTAGCAAAAGTGGCGAGCTGTATTTCGCATTAAAACTGGTTGTCAAAACGTTAGTTCTGGCCATTACCATGCGCCCAGAGACGTTTCTTGATTTTCTCTCTCCAAACCGAATCAAAATGCAAGATTGACCCCAGAATCATGTAGATAATTTCACCAGTTTTCCATTGATATAAAGATCGTGAAAATCCAAGCTCTGGATCGAAAGATATGGCGATCTGAAGATTTAGGGAAAAAACATGCCAAAACGGATCGGTGGAAAAATATTTGAATTTTTTTCACACTCTGCCACTTGGATGACACGTGTCAGGCTCTGATTCATCCGTGGGCTCATCCTTTGAAAATTCCTTTTGGGCCCTTCCTAAATTTCTTGACATTTGGACACGTGGCACTATTTTATTGGTTCGGGCCTGAGGGGCACACTTGTCCTTTTTAAAATTTGGTATTTTTCACTTTGGGAAAAATTTCCCATTTCTCCCCGTGCTCCGCCACTCAAGTGCCACATGGCATGATTTCATTGGAAGCGGGCCCTTCCTGAACATTTCCCTTTTGTCTTTGCCTTTGGAAAAATTTTCAAAATTTTCCCGCCGGGCCGATGAGGTGAAGACACGTGGCGAAATTTGATTCGTTGGCGGCTCTTTCGGCTTTTTGCGTCCCTCGCATACCTTTGGCCTGGCTGGTCCCAAACTGTCTAGGACAAAAATCTCTGAACCACTCGATTCGAGCTTCCTTGTTCCTGTTTGTGGTGAAGACATGTGGCGAGATTCCATTGGCTCTCGGCTCTTTCGGCTTTTCGCGTCCCACGCGTCCCTTTGGCCCAACTGTCCCAGACAAAAGTCCCTTGTTTCAGCCGAATCATCCGGTTTGCGTCCTCCATGTACTTTTGTCCCAACTATCCCGGACTTCCTGGGGACAAAACTCTCCGAACTGCCCAAAATGGACTAACTTGCGCCAAACTAGCCGATCCGCGTACGTTTGTCCCAAATGTCCCGGAACGAGTGAAACAAAAGACTTAGGCAATTTTTTCCCCCTTCGGCCAATTCACATTTTGCGTCCCACGCATCCCGACGTCCCAACTGTCCCAAAGACCGCCTGGACTAGGACTTAGCTGATTTTCTTCATTTTTCAGACCCAAGCTTGGTACAAAGAACCTCAGTTCAACCCGAACTGGTACAACCCAAGCCCTTCAGACCTGAAATGCCTTAACACATTCCTGCAACCTTATTTTTGCATTTTTTCCATTCTTTCTAACTTGTTGGGATTTATTCTTGGACAAGAGAGTTAGAAAGAAGCCGAGGGGACCCCAGAAACATGATTTTGGGCTTTGAATCGATCTACTTGCTTGGGACTGAGTAATTGGATGCATGTTATCAAAATTACCTTGAGGGGTGAATTTTGGATAACATTTACTAGGATATTAAAATTAACCTAGAACCTAATACTATAAGGTTTTATGATGATCTAACCTAATGCCAAAAACTATTATGTTGTGAATTAATCTAACCTATGTGGAAACTACCTAAGGCTATGTGTTAAGACCTATGGTTGAAATTTGTTGTTAGGGGTTATATCCTAACATATGCATTATAAACTACCTATAAGATCTAACCTAAGTAATTTGATCTATCCTAAACTAATGGGTATGAAAGGGGAATTAGGTGGTCTCATGCATTAAGGGAAATGGTTCCTATGGAATTTATGTTATTGATAAGGTATTTAATGCATAGGGTACTACCAGTTTTGAGAGGGGCTAGTGACTTGGCGGAGGCTTATGGGAAGTAGCACTAAAATGGAATTTCATGTTAAATTTGATTTGGAAATCGCCAGACTTGGAAGCCAGTGGCAAGGAAGGATAGGAAAGAAAATTAGAATTAATGAAACTTAGTGTTTTCGATTTTCATTCACAAACCGTCTTGGAAGGCATGCAACCGGGTTTGTCTAGGGTTGTTTCACTTTGCATGTCCCATGATTTTTTCTTTGCATGCTCTCTATTTTTTCAAACCAATAGATTGAACTATTCTTAATGGCTATTTTTGAAGTCTTAGACCTATTTTCAGTACGTGGGATGTATTAAGAGACAGTGTGGAAAAAGAATATGGTTGTTTGATCTTTCGTGGAGAAGAGGAGAAGTTGTGAGCTTGGCTGGAGGTCTCCTTAAATTTAGAAGAAGAAATATTAGGCATAATAGGCTCTAATATTTAAGACCTCTTTCTTTCTTCTAAATGTTTCATTAAAATGGTTATGATCTTTTGAGATTTTGGGCTTGCATGTTTTATCTGGTTACTTGGTTGCTGGGTTTTTACAATCTCTGTTATCTTAGATATGAATCCATGGAAAAAATAATGTTGGTTTTGAAGCTGTCTTTGAGATAGTGTAATAGTGCTACATGCATGCGAAGCTTGTATTAGTAGCTCTCTTTTCCATTTCTAAAATTTGTATTCGAGGTTGTTGTGTTGGAACTGACCTTTGTTACATTATGTGGATTCTGAATTATATGGGAACATTGAGTTCTATCTGATTTTGTTGGAGTTTTTGTTTGTCTTGAGCTTGTATTTGGTTTGGATCTTGTTCTTGGTTTCGTATTTGATGAAAGTTGGTGATGGAGGTTCTTGATGCTCTGACCTATGTTTGGGAATCTTGGGTAACTCGGGATTGTTCTTGAAGCCCGTATGTGGCTCTGTACCCATGTTTTATTCTTGTAAAAATCTGTATTGTTAATGGAGGTTCATGTTTTACACCGTACTTGTATAGTTCTAAAATCTTGTTGAAGCTCGTGTTTCATTTTGAGATAGTATTAGGACTTCTTGTTTAAAATATAAACTTGAATGGGAACTTCGTGTTGCCCTGAACCTGTGATTAGAGACTTGTGTAGCCCTGAAATTTTGTTGAAACTTCATGTTTGACTCTGTTCGGGTATTTTGAGTTGGGTTTTAATTGTTTTAAAAATTTAAAGCTTATAACTCTTTTGTTGAACTATTTCTCAAAGAAAATTGGGAGAATAGTTGGTTGAGTTGTTAGGTAAACTCTTGAGATCTTAATTGAAAACATCTTTGTTTGATGAATGGATTTGGTAATTCCTTTTTTAGAACTGTTTGGTCTATTCTATGATGGCAATGGAATTTTAATGGGGGTATTCTTTTCCCCTCTGTTTTTTGGAAACTCGCATCTTTAGATCTTTTAAAAATAAGCTCTGGGTTTTGTTTAAAAGAAGAGTTTATTACTTTAGTGCTATGAATTGTTATCGTGGAATTACTTTGTCTATGTTCATATTGTTTTTGTATTCAGTGCTTATTTAATCAAGAAATAATTACTCTTTTGTAAAAATTGAATCTTGACAATGGGATTTCAGTCTTGAGTTTATTGATACTCTTAACATGTATAGTTTAATGATCGGTTTGTTTTTGTATTTTGGTTATAGTAAATAAAACTTGTATCTTTTTAAAATAAAGGAATGTGAATCCATTGGAACATAATGTTGTTTTTAGGACTGTTATGTGTATTTCATTTTGAGATTGGAACTAAAACTCATGTTTATTGAAGGTAAAGAATTGTAAGGAAAATGGAAGTGTGCTTTCTTCTTACTATGAAGTGTGTTTTTTTCTTTTGTTCTCTCTCTTGGGAACTAGCTTATGAATTTCTATGCTGAATTAAAAGTGGAAATACATTTGTTAGTACAGTAAAATGAATTATTGATTGGATCATTTTCTAATTAAGATCCCTTTCTTTCTATTGTTGGGATAAGTTCATTGGTTGAACTTTTTTTGTTTTGATTCTCTTATGAAATGGATATTTCTTTATGAGTTGTTTGGTCTTCCTTGTTCAAATCATTTGTAGAAATGATGTAGGAAGAGATTAGATTATTAATTTCTATTGAACTAAAAATGTAAGCTTGTTTGACAGACTGTTTGTTTGACAAGGATTTACTTTATTTGGTTTGTGATGAGTAAGTTTTGTCTCTTGCACTCTATCTTTTTATGGATCCTCCTTGGATGGACTCGAGTGGAGATTAAAAACTATATAAGTCTACCTTGATTTGTGAACGTTGGTTTTTGATCTTTAAATGTTAAATTCTAACATGTGGAAGTAGATTTATACTTGTAGGTAAACTATTTGATTCTCTATTCCTCCTTGAATTGAAATGGGATTCTATTTTGATGAATATCTTAAATGTTGAAATTTAAGGTAGTTGTCCTTTAAATGAAACTGTTAATTCATGTTATGAATCTATTTCAGTTTTTTTGGATGTCTTGTGTTTAGCATAGCATAGTTTGTAATGGTTCTTCTTTTTCTTTTGCTTAAGAGTTAGATGAATCATCCTAATTAAAACCATGCTTTAAACCATTCTTTTGGTCTAAGCAAAGCTAAATGTTGTATTCTATTATGATAGAATTGGGAATAATGAGATGATATGATTTGTTGTTTACTAAAAGATAATTGATAGGATCAATTAAACTTTAATTTTGTAAGGCCGATATAGTGGATTATATTTTGTTCTTCTCTTGGAAGTAAATTCAATTGGTTAAACATACTTTTTTTCCATTTTCTATTACTTTATACATATTTATGATGTAATAATTGTCTCATTAAAGCAGAGTTGTTTTAATGGAACAATTATTAGAATGCACCTTGTTTTAAGGCTTGGTGCTTATCATGCTCAGTTCATTGAACTGACCCGTGCTAACAATTTTTGCAGATGGTCTTCGTAAGTGATAAAAGAAGGAAAAATTTATATGATGCATTGGTTGAATAAAATCTGATTCATTATGAAGAATTCTAATTCATTCTTGAGATTGTATTGAAAAAGGAAATGTAGTATTCTTTTATAATAAAGATGGTTGTTATGCAGTATACCTAAATGCATAAGTCTTGTAAATGTATAAGATCCCTATCCATTATGGAAAAGGCTCTAAGCTAACTCCTACATTTCGTGGTCCATTTGAGATCTTCGATTCGATTTTTCCCTTAGCTTACCATCTAACCTTGGCACCTAGCTTGTCTCACATCCATGATGTTTTCCATGTTTATGTATTAAAGAGATGGATTCCAAATCCTTCTCATATATTGGATTGGAACACATTGCAGGTATAGGAACATGGACAGGTGACTATGGAAACTATACGCATTATAGGACATAGGACCTTCGGCCTTTGAAGTCGCAAGATTGATCAGGTGTGAGTCTAGTGGGATAAGTATTATGATACTGCAACTACTCTAGAGGATGTTACATTGTTACAGGATCAACTTAAACATATATTTCAGTGACTTTCAGGAGTAAGTCAAGTCTAATGGAAGGGGGATGTAGTGCCCACTCCTTTTCGACACTTATTACACTATGATTTTGAATTATAATGGACTATAGACATGGACCTTATTATGTTTTTCTGGATTAGCATGATGTTAGATGGTAGAGATATTCTATCTATTGAGATGTTGTCATTCATGTTATGGTTTGTATGGATTCTTAGAGGCATGGATAGACATTCTATATTGATGATGATGATGTGTTGTTAGCCTATATATGTGTATACTGACATTATTAATTTTGGTGGTATTAACCATATTTCGGTGTTCAAAGTAATCTTGCGATCTCACTCATATTTATGAAATGATAGAATTGAAATGTTTATGAAATTGTAAACGAATGATAGCATTTATTAGCTTCGATGATGATTTCATGTTATGATGATACTCTTGATGGATGTGCATGTATTTTATTGTTGATGTATTTAATGCGGCCACGAGGCTGAAGGACGTATTTTACGATTTTACAGGTGACTATATCACAAAAAACAAAGGGGGGTAGGAGAACAACCATAGCGGAATATCTAATCTTTGCAACGATGTTCACCATGACAAATTTATGTTATGTTAGTTTTGTATGTGGTTAGGATGTTGGGAGGTCCCCATGGGGGGAGGGATGAACTCAAATTGTGACCATAGGGTATGTGTTGTTCTTGTAGCTTTTATTTTGATTAGTTTGTGAGTATGTATTTTATTATTGCATTGTATTTCAATTTTGTATTGTTGATTAAATGTACCATTGAATAGTAATTAAGTATGTTAATTAAGTTTATTTGGAGATATTACCAAAGGGGGAGCATTTATTTGGGTAGATACTACTTTTGATCTTGTTATTTTAATATTTTTTTTAATCAATTTACCTGGTGTGTACTCATTTCATCTCTCTAAATTCGAAATTTTACTTTATAGACAATTTTTTAGGGTTTTGGGACAAGTTAAGCTTGTCCCACATCTCTTAAATTCACCCAACAAGTATACCTACAGGGTTATGGGTAAAATTTACACCCCATTATGTGATTTGGATTGTAAAAGGTGAAATTATTGCACTTTTCTTACATGAGATTTTAGTTGTGTACTTAAGAGGTATGGAGTGAGGATTAGTGTGTGTATGAGGCTTGTCATATCCTCACCCAAAAATTTATTATCCACGTGTTTTATTTTTGAATGGTGATGTGGAGTTGAGGATAAGTGATGTGGCATCCTACATGAAGCTGCCTTTCCCTCTTCTTCTCTTTTTTATATTTATACATGTTTATTTGATGTTTTGGGGGTTACTCATTTTCATTGGAACACTTGTTCATTTGGAAATTTTCTTGGATTTATTACTTGGATATTTTTCAATAATTTCTTGGTTTTGGAAGAGTTTAAGCTTGTTGAAGATTGTGGAAGCTTATGATGGCAAGGTAGGGACTATGCCTTTATCTTTCAATAACTTGTTTGTTTATGTTTGAAAATAAAATTGTTGTATGTTTGTGATTTGTGTTGGGTTAGATAGATTTTTTCCTTTAGAAATGGTGTGGGAGATGGAAAATGGTACCATGTTGGGAGGGGAAAGGGAATTCTGATGCATGGTGGAGGGAGTATGAGTAGGGAGTTTCACCAATGGGAGAGAAAAGGGTTAAAATTTCTATACTTTGTGTATTTGCATTTGGAGGGAAAAGGTATTTGTTGTGGAGTTTTATGTGCACTCGAAGGTATTTTTTGTGGAACCCCTATTTCATTTGGGAGTTAAAAGGAGGTGGTTCCCATTCTTCCATTCTCCCTTGGCTTTGATTATAAGCCTATGTGTTGAAATTTATATTTTGTGTTATTGCATTTTGGTGTTGAATGTATTGCTTGTATTGTTGGCATGTGTGTTGTAATGTGGAAGAAAATGTTAAATTTTCCATTGGTTGGAAACATTTTTTATTTTACCATGGGTGGGGCTCGAGGGTCAATGAGGAGAATGGTTTCTTCTCCTCATTGGAATAAAGGTTGAGAGATGAGTATTGCCTACACCCCATGCCTTGTTTTTTTATTTAAAGAAATGGAAAGGCTATGGATTTGAATAATGGAGGAGTTATACTATGTTTTATCAAAAATATAACCCTTATAATGTTACCCCCTTTCTTGAAAAGTGAAAATTACAAACTTATATTTTTAGGGAAGCATTCTTGTAAACTTATTCTTTCAAATTGTTGGAAAGAAGAACTAATCTACTATAAGAAAATGAACTGAGATTCTTGATAAAATATTTTATTGTTATCTAGTTGTAATTTGTAGTATTATAATGGTGTGAGTTTATTGTAAGAAAAAAAAAGAGACACTTCTCACTATTATTGCAAGAGTTAGTATATTGAAATGTTGAAATTAATTGGAAGGTTAAAATGTGTATCCATTTTAAAGAAATAATATTGTTTTATTTAAAGTATAGGTTGATTCCTTGCTTCCTTCTATTATTGGAAAAATCTAAAAATTAAAAAGGAAAAAAAAATAGAGAAATGAACTTATTTAAGTATGTCATTCCTTTTATTCTCTCCAACCTAAATTTTGAAAAAAGAACTATTTGAGATGGTTTTATACTCAAATTTTACAAAGTGTTGCAAATGATATTAGTCCACCTATATCACTTAGTTGAAGAGTTATATAATTATATCTAACCGAATATCCATTCATATCTTATTTATAATAAACTTGTATTGATAAAGTGTCTGTAATATTACAAAGCAAAATAAAGCGTGCGCGCGCGCGCATGTGTGTGTGTGTGTATATATATATATATATAATTAAATAATATATAATATTAGGAGATCATATTGTAATTGGGGTCCTACGTGGTGAATGAAGCAAAGTTTTTATAAAAAAAATTATTAAACAATGATTGGGCCGAATGACATGTGTTTGGGGATTGAATAAATTAAATCATATTGGGGTGGGGCAGAGCCCCACCCCCAATACACTATAAAATCTCCATCTACTTGCATGTCTGTGACCCATCATTTAATACTGTAGAGTATAAAATTTGGCACTGAACCCCTATTATTTGGTATATATATATTGTCAGGAAACTAATATTAATGTTCACATGAATATTGTAACTGTAGGGTAAAATATAACTCATTTATATATGTTTATTATAATATTGTTGTGTTTAACAACAATATAAAAAAAATGTGAATATAACAATTTTTTATTATATTGTACGTGAGTATAGTTTTTGAACTAACTCACAAATATAGAAGATATTGTAGGTTCTAGGAGATCTCTCAGTAATTGAAATTCCTCTCCTATATATATGTAATGGTTTTTGAATGAAGAGAAATTGATAGAGAAGAATTATTATTGTGGGATTATAATTATATTCATCTATGCAAATCTATCTATACCATTATATTAGGTATCACAACACGTGATCAAGTTCAATAATGGAGCTATGATGTGTTGCATGGGGAAGACCCACTATGGTTCTTGGCTGACCCTACCAATTAAGAAAGATTTAATTATACGTTACAAATCATAGTGAGACAACACTTTTATTTTGTAAAAGGTGTTCTTAATCCATTTATTTACGTCGTAGTATCAAGATGAATGCATATCTCAACAAGTATAGTGTCCAAGATGCATTAACATTAACCTGCGCTATTGTATTGATTGTAATTCACCATACTCATATGCACCGAATAACCATTGTATGCTCTTTACATCTATGTTCCACTCACCATATTCATCCCTTTGCATCTGGTATGATATATATTACATCATTCAGATTACTTTGACATTGATTTGACCGGTTCAGTTTCAAAATATTTCAATACTGCCTATAGAGCTACATTTGGCATTGTGTTTAGATTTGGATTGAGTTGTAGTGGTTATTATAAATCTAATTTTTGCATAGTATAAAAGGGATAGATGCTTGATTTATTTGAAGGAATTTTACCATTGTGATCTTAAAATACATTAAAAAATATTTGATGGTCATGTAACCTTCCATTGCCAGATCCAACAAGAAGTGATTTCAGTTTGAATGGAAATGGTTTATATTCATGCATCGATTTTTCCATCTACATTTGGAAGATCTTGGGCGGTGATTTTGCAAGAGATTAGTCGCAGTGATTTAGCAATGTTGACCGATCCAATTTCTCTTGACACACCTAGCATTGGCAGAGATGAATGTATTTGGATCTGGATTTTATTTGAATCTGGATTTTTTTTTGGCCATGCAATATACTCTGGCAAGTTTTATTCCTCTACATAGTACAATGTTTTCTGCTAAGTAATTATAAATAGAGTCGCTTGAATATAAAAGAGTCCTGGTTAAAGTGTGTCATAAGTAGTCTCGAGTCTTTGTTTGTTATGCTGTACTATTTCAAAGTCATTCTTTAGGTTTTTGCTGAAGTTTATTATCTTTTATGTTTGGTCAATTACCGATTCAATTATTGTTCACGTATTCCTAGAAAATGTCCATCATACTTTTAAACAAGAAAATATCATCTTTATAGAGGTTTCCATACTTAGTTTTGATAATTCTTTATATTTAGTTATAAGTTAGATCATAGATGCATCGGTCATAATGCATTTGTAGGTAGTTTTCAATGATATTTAAAGTCATTTTCTAAGGAATGTAAAACCTTTTTTTCCAATTAGTCTATTTTCTTTTTAAGTGAATGGAAGTATCAAAAATCAAAATCATTTTGTTCTTGTCTATTGTAAAGTTTAATTACATCATTATTTATATTCAAATAAATAGTCGTATTTGAAATAGTAAAGTCGTCAAAATTTCATCGTGCGTCGGATTAAAAAGTTCGAAAAATAACAAAAATTGCCTTACGGACGCATTTTTGGTATTACCTGACATCCAAAAAATAAATGATTTCACATTGTGGGGGGAATAATAAACAATGCCGAAATCATTTAGCTTCATATGCAAATCCAACTAAGTTAGCAAAATCATTTACTGGAGAAAAGAGGCATCAAAGACTAGAGATTAGACAACAATCTCTCCTCAGTCACCAACGATGGGGCCACATAGAGCTGTGGTGGAATACATACATACATATATATATTGTGAGTATATGCTTTTCAATGTGGTTTTGTGCAATTCAGTTTACAGTTTGCAGTTTTCAATAAGTAGAAATTTCACATTACGGGGGGAACATGATCAACATGATTCAATATTCCATTTTCAATTTCTTAGTTGTGTATGTGATTATTCCTACATAAATTCCCCAATACAAAAACATAGTGAAGAATATATAGCACAGTAAAAGGAAATGTCATGAGTCTTGATGAGGTAGAACAGTCAGATGTATTCTTGTTCATACCTAGGTTTCTGGTTAGCTTCCTGAAAACAATTGATGGCTAGTCAGATGTGTTCCCTAGAGTGATTGGTTGATAAGAAGATGATTATTGAGTGTGTTCCCATCCTCTTCGGTTAGATGTGTTCCTGCGATTGCATGGTCGATAATAAGTTTAAGTTTTACTTCTTCTACCTTCAGTTCTAGTGTGTGCTAAGATCATGAGCGCCAAGAAGTGGCAGGCTGCAGAGGAAGTGTGATAATTATTTTACTACCATGTAAACATCAAGGTGGGAATGTTAGGAAATTAATATTAATTTTCACATGAATATTGTGGGTTATTTACCATAGGGTGAAATATAACTCAGTTATATATGTCTGTTATAATAATTTTGTTTTTAAGAAGAATATAACAATAGTTTGAATATAGTAGTTTGCTATTATATTATACATGAGTATAGTTGTTGAACTAATTCACAAATATAGGAGATATTGTAGGTTCTTGGAGATTCCTTAATAATAGGAGTTCCTCTCCTATAGATATGTAATCGTGTTCGAATGAAGAGGAATCAATAGAGAATAATTATTATTGTGTGATTATTATAAAAATCATCTGTGAAAATATGTCTAGACCATTATACACACACAAACACACTCAAACCCTACATCCTTAAGTATATCTTAGTTTGAACCAGAAAAAAATAAGTGTTATGAAAACCCATAACCTGTAAATGATAAAAATTAACAAAAAATATATATCGAATATCTATTCAAACCCTAGCTAGGGTATGCAAATGTGTTGAAAAGAAATATACAAAAATACAAGCATGATATACACATAAATTGTGTGTATCCACCCCAAAAGACAAAACAAAAATTCTCCATAGCTTCCTTAAGCTCATTGGCTCTCCCTATAACTTGCAAAAGTAAAAAATAAGTGGGATTAGGGGAAAATGTGGATAAAAAGTAAATATAAGGATTTTTAGGGCATTATAAATCCAATGGCTCATATCGACTTGGTACAATGGTGGAGGATGAACCCTATAACTTTAAGTGATGGGATTTTGTGGGAATGAGAATTAAATTAAATGGTATGGGTAATATGTGAATGGGGCCACTTAAGGAAATTAGAGAGTTAGAATTAAAGTGTGGCCCTTATTGTTATAGAAAAATGATTATATATAAATTAAATTGAACTTAGGGAATAATTAAATGATATCAAGAATGGATAACTTAGATCATGATCCAAGAACATTAATTTAATTAATGACATGTCTTTAAATAATATAGCTAAACTGGGTATGGACATTAAGTTAATATGGGGAACAAATTAAGGTTAAATTATAAAATAATTCCTTGATTAATTTAAGAGAATCCTATCAAGTAAAATAATGAGATTGACATAGATAATAATTAACAAAAAAAATATATTAGAAACCTGTTATGCTGAAATCACAACACCCTTGATTTCTCACAAGTGAATTGTTGGGGTAGTCAATGTGATTCATCAAATATGGAGTTATCCCACAGTGTGGGACTTTACAATCAGGAAAACCCTCAAGAGAAGGTAGGCTTCCTATCCTATCCTAGTGCCAACTACTCCAAAGTGCAGAGAGTTGAAAATCTATCCATAATCTAATATTTCCAAGGAGACAGATAGAGAAAATGCTTGAAAATTAAAACCTACTCTAAGGGAAGGTAATGCACAAGGAATGAGTGTCAGACATCCTACACAATAAACACAACACAACTATAATCTTTTAATGAATCCATAGAAGTGAACAATAATTTGCATGTGATGAAAGACCAAAACAGTTGCAACAAAACACAAAAGGGTTTTTAGAACATCCACGAATCTGTTTATATTACTCTCGAAATTGGTACAATACACCACATTCAAGCTCAAAGGAACATATTTTACATTAGAATGTCCAATAGAGAGGTTTGGAATCCCCACAAAATCTCTTACAGACAAGAATAAGAAGGGAGTGACATATATAATGTTTCAAATTTTTTTAAATGAGGCCCTCCTTATAATATATAGGAAGAATGAGAGAAAGGGAGGGAGAAGGAATTCAAAATATGTCTTCAACCACCATAAAATGTGTTAAAATAACTTGCAACAGTGATGGGTGTCACTAAAAAACCCATACTTCCATGTACATTTCCTTTTTAGGAAGAGAAGAATCCCATACCTCATCATTTTGGTACATAAGAAACCTAGAAACATTCCTCTAAAATGGCAGAATGTATTTCCAAAAAGTCCTATCTTGTGCAAATCCGAGTGCCTAGTCAAAATGTATGGCCATCTAAATATGAGGGTGACATTTTGTAATAAATTCAAGTGGTTGATCTACCTTCTTGGACTTTGAACCTGTATCACACCCTCCAGAATAAAAAATTTCAGATTTTCACGATTCACAGCTTCGAGCGTTTCCACTTCAAATGTTGCTATAGTGTTCATCTGGTTGAGTTCTTGAAACCTCCAAAATATTGAAACCATAAAGTCAAAAATTCAGACTTCGGGTTTTGGGATTCAAGTTATTACTTGCATGCACTAGGGCTTCAATGTTCTGAAATGCCGAGACCATGAAGTCTGAAATTTGGAATTTAGGTTTCAGACCTTTGTGTTTTCGGGGGTTTTGGGTTTTAGGATTTCAAGGGTTTCAGTTTCAGTGTTTGGGTTTCGAGGGTTCAGGTTTCAGTGTTTCAGATTTTAGTGTTTTTGGGGTTTGGGTACTATTTGAATCCATTTGGGCAATGCATTTCTCTGAAAAACCAAAAGTTTGAAGTTCAAATTTTGGACTTCAGGTTTCAGACCTTTCTCCCCTGTCTGTGTGACACTATTAATTTCTCAACCCTATTAACAACTCTAAACTCCCGAATGTTTGAAGTCTAAATTTAGGAATTCAGACTTTGATGTCCTTACAACTTTTTGAGCTTGTCATTTCAGTGTTTTTTCCTGCCGAATCCAAATTCTTTCGTGTCAAAAGTCTGAACTCCTTGGACTTTGAATTGTCTCTCTAACGTGCATTTCACTAACTCCTAATGCCTCTTCACTTCAATTTTCTCGGCTCGACCCAAAATGTGAGATCCCATGACCAAATCAATCCTCCTATTTTCTTTGTGCGAAGTCATGTTTAAATCTAATTATTTATGAGGGGTAAAATCGGATAACAAGATCTTAGAACAAGTTTGTAATTCTGATAGGACTTTAGAAGTTGTTGTTTAAATTTTAATCAGGTTTTACATTAATCTATGGTTGTGATTAATTCATTAGATAAGGATTAAATAAATTTAAGATAAGGTATAACACCCTTGCAATCCTTTCAAATAAAAAAATTAATTGTAATTTTCCTAAATAATTAATGTGGTTTTGGAGCATAAAAAATGTGGGCGTTACAGAACCGTTGTGTTGGAGGATTACATATCGAGTCCCAACCACTAAAAATTAGTTTGAATTATTAATTGTGCATTCCTTCTTTGTAATCAAATAGTCATTTGTTATTTTAGATGCAAATACATTTGATGTGGGTGACCATTAATGGCTCCGTCTGTGTTCCCATACATCCCAATGCATTACAATTAGATATAGCAAAGTGGTAATTTTAAAACTACCATCCAAGTAAATCAAAGAAGAGTTTTTTCTCAACAATGTATGAGCATGTATATAGTCTCAATATTAAAATTTCGCTTCAGTAATTTTGATAGAAAAACATTTACCCATGAAACATGTGCGATACATACATTTCAGCTGAGTCTCAAACATGGAACCTTTTAAAAGTTCCTTGGTTTTATGTTTTTCTTCTTCATACACATATTGCAACATTGTTATTAATACCTATAAGATGTAGATGACATAGTGGAATTCAAGGTCCTCCCCTTCCATCGAACCCCTTCTTGATCACCCCTCATCCTTTTCCTCTATTTCACTTCCACATTTTTTTATTCTTCACTCCATCCCCTTCAGTATTTCCATCGTACACTCCACGTATGATTGTTAGTTTTAATATTTTTATAATTATATATTGAAATATATTTAAGAAACAAATGTGTATTATATATTAAAAAATACGTGGAATTTTTTTTTATTATTCATATTATATATAAATATAATTCCTTAAAATTTCAATAAAATTTATGTTCTTCTCTATATATACAATCATTTTTAATTTCAGAAAAATCACCTTGACAAAATAAAAATAAAATGTGACCCTTTTTTTTTTTTACACTTCCCCTTAAAAGCCAAGCCCCACCAATAAGAAAAAGGTTGTTCACTCGCCTACAAAATTGAAGTTGATTATTGCTGCTAGAAAATTTGACGCTACTAATATAGTCCATTAGGGTTTTTCTATAGAAATAAAGTTTTCTCTCATCAACAATCCTGTAACGCCCACTAAAAACAACCCACTTGAGACCCAGGAACAATCTAGGATAATTTAGGAAAATTATGGGATGATTTTTTTTTTTGTTTAAAAGAGTGTAGAACTAGGTTACAAGATAACAATTGTCGCTAAAAAGTTCCAGAACAATTCTAATCCACTAGAATATTTTTTTTTTTTATTAACAATTATTAGAGGTCAGAAGGTCCAAAATTTAGGGTTAGAAAGTTCAATAAGGTTCAGAGGGTAAATCCTCACCATACCCACTCTCTAATAGGATTAAATATTCCACTTTATTTTTATTAAACTTAACGGATTCAATATTTCTCTAAAACATTTCTATTGGATAGGAAATTTCCTCACCTTTCCATTGATATAAAGAAGTCCTCCTAACTCCGCATATTTCTCAAGTTATGGACCAGCGGGCCTCGGGGTGAAAATTTTCCCCAAGAGCGGGCTTGCAGGCTCAGGAAAGAAAAATTAACCCAAGGACGGGTCTGTGGGCCATGGGAAGAAATATTTCATAGGGAAGAATGCGGGTTGGTGGGCCGCGAGAGACATTTGGAAAAATTACCACGCGGGGCGAAAAGCCAACTTTGCGCCCGCGGGTCCGCAAGTCCATAAGTGACACGTGGCACTTCCTAAGTTAGCACAGAAAAAAGTGGGGTGAGGAGCCAACTTTTGATCCATGCTCCCATGAGTCCACAAGGGACACGTGCAATTACTTAAGCCCACGCAGGGAAAGCAGGGCGGCAGGGAGAAATTTTGTTTAATGCCCCGAAGAGCTAAGAGGGTAACATTTACCCGCACCTTTGCCAGCACCTCGTGATGCCACGTTTCAGCTCCTTATTGGCTACAAGTTGGTGGGATGGTGGGGAAAAGTTGGAAAATTTTCCCAAAATTTTCCAGAAGCGTTATGTAAAAAAAAGGGATCTGCCCCCCCCACCCCCGGCTGACACCTTGTGGTGCAACATGGCAGCTTCTCAGTGGATGTGGGGAAGTAGGGTGGAGGGGAAAATTTGGAAAATTTTCTCAAAAAATTTTTTTGAAGCTCCAACGGAAAAATTTGGGCCCGTGGGCCCGCTAAGGAAAATTTTCCCAATTTTTTTTACGCCAAGTGAAGAAAAACTTTAGAAGGCCATAACTTTTGATAGAGAGCTCGGTTTTGGAAAAACGAGGACTTTCTGGAAAGCTCTGAACGTCCTCTTTACTTAGGGATCATTAATTTTTGGTATTCATAAGGTTTAAGGTGTCAATTCCTAAAAAACGTTTGTAGGAGTTTACAGTGCACACTGGTAAATTTTAACTTGTGAGATTTATTCAATTTGATCTTATTCCTCCCTCAACATGTCAAATAGACATGGAGAATTATTATTAGGTGAAAGTAGGATAATTTTGTGAGATAGATGTATTTTATTGAATTCCAATTCGAAATTTACAGTTTTGATAGCAAAATGACTGTGGAAACTTTGAACTCGGTTTTACCAAGTTTTGAAAGATTTCCTTTAAGTATTTTTGTCTAATTGGATTAATTTAGGGAAAACTACTTCCATTTAATCATTTAGTTTTTTATTTCATTGTTGCAAGTTCGATCTACGCATTTTGGATTAAATAAATGCCAGTGTGAAAATACAAGACAAGGATCAAATTTTTAAAGGGTTTATTTGCCATTTTCTTCTTCCAAGTATTATGTTATGTTCCAATTCTAATATGATACATTTATTTGACTCAATTCAACTATTCAAAAACTAAAATACATCTCTAATTTCTAATTTTCACATATTTCAAAAGATAGAGTATTACACTTACTTTATACGCATTTCCTTCTTTCAAACAGATATTTCAATTACATTTAAAAGATCAGATTCAATACCACAGTGAAATTTTAAAAAGGCAATACATCATTTATTGATTCTAAAATACAACTTTGTAACATCCTTCTTGTATTCTTTCCAAAATCATAAATTGTATACATGGCAAAATAATACATTTTCTCCTCACGTGTTTCACTTTTCCACTTTCTAAATAGGGATTTCATAGTGCATGTTAAAAATAGATTTCCAATGGAAATAAAATCATATGAATAATGCCAAAGCTTCCATTAATTCAAATGAAATTCTTATAACCTCCTTTCCATTTGATTCCAAAATACAACATACAAATTATGTATCATTCTTTCACATTCTTTCCAGAACAGAATACAAAGTATAACTCTTTTACATTTCAAATTTCAACTTTCATTATCAATACGAGTATCTTTCCATTACAATGAATATATAGATCATCCACTTTAAAGTTGTAAAGGGCTATACTAAGATTTCATTTCACAAGGGATTTTCAAACTATCTTTATCTCAGCTCGAGAACAACAACATGCAAACTTCTCATTCTCCCAAATTGTGATCACAAGAGTTAGGGAAAGGAAATGGTCTCCACCAAACCAAGACATATAATGAAGAGGATAAGCCATCCTTCTTCATTGGCCCCCGAGCCCCAACCATAATGTAATTAAAGATGGGATCATACTTATGGCAACAACAGACTTCCACAAACACATCAGCAACATATTCATAACAAAAACACAGTCTAAAATAGAATGTAGTTTACAACTACATTAAAACATGAAAAACATGACTGAGGCTTCATCTAGCAAACCAAAGGAGCAAGAAACTATGGGGGATTTTTTTTATGCCTCCCAAAGGGGAAATGGGTATCACCACCTAAGAACAAACCACCAATATATATATATATATATATATATATATATATATATATATATATATATATATATATATATATATATATATATATATATATCATTTTAAATGCTTGATATGACCTTATGCCTCTCACAAGTACCCCTTATTCCTCACATTTCATTATGCCTCCCCAACCTCTTATGGCACCCCATAAAGAGTAAAGAAATTCGATCCATTTCTTTATAAGGTGGAACTCAAATCCCAACTCCCTCCACCCTTATACCTCCCTAAAACACACTTTTTCCTCCCATAAAAATAACCCCATAGTCTTCTCCTACACCATTCCTAGGCCATATACCCATCAGCCCACAAACATGATAAAACATTCACACATGAATATTTACATATATAAAAGAAGAGCATTTCAAGAGCCAATCTCTTACTTCTCCATGATGGAGTTATTCCAAGTTCTAAATAGCAAGCTCTATCCTAATGCAAGGAATCCAAAATATCCAAGCACAAGCATGAAACAATATTCTAAAAACTTCTTCAAGTGAGAGCTCCCTAAACGGTAAGGAATTCACCCAAGAATGAAGTCTCCAAAAATTAAGCAACCCAAAACAATGCAAGAAATTCAAATTTTATAGAAGAAGGAAGAGAAGAGGATGAGGTGAATCCATGTAGGATGCCACATAACACATCCTCAACCCTAACATAAAAGTCAAATTCATTCTCTAATGCATAATAAATAGGTGGCTGAAAATATGACAGTTTACTTACACACTCAAATCCAAACCACACCCCAAAGGACTGAAATTAAATCATGTAATAAAAGTGCAATTAAAACATACAATTTGCCTCCTCAAAAGGCATTATAAAATCCTAATCTCAACTCCCAAACCATAGGTATGGTTGGTAAAATGTTTAAGAGGTATGGGAGAAGTTGAACTTGTCCCACAAGCCTTCAAAATCAGCCTCCAAGGAAAATTTCGAATTTCCAAAAAGGGTGAGTGTTTCACACTCAAAAGTTAACTTACACATCACTTACAACACTTTAATTCATAACCAACAATTCTATTAATTACATTCTCGTGATATATTTTAATTAATTAACTTAATAACATGATTAATCATAATATTACACACCATTTAATAAATAATGAAAGGGGTACAAGAACCACAAAATAAACACATGCAAACATAAGCAAAGGGACCAAAATAAAAGAAAAACATAAAACCCCTTTGTCACATTTAAAGGTGACCCCCCCATGGGAATCCCTAACACACACAAACATGCACAAATAAATACTAGTTGTCATGGTGACCTTGTTGAATTCATCTAGAATTCCAATGTGGTTGGTCTCCAATCTCCCAATGTTTGTTGTGATATTTTCACCTGCAAAACACAAATACCTCCTTCGGCCTCATGGTCATATCAGAACATCAAAAATAATATAAATATAATTCCCAAAATCATTTAGATATATGAATCACAACAACATCAAAGCAATCTAACAATATCATTTATAGTTTTATCAACAACTAAATCATCATCTAATAATTTCCATTTCTAGGTCTACTCATAATATCTAAATACCACAAGTCTAAACAACATCCATAATATAACCATGTCAAATAGTATATCATCATCAACCTATAAAATGTCTCTAACAATCATCATGCATCATAAATGAATCAAGTCAAAAATAATCAATGATCTAACATTTATCATCATACTATAATAATCTATGGAAGCAGGATAAATGAAACACTTAACAAATCTTCTTAAAATTCATATTAAAATCAAGTACACATATATAGGAGAGACAACTCCTATTTTCATGGATTTTGTCCAACAACTCTCCCCACTATTCTCTCCACAAACTACTATGTACGTGAGTTGTTAAAACAACTCACAACAATAATATTCTCCAGATATTATTTTCCACCTGTCACAAATAAACTTAATGGAGCACTAATATTATAATTTCCTAACATTCCCCCCCTTAGTGCGAACATGGGGTAAACCTACCTTTGTACTTGCACTTGCTCATGATCTGGTGATTTTCACAGGATGATCACAAACCTCAGGGATGGTTTTGCAAACGGTTGACCAAAAATACTGAGAGTGGTGGTTTTGCAATTGGTTTACCACAAACCACAAAGTGATGGTTTTACAAATGGATTACCAACAACCAAGAATGGTGGTTTTGCTATTGGTTTACCACAAACCACAAATGAAGTTTTTCAAGTGGTTTACCTATAACCACATCATGATGTGCTCAGTACTAGTATCAGCCCTCATCACATCTCACTGTAGGGAATAACATAAGAAATTATGCTGAAATTTGTTGCTCATACATACATAGAAAAAGATGACATACTGGAAATGGAACATTGGAATCATGTTCCCCCCCTCAATGTGAAATTTCCACTTATTGAAAACATGATCACTGCAAACTAAATCAAACACACAATTGAAAACAAATGCCACCAAATCATCTGTGCGGTCCCGTCGTTGGCGACTGATGAAAGGTCACTGAATGACCTCCAACCTCTGTTTGCCTCCATCCTCTGGTTGATGTTGTTAACTCAACGAATTTGGAATTTGAGCATCAATAGTTTTCAGGACGTCGGATAACACCGAAAAATGCATCCGTAAAGTATTTTTGTTTTAGAACTTTGAGTTGGACTCATGATAAGAACTTGACTATTAACACAAAAAATGCAACAAAGACTCGACAATCTAATTTGAATTGAAAATGACTATACAACTTGTAACTTGTGACAAGGATGACATTGGATACTGATAATAAACTAAGACATTAAACAACTAAATGGACAAACCTAATCCAATAATTTTCAAACTTTTATAATAAATCTACTAGACATGGACAATGAGATTGACTAAACTTTATTTCAATAGACCAAAAACATATCCATAGACATTTACTTTGACACACGATAATAAAAAATGTCAATAAAAAAAGTAATATTATACCAAAAAAAAAACTATGGATACTTGCTTTTTGAATAACACAAACACAATGTCATATAGAAACCCGACCTAAATAAACACTACATACTGATAAGGACAAATGAACATTCACGGCTCAGTAGATATCACTGTGACTGCCATGCATTCCTCCTGAGCCACACGTGGTTATGCACAAATGATGCGCTTTGACCATGTTGTTCTTCAGAATAATTTCATTGCTCCTTGGTTTGAATGCCTCATTTAGATCTTCGCGTAGGCAAGAAATTAAGAAATAAGAAGAGAATTTGGAGATATAATTGCAACTGTGATGGGTGAGACTATAATTTATTGTGAAGAATTCAAACTCAGCCAAGTAAATGGTAATTGAGATGCCTGTAGATAGAGGGAAGGAACATATGAGCATAAAAATACTCAGAACGATCATAGAGTGCACCAAAATCTCTGCATAATTCTCAAGGCACTGTACGTGGAATGGATCGAATCCAAGGTGGAATAAAATGATGCAATGTTGTCTGAAGATAAGACACATTGATAATGTCAATAATAAAAGGGCAGATTAGATTTCTATGCAAAGTAGACTCACAACCTGCATGTAAGGAAGAAAACTATGATCCATCTAATGCAAAATTATTTGGATCTAGATAAATAAGATTTGACCGAGGAATTCAATGTTTAGTTGAGGTATAATTTGCATTGAGTCATGACAAAGAGAAGACACTTTCCACAGTCCAATACGAATTGGAAAGTCTACACAGCTGTCACAAGGAAAAATAATGATGCCAAGCAAAGGAATTCAAACAAAACTGGGCATCTCTCGAGATGGATTATATAGAGAAAATTAGTTGTTTCCAAGGAGATAAGAGTATGACTCGCCAGGAGTTGGAAAAGATCTTGACTGATGTATTTAGCTTCAGCGTAGGTCAAAAAAGTGCAGTCAATCGGACAGAACAGTGCACAGTAAAAAATTTAAATATCATAACTATTTTAAACCATAATACATACTATTCATATATTGATTTCTTTCTCATCTACAGGGACAAAAAACTAAATGCCTATCCCTATCAATCCTTGGATTTCATTATACAAGAGAAAACATCACACTGATAGAAAATGTGGCAGCAAGATAAATGAAACACTTAACAAATCTTCTTAAAATTCATATTAAAATCAAGTACACATATATAGGAGAGACAACTCCTATTTTCATGGATTTTGTCCAACAACTCTCCCCACTATTTCTCCACAAACTACTATGTACGTGAGTTGTTAAAACAACTCACAAAAATAATATTCTCTAGATATTATTTTCCACCTGTCAAAAATAAACTTAATGGAGCACTAATATTATAATTTCCTAACATAAGCTTCATAATCATGTCCATAATATAATCAATAGTATCATGATTAATATAAAAAAGGTTTCAAAGGGAACTGGGCACTACAAATCCCAACGATGTTGCTTATAAATGACCACTAACAAAAAATCTCAACTATTTATTTCTATCATGGATATCCATTAATCCAATATGTATCAGATATAGTATCTAACACTACCATTTGGAAATTCCTATAGACATAAATAATTTTTGAAAACTATAAAATATAATTGTGTTTTATATTCCTTTGCCCTCCTTCGATGCCCTAACTCATCCATATTTATAAATAGTGAATGTTCCATTTAAAAAATTAGATTCTGTTGATCAGTGTAAATATTCCAATTCATTTGATTTGTTTGAAGATTATAATTCCTTTTATTTATCACTCATCTCTTTACTTTAAGGAGATTTATAAGTGTCTTTGTGGTAGTTTGGGTGATCAATTTAGGGAAGGAAATATGCTATATCACCATATCAATCACCTTAGTGTAAATAAATATTCAAATGTTGGAGTATTCATCTCACGTCTGACTTTAATAAGTATACAAAATATTTCATTGACAAGATCATCATCATCTTTATCTTTCTTCATCAGAAAAATACAATTCCCTACTCAAATTTTCTCTTTAAAAATGTTGGTGTGTGGAATCAAGCATTCCCAAACCATAAACTCTAATTCTCTCAAGATGATGGAGCATCGAGTAAAGTTATTGTAGTGTTGTATATAAACCAAGTGGGAGATTCATGTATTAAATGGAGGGCACAACTACGTGGACGTAACATTCACCTTTCACACCCCCATTTTTTTTATTTGAACCTGTTAAATTTGCACAGGTTAGGTGAAAAAAATTCTTAAGCTTAGCTGCCAAGGACTAAGAGGTTTCTATTTGACCAAATTCGCCGGGGGCACGATCCCGGCCTCATTCCTGATTACGGCATCTCTGGACCTTTGCATTCAACAAGAATTGAACTGAAAACAATGTTAATGGGATTCAAACTAGTGCTTCCATAAGGAAAGAAAAATCTCACCCTCCCTCTTTCAACCACATTGGTAGATATGTCATGGAAGTTTCTGAAGAGGACAGTCAATCATGTTCAGACTCACTTGATAGCTGCGATACAAACGAACTTGTAATTAGGTATATTCGTACCATTTACAATATCTAATCATCCTATAATGCTGTCTAACGGCTTCCCCTGCTAAGTTTCTCTATTATGTTATTCTCGTTTTAGTCCTTTTAGTCATCCTAACAATTGTAGGACTAGATATATTATCCGATTTCATACTATATAATACTGTGACATCTACCATTTAATGAATGTATTTCCTAGCTAAATCTATTTCAGGCTTCTACAGAGAAAAATACCACATCAACTTTGAGCATGTTAGAAAATAATAAATAGATTGGAGAACATAGCGGAAGCAAAAGTGGTTCGCCTAGTTGACTACAGAGATAACTGACGATGGAACATACACATGATATCGTCTCTTTTATCAACCGTAATTGTTTCCTACCATTCAAGCGTTCCGTTCTATCTTTGCCTGGGAGTTTGCTGGGCCCTTAAATTTGTTTTGACGTTCCTTGAGCTGTCAATCTATTTTGACACTCCCCTACGCCTAGCCGGTAAAACTACAGTCAAATAAAGCTTTTAACTATTAACGGCAATCCTTTGGTCGGTTCAACAGTTAATATGTTGAACCCCGTTATATTTATAGTCTTTTGTAGACTTTCCCCTTATTCAGCCCGTCTCCAACACGCCATCTGACTTTGAATGCTAAAAATATTTGATAAATTTGCAACTCATAGCCTATAAATACAATGATTCTTTCATGCATTTCATTAGTTATTTGAAACAACCTTTTGATATTATATAATGGAAACCTCGATATTCATCAACATGAATGCACTTCGTTTTTTTTGTCAATATTATGTTAATGCTCCATTATGTCTCCGCCAGATACAACCTGCCAAATTATTTTCCTCCAAATGTGGAGCAGCTACTAAATTCATATGCTTCAGCTCAAGACTGCAAAGGCAATTCTAAAGACCCTAGATGCCCACCATCTAACAAAGCTGTGTTAGGGGATCAGAACTGGTCATATGGACAGCGTTTTATTCGCAGTTTCTAATGATCATAATGATAACGACATTCCACTTGAACACCATAATTCAGTCTTCCAGTCTAAGCATAAGCAGCTGTTAAGTTCATGTCCTTCACATCCAGACTACAAGGGAAATTCTCCCGACCCTAGATGCTGCCCACATTCTAGCAAAGCTTTGTTAGGGGATCAGAACTGGCCATACGGACAGCATTTTGTTAATGATAACAATAATGACATTGGAGTTGAATGACATAATCCTGTCATTCCAACAAGTGTGGAGTAGCTCTTTTTTAACTATATGTGACATAGGTCATCTACTCCTATATCCATCCAATCATTACCACAATTATATACTTTCATTCAATGATATTAATCAAATTATTTATTTTCTAACATGTCAAAATCCTTAACCATGATCATTATTTATATGGAATTACAATATTAATCTATTTTTCTGCATTGGTTGTGTTTGAATAAGGGGCATGAGACATATTCTTTCCTTTGTCCTAGTTCTCTTTGATAATCGAATGAATTAAATAGCCTTTATATTTTAACAAATGAATGTGAGATCACTACTACACTAATTTATGAAGATTTCATTCACATTTTTCAAATGTAAATGGAAATAACGACGACTTTTGAACCTTAATTTTTTCTCCATAAAATTCTACTATTTATTAATTTTTAAAGTTAGTAGTTGGGAGGCATTAGCTCCAAGTACTACTTATAGTGCTCAAAACTGTTAATAGTTCCTTGATGTTATTTATATTGAAAAAATATAGATATTAACGAAGATTTAACTAATAAGTAAATAAGCATTCCCATAGTTTCATCAATTCCAAATGGACATGTGGAGGTTTAATCAAATGCCAGGGTTAGACTTATCATTTTTTGGAATATTGTGTGATGTTTGATGTTTGTCTATTCCATGTAGTGAAATAAAGGAGTTGGGGCTATTTATAGTTGACTTGGGTCAATGAAAAAGTAACCGAAAAGATGAAAGTTAATTTAGCTTCGTAACTTGATTTCATTGTAAAATGTAGTGCTCCACATTAAAGTATTATTTTAAAAGTTTATTTTTCTTTCCATGAAAGGTTGATTATTATTTTTGGATGAGGGTAAAGGGGGTTTTGTGACAAGGACCCTCCATAGGAACAAAAAGGGTCTGATAAGAAATAAAACCATGAGCACCAAAGGAAACAAATAGAAACATTTTCCCTATAACAAAAAGAAGAAAAAAAGACAACAAAACTATAACAAACACAAAAGGAAAATTAGGAAATTCTAAGATTCATCCGTAGAGGAACAATGGTCTTTTTAGAATATCCTTGTTTATTATTATGTATCGATTTCAACTAATCTGATAAGTCTTAAATAGGAAGGAATTATAAATCATTTATTGGCCGAAAGGAATTTTCATTCAAAGGAGATGCATGAAGAAAATTCTCCTTAGGCACTTCAGTGGGATTTTGTACCTTAAAAGGCACCACTGGTTCTTAAGCTAGTGTTTCAGTTACTAAATCCTCGAAATCTAAATCTGATTCTGAATCTCCGTTCAAGTCATTTTTCATCAAAAAAGGACATGGGAGGGAATCTTTCCTCCATTTGCTTATAAAATTGTTTCTTTTGTCTAATTGATAATCAACAACGATATGTCCTAGTGCGAAGCACCTTTTACACATCAAGGGAATACATTCATAATATAAAGGTTGAATCCACAATCTATCCTGGACACTAAGCTCTATTTTGGAAGGGAGGTTCTTGTAGGTGTCATGTTCAACAAGGATGTACATGCATAAAGAGCGTGGTTGTATCTGAAGGTGCACGACTCAACATTCAAGAAGATGCCAAAAATATTTCCAATAGAAGAACAACATTTTGAATCCCAAAATAAAAGTTGAAAATGTGGCATTCTAATCCAAACTGGATTTATTGAGAAAGTTTCAAAGAGTGGATTAAATGAAGGAAACTAGTGTTTCAAGACCATGTAGTGAGATTGGCAAACCCAATTAATTTCAGCTATGGAATGTTTATCACAAATATGAGTAAAAATAAGAATAAAAATTCCTCTTGCAAAAGGATAATTATCATAAATGATTTTTTTATAAATTTACATGATATAATTGCATGAGTTATGACCGGAAGAATTAATTTTCATAGTCCAAAAAATTGTATGATGTTTATTGTATTTGTAACTTGTTTAAGGTAAGACAAGAAGTAAATTTGAAGAAGGTTTTCTGACCAAGAAGGAATTTCCTAAGATAAAGTTTGTCAACAATCTTTATGTTTTTTAACTTATTTAAAATATTCTTTCTAATTTTTATCCTAGTATATTTTATTTGTTGAAATTTCTCGAAAAGTGAACATATTTTATTAGCCATGTTTACAAAGACAATGTAGTTGTTTTCTTCATTGTAATAATTTTTCATGTTTCAAATATGTTTATTAATAATATATAAGATGGAAAATTGTAGCACATGAATTTATATTAATAGGTTTGATTGAATAACCATTTAGGTGTGGAAATTTAATATCTAAAATAATTTAACAAACTGGGGTCATTAGATTGTTGTGAAAAAATTGGATCCTATAAATTTGACATAAGAAGAGTGGGAAATGTTTTATAGGAAATAAAAAATACTAACAAGTTATGTGTTTCTTACTCTATGTTATTAAATGTTTACAGTCATATAATTGTAAAGATGTGACATGATTATCCATAAACATTGTAAAGTAGTACTCTTTGGTAACTAACAATGGTGAATCAGTTGCAGAGAACCTAAATAATTATAGCTATATCATAAGCTAGTTATTTATAATTAATGTGAATATGGATGATGAAGAAAGATTTATTACCATTTTCTATTGTTTACAAATTCGTGTGAAATTTTTATGATCAATTTTATTAGTAGGACTAAAAACATGAACCTTAAGAAAATAGAGGAAAATTTATTTTCTGAAGATATGAGGAGAAGTTATTCTTATGATTATAAATCACATGAATAATTTTTAGTTCATGGGAGATAGAAAAGGAGATAGGAAAGAAGAAAAAAGAATAGAATAAAGGTATAATTATAATAATAAATCTAGGACTTTGGAGTGAACTTGGAAAGTGTGTTAGAACTATGAATCGATAAGTAACTTTAGGAAGGAATATATGAAAAAGGACAAATCGCCCTAAAATAATGTGCAACCTTAAGATGGAGGAGGAAGAAAATATTATGGTGATAATTACCTTGTATCTTTGATTACACATACATGAAATGATGGATAAATTTTTTATTAATGTGTACTGTCCCATGATCCCTCATCAAGAATGTTTTTTTGATTATAAGGCGTATGATGGAGGAAACATGTTTCTAGGAGGCAATTTGACCAACAAGATTATGGGGAGAGAAATATTAAATTTTTAGTTTAGATATGGGAGGATGAAAAATATTTGCAGGTTTAAATATAAAATAGTCCTTTTTAGAAATCTACTTTTAGTTAGAAATACCAATCATGTTTGTATAGTACACATTGGAAATATGGGTTGCATGGAGATCGTATTTTTAGAACAATGATTGTAAAATCGAATATTATTTAATCATGATGCAAATGGTACATGGTGAAATTAGTAAGTTTTTGTGCTTGATAGGAAATATATCTCCAACAAAATCCTAGTAATATATCTTTAAAAAAAGAGACAAAATATAAAAAAATTGTAATGAAAATAAAAGAAGGAAAGCTTCAAAAAATTGAATGAGATTCCAAGTATGATAAATCTTAACAAGATGTATCCTTTGAGAAATATTCATCAAATTTATTCTTTGAATCATATTAATAATATCTCACTTCACATACAAATTTTTGAGATGTCACCTCAGAGAAATCTATATGTGATGTATCCTTATGGACATATTGAAGATATGTCACCTATGAGATGCCATGAGGAGTTTGAATTTAGTTAAATGTAGATGAGATATTTTAACTAGCTATAACCTCAACAATATCTTGATGTTATGTATCCTTTAATACATCTCGATGATATGTGTCATTGAAGTGATGTTCATGAGATGTATCCTTCAACACGTATTGTTGATATGTCTCATCATTTAAAAAAAAAAAAATTTGAGGGATAGACAAGTTTGAATATTTCACCCCAAAGTTAACTTATAAACGTTTTGATGTAGAATTTAGTTCAAATGTCACATTAAAGACATATCATTAAGTTTTGGGGAAAAAATCATGTTGAAATGTCTCCCTAGAGATGTCTTATGGGTCATGGGATGTATGAGGTTAATATGTATTCTAAAATAAAAGAAAAATCATATATCTATTTAGAGAATTCATTTAGGGATGTTAACGATGAGTCTGCAAGAGAAAGAGGTATCTCTAGAAAGGTATGAAGATTACGGGGAGTTGACTTTCCATGATTTAATCAAATTAAATATACAAGAAGGAAAATAGAGATCATATATTTATAAAATAGTAAATAAGTAAGATTAAGAAAAGAAAATGAAAGAAAAAGTGATAGGTATGGTTTACAGAATGACTTAGTTTTTTATATTAAGTCTGGACTTATTTTAGGTTCTTTAATGATCTGGAACAACTAGTGTGTGAAGTTGGAAGATTTGTGTCTGAAACTGTGATGTGGATAATAAAAGGAGAAAATCATCTGGGATGTGATAGGGGTTCCTTGGTGGTAGTGTCTATTATGGGAACTGATGTATGTGGAATTTCTTGAGATCTTGTTTGTTTGTGTTGTCTATTTTTTGTTGTAGGTAGCATCAAGATCGATGCACATATTTTTCTATCAAACATGTATCTAAAAAATAAACCCTAGTTACTTGCACAATACTCAAGCACCCACTATACAAATAAAAATTTGAATATTCTTGAGTATGATTGACCTTGGCGGTCACCACAATGTGATTTTTCCCGATTGATGTACTAAATTCATAATTAATGTAGTTCTATTGTGTGTGTGATTGAAATAGTGGCCCTTGAGATAGGATTCCCTAGTGCTGGTAAAAAACATAATATCAGGCTATAACTACTTTTTCCCAGTGAAAATGTGTGGTATGGAATTCAAAATAAACCCTCCTATATAATTAAGTATGTAGTCCCAAAATGTAATGCTTGGTGTGGTAGATAGAAAATAGTAGCCCGTTGTAAAAGTATGCACCTCTTGAAATTCTTACCTCCTTAATGAGGTTAAATAATACATGTATATATGATTCCATTGCTTATATTTCATCATTAAAAAATGAATTGATGACCAAGGTTGATAAAAGAAGACAGTAAATAAGTAACATTTGAAAGATAATAGTAAGATATAAGGAGGAAAGCTGATCCAATAGGGGATTTTATCACCTGGGAGCTCCTGTCCCTAATAGGTGGTCATGTGCTAGGTGGTCAAATAGGTCAGACAGTAATGTCAAATCAATGTAAACATATGTTAATGAGTAATTTTATAACTTAGGAATCATGCATATAAACAACATTTTATAAGTTAGATTTAGATACTAAGTGTTTGATTTAGTTACTACATGTTCTTGTACTTTTTTTCAGGTGATTAAGGATTCATAAGCATAAAGTAGAAAATAAAATATGACTATGGATATTCGAATAAATATTGTACCCAACATCATTTCAAATAATTTTTGTAGCATTTCAAATGGTTGAAGATGTGTTCTATGGAATTATAATATAAGGTGAGGCTAAGGATCCTACGGGTTACCTTTATGTGCATGGAGTGATAACGATATTTTAGTAGTTCGTTGGAATATAATCTTTACCAAAGTGTTCTTGATATAATTTTCATGGTGTATTGTGTGGTTTTCCTTCATTGGGATAATATTAAACCTGGAGTGTTGAAAGAGAAAGTTTTATACATTTGTTACTTCTTGAAGACTTAATTTTATGGACCTAGTTTAAATAACACAAAGGATTTGGGTTTCCTGATTCCAAACTATGGATTTACAATTATAGAGTATAAACTTCATATTTAGGTGTCCTTCCGCCACTAAGGGAAAGTGTCTTTGGAGAGTGGTTTATTTTTTACCTCCTACCATTAACACTTCCCCTTGGATAAGTACCGCTGGAGATAATCACAAACCTAATTTTTAATGTTCCTTGGGTGACATATTGTTTGAGGAATATCAATCTCCTCCATATGCACTAGGTTCAATTCTTGTATTTAGTTCTTACTTTGGTTATTTTTTTTATTATTAGTAAATGGTTCTAAAGAGGACTATACCCTAGAGAACAAAGAGGCTCGAAACCCAAATGATACTTGAGGTCCACATCAGAGAAAAAAGGCCAAGAATCTAGATAGAACATAGAAGTAAGAAGGTTGTCGATAAATTGCCGAAACAAGCCTAGAAACGACAAGAGAGCAGTGACACAACTATAGAAAAAAAAAAGAGAATAGAAAAATTACCAAGAGAAGCAATATAACAACTAAACAAAGACCAGTTCAGGTGTGGTCTATAACCAACAAAGGAAAATACAACCTAAAATAGTATAGTGAGACATCTACATCTATAATTTCCTACCCTAACTCGGGGTCATGTCATGATGGACACTATATAGAATTTTATTTGTAGATTTTTTCCATCAGTATTCTCATTCATTCAAAGCTATAATATCCACCTTTTTTAGAGACTCAGTGCAGAAATTTATTACTTTTTTGTTATCGTTCTTGAAAATGGGATTCACTTGCTTCATAAATCTGGTCGAATTAAAGGTGTAAAAACATGAAAATGGCATTTTTCCCAACTCCTCATATTTTTTCTCAAGGTCATCAAGCAACGATTCCACCATTAATGCCTCAAAATTTACTGTTGTACCCTCATTTAAGTTACCTTTATCCTTCTTTGTGATAGGTTTTTTATTTTTGGCCCACCGTATCCACCCACAAGATTCTTTCCCATGCCACCTTCCATAAAATATTCCTTCGAGATCGGTAAAAAAATATTGGGTGGATTTGAATTTTATTTAGGAATGATAAGATTCTCTTCACCCTCCAACTGACAAATATTATTTAACACCTCATGTCCTTGGATAACAGTTTGCCCCACATAAAAATTTTAAAAATCTTTAGCACACCATTTGTTGATGCCTCCACTTAAAATTCCATGATTAGTTCCTTGTAATTTTGGATGGCCACTTGTGTAGCTTACCTATTCAAGACTTGGATCTCCACCTCGCTGATTACAGGGGATGAGCCAAACTCCACTAGTTGATATTTCTTCTATTTGTACATCTTCTAGAGTTGTGGGATTTTCTTATCTTTGAAAAATTAACATCCATGCCCAACCATCCCACACTAGCTACAAAAAATAGGTGAATCATCACGTGAAATATTATGTCTCCATACTTCATCTCTATATTGTAGGTTAATAACCTCCAGAAGAGAAGAACCAACTTAGATATTGAAACACATTCTTGCTCACATGAATCTAGATCTCACAGGTGCTAATGTATCATGAGAAATTATCTCTCCCAATGATATATCTATTCTAGCTAACACGTCCAATTCCCAAAATTCTAGGGGCAGCCAAGGGAGTCTGACCCAAATAGGACATGCCATTGGTGTGTGGGTTTCAGCTCCCATCTTTCAATCAACTATGGAGGGAATGGTTCTCCCATAAAACCAGGGTCTACATTACACAACATTGTCCATGTCTTCTTCAAGGGAAAATAAAAATACGAATATTTTTTCTTATAGGTAAAAATTGGATACTTTCCCGAGATTCTTCCATTTCTTCCCGGTCTAGTTCCATACTTGGTCAATATTTGTCCTTGTCCCAACGAAATACCCCACCAAAGAAAATTTGTACCTATCTTTGGCTCTATATACAATAGTATCTAAGAGCTTAAGCCATAGTAAATCATGTTTCTATAGAGGTTTTAGTCTCTGCACTGCTTCATGTGGATCCTTTTTGAAGAGTTTAACAACCCAATAGTTTTACTGCTCTACATGTCTAGTCCCCTCCTCCATCAAAGTTATTTAATTGGTAATTGAGTTGGTAATTAAATCCTTTTATTAATAGATTGTAATCTGAAATTGGTTGTGTAACTGCTAAAACTAAAGAAGACTGTAAATTTGAAACTGCTGAAAATACCATGTAGCTGTTTTTTTCCCTGAGACAAAAATTCTCTGGTAGAAGACCAATACCCAACATTGATATCTGCTCTAGGTACTTATATACATGCTGTGAATTTTGGTGAAGTATATTTCTAGCCATGTTTTATAATTATTTTCTATTCTATTCATGCCTTGTTTGTTTCTATAACTATCGGATGGTGAAAAGGTTCACCCAATGACCCCCCCTTGTTTGGGTTGCGTGAGATGAAAACAATGCACATATCCCAAACAAGGAAAGATAAAACTTAGGTGAACATAATCATATAAGAATCCTATATGGGAATAAGTATTATGCAAGGTAGTTACCATGGAAGAAATAAAACAATTAGATATTACTATCATACAAGTGTTAGTGACAAACAAGTAATGCACATAGAAACAACAACCAGGAAAGAGCATATATGAAAAAAACAAACAAGGAAAAAATGATTAGCTAGTTGCATACGTGGGACACCACTTATGATGTCATAATGTAATCATATCTATCTATACTTTTTCAATAAAGGTATGAAGAAAACATAGGGCATAGCCTACAAACAATTAAAAGTAAAGTAGAATAAAATAACAAAAACATGATAGATAGGATTCCTGTAATGAAAATGCTACACATAAAGCACTTCTTAGCATTTGAGGAAACATAAATTTTTTGTGAAAATGAAAATATTTAATGATAGAACTAGGGAAAATTTTAAGACCCCTTACCAAAATCCAACTTGGAATTTTTTTGTGAATTTTTAAAAAGAAATTTCATGTTGATTATGAACAAGAGAAAACTGCATATAGTAACACAAGAAAAGAATTTTCTAGGAAAAGGCATGCTAGGAAGAAATTAGAAACACCAGTTGTAAACAGGTGACTATAAAAAATATACATACGTTTCACCTATATGAAGGTTCTATTTGTCAGAAATCTATATATGTATATGATTCATTTATACATAGGGTATTTTAGTCTAGAATCTACATATATAGATGAGTCATTTATAAGGAGGTTTTTGCAATAAGATATATATGCATACAAATTCAAGACTACAATTTCAATTTGGCACCTGTATCTAAAGATGACCGATTGTATCTATTGTCAGGTATCAATACATGTAGCCTTCTAGTTACATACTCAAGTGGGCATTAACACATATGGCTTCCTGACTCTAAAACCCCATCTCATGTTGTCATGTTTCTTCACTCGTGTATATATGTTGGATTGAAGCTTTAGTTTTCTTTATTTGTCATAACTTTCTTCTCTAGGATTTAAATGAGTATCTACCTCCTCACTCATAAAAATATTGAACCATGCTTCTGAATCAATAAACAAGCTTAAAGCATGCATCTACATTCCAAATATGAATTCCATTTCTAGATCGTCTCAGTCTCAACTTAAAAATTAATTATAAACCTTATGTTCCTGAAAATTACCACCTTGGTAAAATTGAATGACACATTCAGTGTTTGGGTAGATAAATTTTTTTTTGGAGCGCTATTTACATTTTACAATATCAAAATTATGTCAATTTTGTGTAATTTCTTTTGTCCAATTGTGACAGATTCACATGTATCTTTACAATCAAGCCGCCATCAATAAGAATTTTTTCGGAACATATCTAGAATATATCCACCCCTTAAGATGGATTCCAAACATATATACATAACCATGATATAACAAAATCCTTACTCTCTGACATAGACAGAAAGTATCTAGAGTCCCACTTCGGTGTACATGTTAATGGTGATTATCTATTTTTTACATTTTCTACTTTCTATTATTATCACAATAAGATATTAAGATGTTTTTATTTTTGTGTAGGTATTGATTAATCCTCTAAATCAAGAAGGAAATTATTTTTTCAAGGGGTTCCACACATATTTTTTCAATCCATGCTTCAATTTTTTCAGGCCAGGATAGTCTTACAGGGAAGACAATCTGACATCACGTACTAGGTTGTTTTCTACATCCTCTATTTTATAAGTTTCCACCATTTTTATTAGTGTAAATATATATCAAATAGGATAGTAAATTATATTTCATATACTATTTCCAATGAAATTACCACATCCTCATGTTCTAATTTTATAATTGCATTATATTATAAAGGGTTTCATGAGTTGTAATCATAGAATATTAATATTATGAATCCACTTGATGAAACTATTAGATTACCTAGTCTTTCAAATGAAGAGAAAGTTGTAACTTTAAATTATTGTCAAATAGCTTTAGGTATTTATTATAAAAATAGAGATAATTTTTAATGTTCTTTCATAAGGAGGAGATTGTATCGCATGCAAGAAGGAAAGATGCAATTAGAGATCATCAATGATCAACCTCCTAAAGATTCTAAAGATTCATATGTGGAAGTGCAATAACCTTTTATTCCTATAAAAATTGAGAGAGAGAGAAATGCTTGAGGATTTCTATTACATCCCCTCAGTTACAAGTGTAATATGGAAATTCATCAATTATTCTAGGTATTACTTCTATCATTCTTTCAAGCTATGAATAATGGAATATACAATGTTATAATATTTTTTTTATGGAACTATACTTGTATAGTTCATAACTACATATTTACATATTCTTTTGATATTTTTCATCGAAATTCCCCAAATCAACATGAAAAAATAGAATCTACAAGAATTAAACAACTAAAAGTGGAATAAATTACTCCTAGACATACTTTGCAAGGTCAATTATTAGTATCACTTGAAATTTTAAATTTTATGATAAATTTACTAAATAATTAATTTTTATATTTGTTCTTTGTTCACATTTTATTTTTTCATTTCCATTTCTGGATTCCAAAAATAAAATTATTGCACCACCACTCCCACCTAGAAAAGTTAGGATAAGTGGGAAACAAATATCTTTTCCAGGTAAAAGTGGTAGAATAATTCTTCGGATAGCAACAAAGTTTCCAAATTCCTCTTTTGGTGGTCTCCCTGGTATAGTGGACACCACCATTTTATGAAAAATTGATCTTGATGATGATTTATTATATATCTAGAGTGGTACTGGTCAGCCAACTACTTTTAATCCACCTTATATTATTCAGGGATGACAAGTGCCACAAATACATCCTATTATACAAGAAAAGACAACCAATTCACAAGACAACAAAATATGTCCAACATACATATCAAGACCACCATCTAATGATCAATTAACTTCTTTTCTGTTACATAATTTGTTGGAAAATAATTGTTATGCCACTATTAATGATGGTGTTATGTAGGATATAGAGACTTTGAAAACATGGGAGTTTTGGGTACAAGATTTTATCAAGGAAATAAATTCCTATTTTCACAACCATTCCAAAATAATCCAACAAAGAAACACGTATTATTGAATCAATTGCTCTAAGGTGCTATTACAATAAGCAATGGCTATAATGATAATATTTTAGATTTCGTGGTAAATAGGTTAGAAAAATATAAATGGTGAAGTCCAAGATTTCTATATAACAAATGGGATAGAGACAAAAAACTTATTGTCATTGTAAATGCTAAAAAAGATAAAGCTATCATATTTTTTTGTCAATGCAAATGCTGAAAAAGATAAAGCTATCACAAGTTTAAATATTTCTTTTCATTTAATCATAGTTTTAAATATTTCTTTTACATTTGTAACTAATAATATTTCTTTATTTAAAAACAAGAAGAAATTGAAGAAATGAAGAATGAAGTATAGGTGTTAGATCTTAATCTCAAGAATGCATGCAAAAAATTAAATTATCCTTTTTTAATAAAGGAAAAATTTGTTCTCCTAAATAAACTAAACAAAAAATTGAAGAAATTATTTAGGGAGCATGACATGAATCCATAGATATTGCTCACGAAAAATCATATGTGGATCATATTTTACTTTCAAAATGTGATACAACCAATCAAGATAGGGAAAATCTAGGGAGTATCAATGCCACATCATATGATCTAATTAAATCTGGAGAACAAGTAACATAATATACAATACAAGAGGGGAAATATTTTAAATATGACTCATATTGTTTAATTACAATAGTGTAAATAATTGAAATTTAAATCTCAAATTTTAATTGAGATATTTTTCACTTTTGTATATATTTTTGAAACAATCAACTCTTTATCAATACATATTGTTTTCATAGTATCTCAGGTGCTTTATTTTTCATAAATATATAAAGTATAATATCAATTTTCTATCTGTAATTTTTATTTTCATATCTTTTATTGCATAAAATCCATAAGGAATAGGGAATGAGAGTTCTAATAGAGTAAAAATGAAATACAAATTGAAATGACAACTTATTATTGTTGTAGACACCTATAATTCAATCAAGCAATTTTAATACTTAAATTCCACTATCCTATTTCCCATAAATTGATGACACTTTGTCAATGAACCATCGATTTCCCTCTATCATCATTAATTAATTATGTTTATCTAATTAATTAAACATCCTATCATTCAGGATGTTGATTAATGAGCTTTCGTTAATTAACGTTTGCTTCTACCTAGGTTAATTAATTATTATTAATTAATTATGAACGATAATGTAAATCAATAAATCATCATTTATTGAGCCATTTCCTCTCCTAAAATCTCTTGAATCATACTAACATTTTTCTAATAAGTCTCTATAGGTATACCCCTTCTATTAATTAATAACCTTCGATTAATTAAACCCCCTTTCAACTTGTACAATTTGCACACACTTTATTAAACATACATGGCCTTTGTATTTCTTCTTTTAGGTTTATCCCACAATCATAAATTTTCTAGCCTTTTTTGAAATGACAAGGTATATAACAAATCCTCCTAATTAATTTTCTTCTTACGCCTTATTTTCCTTAGCATAAACTATATGCATTTTTATCTTGAGCCATTCTTCATTGAAGGAAATAGTTCCTCCATCTTGCATCCATTTTCTCAAATTGAAGAGTATGGTAAGATCCAAAAATGGAATTTTAACCATGTTTTTGTGAGATCCCATATTCAAACCTTGATAAAATCACTCCCATTTGATTTATAAAGTGATGTTTAAATAGCTACGCTTGTTAGATTAGCGATCTAGAGAGTAAGAAATTGCTTAGCATTTTGCTTTGAGATTGTTCATGCATTGAAGAAGTTGTTTCTCATAAGATATTATCTTGATGGTTATATAGTAGGCTTTATTATTCTTAAAATCTACTATGTCTTAACTTTCTTGATTTAGAATGGAAAATTTCTATATGTTAACATTTGGCATGCCCGGTGGGACAGATCCTTAGTCCCTTAGAATTTGTTTTTAAGCTTTGTTGTTCCTTATCTCATTTTTAACTAACCCTAATCATGCACATGTTAAATATTTTGAATTCCTTAGGGTATTTTGCTAACTTTAAATGTGGTGAGTTAATATTATAGGTTTAGTTGTGATCATTTGTTCTTAATTTTGGGCTAAGAGATAAATTTTTTAACCTTTTTAAGGTTGTTTGCATCATTCTTCCATATTTTTGATGTCATTACAGGTACACGCGAGGTGTTTGGAAGGGACGTGCAAGTGTAGTAAGGTCCATGTACTTGTTGAAAAGGGCACACTATTGTTTACATGTCCACGTAGGTGCTTCTTTGTCCATGCATGTGTCACCATGTGTCTTTGCCAATCCATTTCCTTGTCAAACCCATGTATACGTTGCTAGCTTCACGCATTTATTAAAAGGTGAATGCATTTTTCTTTTTGAGTTCTTCCAATTTATTTTCCTGTTAGTCCCACGTATACACTCTCAAGTTTGTTTTCTTGTCTCTTTGGCCACACATGTGTGCAACTGAATGTGTCATTTTATAATAGCCACACATATTTTGCTAGGGCTACACAGGGGTTATAAGTGGCGTGCATGTGCTATAAAGTCCATGAAGGTGTGATCTATTGAATTTTGGGCACCATTTTAAAAGTTTTCTTGATTGTGATATCTATTTGTGGCTAACATCTTACAGCCTGCAGGTTTATTGAATCTAACAATTGATTACAGGATATATATTGGATAATGTTTTGTGTTAAACTATTTGATTAAGTTTGGATAATGTTTTGTTTTCACTTTTTAGGATAGTGTTGCGTAAGCTCTTCCCTCATAACTTATAGGTGATCTTGGGAATAAAAAATAACTCTAAGCCTTTTTCACACTTTCAAACACTTCATTAAAATTCATGCCTAAGGGAATGAATAACAATTTGGTTAAAATGAATTACCTTACACTTTTATTTCACAAGTATTCTCCATTTTATTTATAGTTGGGGGTTTTGTGTTGCATATGCTCTTCCCTCGCATATTTTAGGAGATCTTGGGAATTAAAAACAACACTTGAATCCTCTTTTCATAATGTTATGATCCTCTTGGGGAACTAATAATATCTATCATGTGTAGGACCTAATTCACAGTCAAAGAATTAGGATCTAATAAATACGAATAAAATTTTATGTAGGTTGCCAAATGGTGAACAAAAAAACTACACTAAGCTAAAAAATTAAAAAAACACCACATTCAAAACACTATACATGCAGGTTTTGGTTAAGAGCTACGGCTTGTCCACTTCAAATTGAGAGAAGTGCCCTTGGCATAGGCCTTAAAATAACAAAATGGATGCTCCCAGGAACCCCAAATTAGTCCACAGAAGAGGGAACCTTGTTGACAAAATGGGAAGTGCTCCACGTACCTACTTGTCTAGTCTACACTTGTGAGCTTTAGAGTCAAAATTATCTTCACATGACTGCAGTGAAAATACAACTGAAAGTATTTATTATTCATTGTATCGATCGAGGTAAAGTAAATCTAGGATACCTCAAGGTTTAGTCAGTGTGACTTCCTTGGAAAGACGTGATCGCATACGTAGTTTGTGACACCTAATTGAGAGAACCAATGAAGAAGTCATTTCATCTTGGAGCCAACTTGACTGACTCAAATCTAATATTATTTTAAAAATATTTCACAAAGCAAGAAGTGTTTGAAGTCAAAATATTTTTATTTGAATAAGGGGAGAGTCCATTAAATATTTATCGAAGCATCATTCATCAAAAAATTTGTGAAGCATTATTCTGTCTTAGTTTTTCACTCTCCTAAAGACGAAGTGAAAATTTTCCAAAGTGAAGCAAAGTACTTTTCAACCCCACTCAATATAATACTTTTATCTTTTATTGATATTTTTTATCAAAACTGGAGCATCAAACGCGTGTTATTGATTGATTGTGTCCACTTTTTCATCTGTTTACATTATTCCTTGCTTAAGACTATATGGTAAACATTGAAAGTTTTTTCTTACGTCTGTTAGTGAGGAATCACAGCACCCCCGAATGGCCTAGTTGTGAGTGGGGCATTTTGTGTGATTGCACAACATTGGACTATCTCTCAAGTTGTGGGACTTTTTAAACTTGAGATGGACCTCCAGAGAAGGTTGGTTCTTGCTTCCTATTATATCTGCCACAAGTTACTCCAGTCCAGGCAGAACCTAACTAATCCTAATATAACCATTCCAAGGAGACAAGGAGAGAGAAAAGGTGAAAGAGATTCTACACTAAGTGGTGATACACTAGAAAAGAAGTGGCTGATCACAATCCAAACTTCCTGAAGTGAAGAGAGGTGAGCAGAGGAGAGGGTGGACAAGATGTACCATGAAATAGAGATAGATTCACAGGGAATACCACTTCAAAATCCATTAAACACAACTACCAGAACCTACAACAAACATTAGATTATGCACAATATACCCTTCAATGATGAAAGGCAAGAAGAGACAATAAAATGAGAAAAAAATGGATAGATGCATCACAAAATAGATGTTATTCCTCCAAAAGTTCACACAGTACATCATTAGTGTGAAAGGGGAAAGAAAATTCCATTAGAGAGCCATGAGAGGAGGCTTAGACTCCACGTTCTACCCTAAGGAAGAAAGAGAGAGAAGGGAAGAGGAGAAACAATGACCAACTCTTTGAATATGCCCCTCCTTTACAATATATAGAAGAATGAGACAGAAAGTGAGAGGGAAAATCAAACTCTGTTCCAACCACCCCTTCCAAATGTATTGAATTCCACCTACTCTAATAAAGAGTCCCACTGTAACACCCATGTCATGTAGTTGTTCCTTGCTAAGCAAGAAAGAGGCCCATCCTTCATCATGATGGCAGGTGCGAAACTTGACATCCTCGAAAAATGGTTGGCGGAAAACATTAATGGAGGTAAGTGAGAATTCGGCACCGAGATCTTTCCAAAATTTCCTCTCCCACCCAACTATGAGTTTCCAGTTGAAATATATGGTTGTCTAAATATTACGGTTATGGGTGCACAATGTTTAAAAGAGTGTGTCCGTACTGGGTCCACATGGCAGCCTCATGCGTATTGAAGATTTGTTTCCTTCATTTCACTCTTGAAATTGTACCAGAATGACACGTGGCATATTCCACGGGCTCCTCAGTTTTGTTTGTATTCTATGTGAGTCCCTCCTATTGGCGGAGGTACTGTGTCTGTCCTGAGACAAGTGGAGGCTTCGAGCTAGTTTGGAACCTTTCCCCAAATTTTTCCTTTAAATTTACGTGGACGAGACACATGGAGGCCTCCATAGGATTTTGGAATTTTTAATAGATGAACTTACCTTTTTAGACTGTGGGACACATGGCAGGTTGGCACTTATTTGGGAACTACCTTTTTGGTTGTGTCTTAGAAAGTGCAGCAAAGAGACACCGTGGCTCCTTCCGCCAGCCTATTCCTTTCCTTGTATCTTGGCTAAGTCCTTTTTTCCTGGTGGGTCCATGAGTCTGACCTTGGACACATGGAGGCTCAGCACACATTTGGGAACTCGCTTTGAAATTTAATTTTGAAGTTGTAACTTGCTAACACGTGGCTCCTTCCGTTGGCTTGCCTCTGTTTGGAATTTTCAATGATCGACTCTATCCCTTTCAGGCTCTGGACATGTTGAGGGTTGACACTTATTTGAGTCTCCGCTTTGGGCTCCACCTTTGAATTTACATTGATGAGACATGTGACATCATCCGCCAGTTCTTTATACTTATCCGATTTAGGCCTCGATCCATTTGAATTCTGTTGAACTCAAGACACGTGGAAAACTCGTGCTCATTTGAGTCTTCCCCTTGAGTTTTAACCTTTGGAGTTGTGCCAGGATGACATGTGGATTTGTCCACTAGCCCTTCTATACTTAGTCAATTCAATGACCACTTCTACCTTTTGGACACGTGGCGTGCTTCCATTCTTTTGAGGGTTATCTCTAGATTTTCTTTTTGAAATTACACTAATGAGGCACGTAAAGGATTCTACTTACATTTTGTACTTATTCAATTCAAGCCTACTCCCTTTTTGAGCCTGAGACATGTGGATATTTGGCACTCATTTGAGTCTTCATACTTTAGACAAAACCTTGGTGTTGCGCTGATGAGACACATGGCGGATTCCACCGATATCCTTATAATTAGTCATTTTAAACGGTCGGATTTATCCCCATATTGGACATAGGACATGTGGAGTGTTATAAGGACTTATATTATATCTATGGAAAGGGGAAGAACTTTCCTATTTGATGAAAATGATTTTAGGGGGCATTAAGTACTATAAATATCTAAAAATTCAAATTGAAGCACAAAAGGAAAAAATGGTGTCAGTTGACCCAAAATAAGTGTGAGCTTATTTTGGCCAATAATTTGGTGACTCATTGGGATCACTTACCTGTTAGGTGAAAATATCTATGGCCATGAAGTATCCATTGGGCATGGAGTCTTCCTGGTAAAGAAAATGCTTATCCCCGAACTTTGAAAATATGATCCCTAAGCCACCTAGAAACTGCTCGAACCGGAGCTGACCCTGAACTCACCTCGTAGTTCACAGTCTTAGTTTTTGAAGAAAATCGTGGAGATTAGAAATTTGAGAATAGAAAATTTTATTTACCTGGGGCTTTCACCTATTCTTGAAATGGACTTTGGGCACACTAAACCATATAGTGATACAACCTTGGAGCAATGAAACACCACGACACACTATGTACAAAACCAGAAATCATACATGCTCCAAGTGGAACATGTAGATTGTGCACAAGCACTTCTTTTGTTGAAAGAAAAATCTACTGCTACTCCTATACTAACCCTAACAAAGAAAAGATAAACAAAGCTTTCCATAAGAAGGGAGAAATAGCTTCCCTTTCTCAAAAATTGGGACCATGTACTTGATTTGGTGTTGGACATGGTAAAAAATGAGAGCAAAAATCCACCTTGCAGATGGTATCTCACCCTCCTCAAAGTATCAAAAAACACAATGTACACCTCCCATATTTGTTCTATGCTTGGGTCTAGGAGGCACTTCGGTTGACCTTTGGTACTTTGTATCTCAACCTCATGCTCTGAAATGAGCATGACTTGTGGAAACTCTCTTGGCTCTAATAAAGCCAAGTACCTAATAGGGCATAGTTTGGTCCTCTAAATTTTCCTATTTCTATGACCTTTAACTCCAATAATAGAGTAATCTTGTTGACCTTCTTAGGTGGATGGTGTGAGAGAGATGATGGCATCCTCTTGTTCCTTCTCTTCCTTCTCCTGTGAAGAACATAGAAGATTCATATCTTCCAACCTTGGTTCTAGAGGGCTGTTATGAAGTGTAGGTTGTTGTACCTGAAGTCTGACAGGTATTCTTCCTTCTTATTGTCCTACTGCATGTTCTCTACCTCCTCCATCGTGTACTCTTGATCTGTAAATTTCTCACCATAGTTCCCTTCATCCTCAAACATGAAGTTTGAAAGATCAAACTCCTCTTCAACATTATAGCTTGAAGGGGAGGAAGTGGGAGGAAGAACTGAAGATCCTTATATGGCCTCCTACTCACTTAGAGCCTCTTAAACTATATGGTCCTCCTCTATCGTGGGTTCATCAATCAAATCATGCCCTTCAAATGAAAGAAAAAAATATTCAATGATGCTTTCTTCATTGAGTGGCCTCAACTCTACTTTGATCTCTCCTAACTTCTCCTCTTCAATGGGACTTGGATCTGGTTGTTCTTCCTCCTTAACTGGTTGTGTAACTTGGATTATATCAGCCTCCTCTTCAGACAGGGTGCCATTAGGGACACTGCAATAAGAGTAAATAGATTGCTGATCTTCTTCTTGTTGTTCTTGTTCTTGTTCTAATGTAAACTCAGCCTCAGCCACCACTGGCTCTTCAACTATGACCTCCTCTGTTGGCTTAACCATCAAGGGGATATTTGTAAACTCAAATATGGCAACTTAACTCTTCATATTTTTTGTCATTTCTTCTCTTTTGGGCTCTCCTTCTTACTGTTTTCCTTGACTGGATTCTTGAGTCTCTTCCCAACATGGACTTGGGAAAGCAAGAGGAGTGACAGGGTTGGGTTCAACCAGCTTTTCTATTTTTTTTCATGGAGAGGGTAGTGGGAATATCTTGTTTTTTTGGAGGGAATAAATTCTTAGGAAGGAAAAGGGGAGAAGAATTTGTTGGTGCTCAAAATATTTTTACCCCATTTTTCTATTGAAATCCATCAATTTACGGCCTCTGCCATAAATTCCCCCCCAGTGTTGTGCCTGAGAAGTATCTACCTTCTCTTTGTTGCCATAACCATTCCTTCCTAGGCTGAGGATCACGTGTGGATCCATAGTTTGTTTCCTTGCTTCTCTATTTATATGAAAGGGTATGTGATTAGGGTCCCCCATTCTCTATTAATCTAAAAATCTTGGGCTTTCTCATTCCTTCCATTTTCCACAGTCGGAATATGTTTTCCTTGTTTTTTTTCTCTAAATAATTGAGGAAACATGAATGGATGTACTTAGGAGGAATATATTTGAGCCTTGTAACATTTCTGAGTTCTTTTTCGTTGGAGAAAATTTCATCTCCGGGCTCAAATGGATGTTTTTCCACATTTTACAGTTTGATGGGCATTTTCTCCAGGTCAAATTTACATCTTTGCACCAATACGAAATGTGGCCTCTTTTGGTTGGATGTGGCTCAGCAGGGCACTCTAAAAATTCTATAGATCACCTTGGCTCTGCTCACTATGCATTTTTTCTTGAACTTTTCAAATGGCTAAAGGAGATTGCCTCGGAGCTTGAAACATGGTGCCTGCCACAGAGTTTCAAGCTTTCAAAAAAAAATTTCTGGGCCAGAACATGTAATGAGCCCGTGCTCATCCAAGGTCTCAAATTTTGGGGACCATCTCAAGATGCGATGTTGTGACGCGTGGTAGTTAGAAAATTCAGAGGTTAGGGAAGTGGACCATCGGGAGAAGCTTGGATTTTTTTGTGTCTTAGGGATTAAAGTATCAAAATGGCATGAAAACCTGAAAAAGAATAGTCAAATTTTTTTCCTAGTCAATGGGAGAGGTGCGGACTCCCAGGACAAATTTGGAAAATTTTCCTTTTGTGGAGAAAGGAGTTAAAAGTAAAGAAGGAAGCGTGGTTCAACTGGGACCCACATCACAGACTAGAAGTGGAAGGGCAGAGTTATGGGGGAAACTTGGAAAATTTTCCCTTTTTCAAAAAAGAGGTGAAATGGAAGAATTTGGCCATGGTTCCTTTAGGGCCCACCTTAAGACACTAGTCAGGCGCATTTCTTAATGGTGGAGTTGTGGAGAAAATTTTTAAAATTTTAAATTTTTCCAAAAGTTACAAAACAAAAAAGGGAACCTAAAGGCCCACTCTAAAATGTATCTCCCACATGGACGGTCCAAATTCAAAATAGAAATCAACGGTAGTTGTGCATATGTATCTAATTTTTCCACTATTTTCACTCCAGAGCTCCTAGGGATGCACATTCTTGTGGGTTTTTATCATTTCTTGGAGTCTCCTACATGCCAAATAAAGAGAAGCATTAATCTAGCATCTTGGTTTAGTTGGGAAGGTCTGTAAATGTCTCTCACTATTAATATGAGATATGAATATCAGATTCGACATGATTTTTCTTTCCTTAGTATGCAAAAGACTTGTTGATATCCTAGTTGGGTGAGAGAAATCTGGGGACATCTTTTACCATTAAGTTGAGACCTAAACTTTGGGTTTGATCTGATATTCCATTTCTTTTTCCCCAGCATGCAAAGAACAAGATTGGAAAGAGTAGGGTTGCAAGTGGTTAGTGAGTAAAGGGAAAAGTGATCTACAACAAGAAGGAGTTGAATGTGGAAGATATTCAAAGAGATCTACCCCTAGAGCAGCTAACAACTTTTTTACAAATCTGATTTTGAGAATCACGATCGAGATGATGGTGAGCACTGGTACACTCAATGTCTCTGGTTCTGGGGGGAAAATAATCTATTGTAAAATGTTATAAATAGGCATGATTTTTCCGTAAAAGGGGTTTGGTGTTTTCGAATGTAGGAGTGTTAGGAGTCAGAAACTTATTTCCTAAGACAAAAGCTTGATAGAGCCTATCTTTTCTGATAAACTATTTAAAGAAGGATTATTTATCTCCTTTGGTTATATTTGATCATGTAAAGGAGGTTCTGAGTGTACAACCATTTACCAGCTCTGAGATTGTTCGAGAAAATTTCCCTTGATAATAAATTTTAAACAAATTTGAGTTAGTCTATGTTATTCATGGGAAAAAAATTTGTTGGCTTCATTCCTGAATGTCTTCAAGTAGTTTTTCTTGTTCTTGTTGCACTCTTAAATTTAAATCTTTGTGAATCACAGAAGATCTTGTGCTTGTGATATTTTGGTGGCATTTTCAATTTAATTTATCAAAAGAGATTTCATTTGATAATGAAATAAACAGGTTTAAAATCACTATGACTCCTAACATGACTACAAGATTTTTTATTATCCTTTGACGGTATCTTAGGTGTGATGAAATAGAGATTGATAATGTTTAGTTAAGCTTTCTGATTTGAGAAGTCATTTTGGATCCTTGAATTTTTTGTGAAAAGTACTGATCTGTGCCTCCATTGGAGCATATATTCTTGTTAAAGGAACACCCTAGCTACTCTGAAAGAATTTGAAAACATCAAGAATAATCCTAATGAGTTAGTACATGACTTAAACACAAGGTTTAATAAGACTTTGAGGAGATTTCCTGTTCAGATAAGGCCATGTGATGAATCATGTTTGATCAAATTTTTATATGCATTTGATAAAAAGGTTGCTTACTACTCAAGGGACAAAAACCCTACTAATTTGAGGCAAGCCTTCACCATGGCCTTGTAAATAGAGAATAACAACAAGGAAATTGGAAAGCCTTCCAAAAATGGAGGGTCTAAAAAAAATTAACCCAGAAAAGCCTCAAACAAGTAAGACTATCAATTTGGAGGAAGTTGTGAAAACTCTAGTAGGGGTTGTCAAAGAAATATCATACAAGTTATCCTAGGTAGAAAAAGGGATTGGGCAAAGCTCACAAGGTCAACACAAGCAACAGTGCCAAGATAGGTTTAAAAATCACCAAATATCTGATGATAAAGGTAAGGGACATGTTGATTTTGTAAATAAACAGTCCTAGGCCAAGGAAAATAGAGTGGTACCTAATACTTTGGCTGCTAGAGTTGCTGTAGTGGAGGAGACATATGTCATTGATTGGTGTGATAGATGTTTTATGCCCCATGCTCCATGTGAGGAATATCAACAAGAAGAATAAGAAGTTGAAGATGATAATGATGATGATGTTTGCATGATGGGTTGTTCCACAAGCTCACAACAAGGGGTAACTTTAACTGAGGTAATAAGTGATAGAACTACTGCTAATATTTGGAATTACATCCATCGGGTACCTATTCTTCCTCCCTCTCATACTTTAGAAGTAGATACTGTGTAAGCTTTTGAATTTCCCAATAATGAATTTTAATATTTAAGGGATTTAATGATAAATAAGTATGATGGAGGAATCCCATCTGAGGAGGACAATCAGTTTTTGATGAACATTATTGTGGCTCAAGAGAAAGAGTACAACATAAGAAGTAGGGTTTTCAAAGGGACATTTCCTCAAGTGAAGCCAAAATCTGCACTACTCTCTAATATTCCTAAAGAGTCTTCTAAGAAAGATGCATTTCTTAAGGGTCTCACTGTCCCAAACAAAAATTATACCCCTCCTCATGCCCAAGCTGCCAAAAGTCTTGCACCATCTAATGAGCCTGTCAACCTTCCTTCCAATGTCACCTTGCCAAAGTCTATACCCTATGATATTTCCCAAGTCTTGAGTCTGATCAAGATCTCAGTCCCAATTGCTAAGTTGCTTAGAATCGCTAAGCACAAGAAGAGGGAATTAGAGTATTTTGGATTGAAAGAAGAGAAGTGTGCCTCAGGAAGAAATGTAAATATTGTGGAGACTCCTCCAATCATTGAAGAACACGAAGCACCACCAACATCAGAAGAGATGGATGAACCACCTGAGGTTTATTTGGGGACATCCTTGGTAGATTCTCATATGAATGTGGATCCATTCTTCACCACTCTGATCATTAAAGACAAATTGTTACATAACTATATGTTTGACTCAGGGGCATCATGCAATGTTATGCCTCTGGAAGTCATGAATGAGCTAAAAATCAAAGTAACGGCAGCATATGGGAAGTGTAGTACCATGGATTCCAAAGAGGTTCCAATGGTGGGATGTGTGAAAGGTCTGGTGGTACAATTTGTTGCCTATCCAACAAGGTACTTGAAGGTTGATGTAGTTATTGTTGACTACCCAGCCAAGTGGGGTATGTTGTTATCTATTAACTGGGATGCAAGTGTTGGTGGGAGTGTTCAAATGGATATGTCCTATGCCACTATCCCAATTGAGGGTAGACTTGTCAAATTCTATGGAGAAAAGAAGATGTTGCACCTTATTAAGGATCCCAACAATTCATCTTATGAAGTTTTGTACACAAGTGTTGATGTTGATAACTTTGTAGGATTTGATGATGGGAAAGAGCACAAGATTGACAAATGCAAATGTCTTGAATAGGCAGGCTCTTCCTGGACTTTATTTTTTGATGGAACTTACTCCAAATTCAGGAATAGTGTTTGTGTGGTTATGATCTCTTTACGCCAGGAAAGGTTTGAATTTTATTTCAAACTCAATTTTGAGTGCACTAATAACATTGCTGAGTATGAGGCACTATTGTTACCTCTAAGGATTGCTTGGAAATATGGTATTAAATACATCATTGTCAAGGGATATTGAGAATTAATTGTAAAGCAAGTCAGAGAACTGTATGCCACAAAGAATTCGAGAATGAAACAATACAAGTATGCAGTTTGGGATTTCATTGAGATGTTTGATTCATTTAACATTATGCATCATGACAGGAAATTCAATGATATAGAAGACATTTTTGTTATGTTGGGATCTCGGTTTGATAATTGTGAAATGTCCCCATGTTGTGAATATGAGGTTGACGTGTTAACAAGGCCATCTGTACCTAACAATATTAAGTATTGTTAGGTTTTTGATGATGATGTTCAGGTCAAAAGATTTCTACCAATTAAAGGAGAGTTTACTAATCAGAATATTGATTGGGATCCCATGGTGTGCGTAGTAGAGGGTAAAGAAACCTTCTTTGGAAAATGCATCATCAAGCTAAAGACTAACACCATTCCTAGAGGGAAAGTTGCTTTGGATTCCAACTTTGATAATGATGATCACATTATTAATAGATGCATGGAAGCCTCAAAGGATGTTGCGGAGCATGACCTTGGCACAAAGGAGAAACCAAGGAAAATTTGGTTAGGAAGCAATATCAGCAATGAGGAGAAGCATTCATACAGCGAATTGGTAGAAAAATATAAAAATTTCATGGCTTAGACTTATTCTGAGCTAAAGGCATACAGAGAGGATTTGTTTCAACATGAGATTCCCTTGGAGTCCAATGCAAAAACATTCAGGAAGAAATAGAGGCCAATCAATCTGCTCCTGTCTCTTAAGATGAAAGAGGAACTGAAGAAACTAAGAGATGGAGGGATTATTTAGCCCACAAGGTATTCCTTAGGGGTTACAAACCTAGTACCAGTCAGAAAGAAGAATGGTGACATCAGGCTATGTGTGGATTTAAGAAATCTTAACAGAGCATCAATGAAGGATAATTATCCTTTACCAAACACGGAGAAAAAATAATTTACCTTGGTAAAAGAAAAAAAGGTTTTCAAGCCTTACATTGTGAGTTCTAAGGTCATTACTAATGTTCCCCACACCGTGGTGAAAGACATCTTATCAGAGATGGAAGTCTTAAGCAAAAGGTGCAGATGGGTGAACAAGTTGCAAGAATATGACATGGGTATCCAAACGACAAATATGGTGAGAGGTTTGGGCTTGGCTAAGCTTATGGCTGAGAGAAACTTGCAAAGTATTGAGGCAAATGAGGTAGGAGAAGGAAGGGTATATGTCTTTGAGAAACTAGTCATTTATGAGTGGTACAAGGATGTGATTTTTTATATCAGACATTTATACTTCCCTGGATATTTGAGTAAGAATCAGAAAAGGGCCCTTAATTTGGCTTCCTAGAAATATGTCATTATTGATTATGGGTTGGTTTGGAAGAACCATTGGGGAGTCCTCTTAAGGTGTATTACTGAAGATGAATCCCCCAAGATAATTGTTGATCTCCATGGAGGAGTTTGTGGGGGGAATTTTTCTAGAAGAGTCACATCACACAAGATCCTGAGGGATGGTTATTGGTTGCCAAATATCTTCAAGGATGCAACTCTTTTAATTAGAAGATGTGAGAGTTGTCAGCACTTCTCTAGAAGACTGAAAGCTTTAGGCTCCCTTCCCTTGCACCCTATGTCAATTTAATCTCCATTCAATCAATGGGGAATGGATTTCATTGGTGAGATTTCAGACCCTTCAACTTATAGCCATAAGTGGATTCTCTTAGCCACTGATGACTTCACCAAGTGGGTGGAAGCAATCCCCACCAAAAGGGAAACACACCAAATTGTCATGGATTTTGTGTTGAACCATATTATTTGTAGGTTTGGAGTGCCAATTAAAATTGTTGATGATAACTCCATGAGCTTCAGAGATAAAGATTTAGTGGCAATGTGCAAATAATATGGGATCAACTTGACATATTCCTCTAATTACAATCCCTATGGAAATGGACAAGCTGAGTCCAATAATAAGAATTTGTTGAAGATTATCAGAAGAACCTTGGAGCCGAATAAGAGAAAATGGGGTGAGGAGTTGAAGTTTTTTGTCTAGATAGACTGAATTACTTGTAAAAGAGCCACTAGAAATAGTCCATTTCAGCTAGTGTATGGAACTTAGGCCCTGTTGCCCATGTATATGCAGTTGTCCTCATATCAGCTCATGTAACAACTAGAAGATCAAGAGGTAATTCCGTATGGTGCCTGCATTAATCATATTGTTGAACTTGATGAAGAAAGGAGGGCATCCCACCAAAGGAATGTAAAGTTTAGGGAGAAGCTAAAGAAATTATTCGATAAGAAAGTCACCCCAAGAGCCTTCAATGTTGGAGATCTCATGTTGTTATGGGATAACAGGCATGAAGATAATGGAAAGCATGGAAAATTCGATGCATTATGGATGGGCCCTTACTCCATTGATATCAAAATTGGTGACCATACCTTCTTCCTGAAAGGATTTGGATGGGGAATTTCTCGAATTGCCTATTAATATCAAAATTGGTGACCATACCTTCTTATTGAAGGATTTGGATGGGGAATTACTTGAATTTCCTATTAATGTCAGGCATTTGAAACATTTCTTAGATTGATTCCCCAAGATCAATGTGAACATCACTTGTACAGTGTATAATTTGTTGGTTTGTTTTCTATTTTTGTGTTTTTTTTCTGTGTTGGCCCCTGATGGCCTATTTTTGATGGTTTCTTGTTCTTTTTTTGGGGATAGTTCTAGTTTTGATCTTTGCAAACTGACTGCTTTTCCTAATGGATATTTTGGCACTTGCTCTACTTTGTTCTTATGGCACTTGCAGGGAGTTCCCATCCCCGATTCGGAGCCAATGTTGGTTCTCAAAATAGTCTCACCCCAGTTTTCCATTGAAATCTATAAATATGTGGCCTCTGTCATAAATTTCCCCCCATGTTGTGCCTGAGAATTATCTACCTTTTTTTTGTTTCCATAACCATTCCTTCCTGGGCTAAGGATCAAATTTTTATAAATATTTGTTTCCTTGTTTCTCTATTTATCTAAAAAGGGTCTGTGATTAGGGTCCCCGGTTCTCTATTCATCTAAACAACTTGGCCTTTCCCATTCCTTCCATTTTCTACAGTTGGAATTTGTTGTCCTTGTCATTTTTCTCTAAATACTTGAAGAAAAATCAATGGATGTAGCTCAGAGGAGTGTATTCGAGACTTGTAACATTTTTAAGTTCTTCGTCCTTGGAGAAAATTTCATCTTCGGGCTCTAATGGATGTTTTTCCACATTTTACGATTTTAGGGGCATTTTCTCCCAATCAAACTTACATCTTTGCATCAATAGGAAATGTGGCCTCTTTTTGTTATACATGGATTAGCGTGGAACTCTAAAAATTCTATTGATTGCCTTTACCCAAAACTGGTCCACGTGGAGGAACGACGCTCATTTGAACGTTTACTTTTTTGTTTGGCTTTGGAGTTATGCTAGGAGGACACATGGAGGCTTCCGCTACTTTTCCCAGACTTAGAAAAAAATTTATGTAGCTGATATAGTTTGGTAGAACAGGGACACGTGGTGAGCCTACTCTCATTCAGGATCTCCGCTTTCGGTCTCTATGATTACGCCATGAAGACACATGGAGGCTTCTGCTAGGTTTCCCATACTTAGTGTTTTTTCAAAAGGTTTTGAGAGGCTTGGGACACGTGGAGGGACCATTCATGTTTGAATACTAGCCCTTGAATTTCATTTTAAAGAAGCACCAAGATGACACTTGGATGGCTCCGCTCACTATCCATTTTTGCTTTAACTTTTCAAACAACCAAAGGAGATTTCCTTAGAGTCTTACACATGGTGCATTCCTCTAAATTTTAAGACTTCAAACAAATTTCTCTCATCCAAGGTCTCATGTTTTGTGAACCATCTTAAGATGTGCCATTTTGACATGTGGCAGTTGGAAAAGTCAAAGGCTGGAGAAGTAGACCATCAGGGGGAAACTTGGATTTTTTGCCGCTTAGGGATTAAAATATCAAAATGGCCCACAAGCCCAACAAAGAATATTCAAAATTTTTCTCCTATCAATGGTGGAGGTGTAGACTCCCAGGAGAAATTTGGAAAAAAATTCGTTTGTTGAGAAAGGAGCTAAAAGTAAAGAAGGAAGCGTGGTTCCGCTGGGACCCACATCATTGACTAGAAGTGGAAGGGTAGAGTTGCAGAGGAAACTTGGAAAATTTTCCCTTTTCCAAAAGAGAGGTGAAATGTAAAAATTTAGCTGTGGTTCCTTTGGGGCCCACCTTAGGACACATTTCAGGCTCATTTCTCAAGGGTGGAGGTACGGAGAAAAATGTGAAAAATTTACATTTTTCCAAAAGTTACAAAAGGAAAAAGGGAACCCAGAGGCCCGCTCTAAAATGGATCTCCCGTATGGATTGTCCAAATTCAGAAAAGAAATCAAAGGAAGTTGTGCATATGTATTTGATTTTTCAACCATTTTCACTCCAGAGATCCTGGGGATACATATCCTTGTGGGTTTTTATGAGTTATTAGAGTCTCCTGCACACCAAATAAAGAGGAGCATTAATCTGGCATCCTAGTTTGGTAGGGAAGGAGCATTGATATATTGGTTGGGTGAGGGAAATCTTGGGACTTCTTTTACCATTAAGTTGAGACCTGACCTTTGGACTTGATCTGATCTTCCATTTCTTTTTCTCGGGCATGCAAAGAACCATATTGGACAGAATAGGGGTGAAAGTGGTTGGTGAGTAAAGGGAAATATGATCTACTAGAGGAAGGAGTTGAATTCGGGAGATATTCGAAAAGTTTTGCCCCTAGAGCACCTGACAATTTTTTTATAGATCTGATTCTAAGAATCGCAATTGAGATCATGGCGTGCACTGGTACACTCAATGTCTTTGGTTTTTGGGGGAAAATACTATTGTAAAATGTTATAAATAGGCATGATTTTTCTGTAAAAGGGGTTTGGATTTTGTGAACGTAGGAGTGTTAGGAGTCAGAAACTAATTTCCTAAGAAAAAAGCTTGATAGAGCCCTCCTTTTATGAGAAACTATTTGAAGAAGCCTTATTTATCTCCTTTGGTTATATTTGATCATGTCAAGGTGGTTGCTAGTGTACAACCATTGACAAGCTCTAAGAGTATTCGAGAAACTTTCCCCTGCTGATTAATTTTAACCATACTTGAGTTATTCTGTGTTATTCTTGGGAAAAATTTGTGTTGGCTTCATTCTTGAAAGTCTACAAGTATTTTTTGTTGTTCTTGTTGCATTCTTACATTGAAATATGTGTGAATCACACAAGATCTTGTCCTTGTGATAGTTTGGTGGCATTTCCAATTTTATTTATCAGAAGATCTTTCATTTGATATTGAAATAAACAAGTTTAAAATAACTGTGATTCCTAGCATGACTACAAGATTGTTTTTTATCCTTTGAGGGTATCTTAGGTGTGATGAAACAAAGATTGATAATGTTCAGTTAAGTTTCCTGATTTGAGCCTTCATCTTTGATCCTTGAAGTTTGTGTGAAAAGTACCGATCTGGGCCTACATTGGAGCACATATTCTAGTTAAAGGAACACCCTAGTTACTCTGAAAGTAATCTGTTGTTTGAGCTTTCCAATTTTTTAAAAGTTCACAAATATTTGGCATAATCAACTTTATCCTACTTCACCTCCCACCAAAATTCATTCAAAAACAATTAATCATACCCATATTACCCCTGTTTGTCATGTACTTATAAAAATCCACAACTTTTACTAGCAAAACATGCAGAAACAATTAGGTTTCCATTTTCTTTACTGGCCTAAACCTTGGCTAGAAGATATCTCTATTATCTAGAGTGACAACTTAGGTTTTGTTGTATTGATCATATTTTCTTTGATATTTTCTTAAAAATTTCAGAAGAAAGGATATCTCCATCTACTTCACAAATATTAGACTACAAAAGGGTCCTCTCACCTTGGTATAAAGGCACAACCATAAAGTAGTGACGATAGGTAAAATCCTCTTGAGGGTGTTATCCATTTCTCCACATCTAAGTGATAAAGAGCAGATTACAACTCATCCCTGGCTACAAAATGACACACTAAATGCTCTGCTTTCCTCTAAGCTTCCTGCCACACCTGTGATGCTACTCAGCTTCTAAGGGAGAATCAATTTGGGTACCAATATAATTTAAATGAGATGGAAGACTAGGAGGTGGAGAAGGTAAATCAACACTTAGGACAACAAATGGGAAGCTAGAATCATGACACTACTGCGATGATAGAGCTCGAGAAAGATAAAATGAAGGACAAGGAGCTGGTGACTGACTTACCCATTGATAACATTGTCTCACAATTTTCTCATATGCCTCAATATCCTCAATCTTCTCCTTAGGGTTGTAATGTCTTGGCATAGGGCTGACCAATGGACAAGGTTCCCTATAGCCAATATTGAAGGCTTTCATCTATGTTGTAGCCCGTGAATGCACCATGCGTGCCTCTAATTTATGAATCTACTCTTACAAATGAGAATCCTCCGTGTAGATGTTATCATCATATAGATACCCTTGTTCTTAGTAAGCTACATAGCCAAACTGGTTTTGACCCTACTCATATGGGTTAGCATGATGGTTCTGTATTTGATCATAATGTTAATCTAGAGGAGTTGGGAAATACATTAAAGGTGGACTGCACTGCTATTGCTGCAAGTGTGATTTATAAGAAGGAAATAAATTCATGATTACACAAATTCATGAATGGAAGAAAATGAAATATGTCAAAAGAAAGATGAATGAAGATCGGTGTAAAAGAATGGAAAAGGTCTGCAACTCAGTGAATGGGTCATTGACCAAATGGAGTCACTAGATGTGTTTTGAATGTTCCTCAAAAGGCTGAATATCAACAATAACACACTGACCTACTAAGAATAAGTAATAAGGTGCTTCAGACCTCTCCCACTAAGCATGCCAAAATTGTTAGTGTGGTTGCATGGTGGCTTAAGATTTGTTGTTGATAATGAGACACATTAGAAAGATGAGAGAATCTAACCTCAGTGTATCACTAGGCATGTAAAACCTGTTAGTGTAGAATCACAACACCCCTGAATATCTTGGTTTTGAGTGGGGAATTCAGTGTGATTGCAGAATATTTGACCATCTCTCAAGCTATGGGACTTGCAAAACTTTAGATGGACCTCTAGAGAAGGATGGTTCCTACTTCCTAATATACTTTCCGCAAGCTACTCCAGTGTAGAGAGAACCTAACTAATCCTAATCTAACCATTCCAAGGAGACAGGGAGAGAGAGAAGGTGAAAGAGAGCATACACTAAGCAGTGATACACTAAAAAAGGAAGTGGCTGATCATAGATCCAAACTTCCTGAAGTGGAGAGAGGTGAGGAGAGGAGTGGGTAGACAAGATGTAACATGGACCAGAGATAGATTCACATGGAACACCACTTCAAAACCCATTAAACAAAGCTCCCATAACCTGCAAAAAACATCAGACTATGCACATTACACCATGGAATGATGAGAGGTGGGAAGAGATAATAAAATAAGCAAAGGATGGAAACATAAATAAAAAAAAATTGTTTCTCCAAAATTTCACACTGTACATAATTAGTGGGCAAGGGGAAATAAAATGCCATTACAAAGCCATGAGAGGAGGCTAAGACTTCACATTATACCCTAAGGAAGAAAGAGAGAGGGTGGAAGAGGAGAAACAATGACCAACCATTTGAATATGCCCCTCCTTTACAATATATAGAAGAATGAGAGAGAAAGAGAGCAGAAAAATCAAACTTTATTCCAACCACCCCTACAAAATGCATTGAATTCCACCTACTCTAATGAAGAGTCCCGCTATAGCATGCATGTTCTATCATTGTTCCTTACTGGAAAAGAAAGAGGCCCATCCTTCAGCATGACATCAGGTGAGAAACTTGACAGCCTCAAAAATGGTGGGCCGAAAACATTAATGGAACAGGTGAGAAGTCAACACCCAGATCTTACAAAAAGTCCTCTCCCACCGAAATATGAGTTTCCAGTTGAAAGATATGGTTGTTTGAAGATCAAGGTCACAGGCACGCAATATTTAAAAGAGTCTATTTGTACCGGGTCCACATGGAATCCTCGCACATATTGAAGAGTCTTCTCCTTCGTTTCACTCTTGAAATCATGTCGGAGTGACACACGGAAGCTTCCACAGGCTCCTTAGTTTCCTTTGTATTCTTCTTGAGTTCCTCTTATTGGTGGAAGTATTGTGTCTATCCTAAGACACATGGAGACTTTGCACTAGTTTGGAAACTACCCCCATATTTTTCCTTTGAAGTTATGCGAATGAGACACGTGGAGTCCTCCGTAGGATTTTGGACATTTCAACGGATGACCTTACCTTTTCAAACTCTAGGACACATGGCCAGTTGGCACTCGTTTGAGAACTACCTTTTGGGCCATGCCTTTAAAAGTGCATTAGAGAGACACATGGCTCCCTTTTTTGGCCTATTCCTTTATTTTTATTTTCGCCAAGTCCTTTTTGCTTGGCGGGGCCATGAGTATGACCTTGGACACGTGGAGGCTCAGTGCACATTTGGAAACCCGCTTCAAAATTTACTTTTGAATTTGTGTCATACTGACCCATGGCTCCTTCTACTGGACTACATCTACTTGAAATTTTAAACGATCAACTCTTTCCTTTTTAGGCTCTATTCATGTGAAGGGCCACCACTTGGTTAAGTCTCCACATTGGGCTACACCTTTGAATTTTCAATGTTGAGACATGTGTCACCATCCAAAAGTTCTCTATACTTAGCTGATTTAGGCCTAGATCCATTTAACTTCTGTTAGACCCAAGACATGTAGTGAGCTCATGCTCATGTTGAGTCTTCCCCTTGAGTTTTAACCTTTGGAGTTATGTCAGGATGACATGTGGTTTTGTTCACTAGCCCTTCCATACTTAGTAAATTTGTTGACCACTTCTTTCTTTTCATACTTTGGACACGTGGTGATCCTGTGCTCATTTGAGGGATACCTATGGATTTTCTTTTTGAAATTATGCCGATGAGGTACGTAGAGGCTTCCGCTTACCTTTTGTAATTAGCCGATTCGATCCTGCTCTCTTTTTAGGCCTAAGACACATGGAGATTTGGGCACTCATTTAAGTCTTTGCATTTGGGACCCAGCCTTGCTATTTTGACAATGAGACACATGGAGGCTTCTGCCGACATCCTTATACTTAGTTGTTTTAAATGGACAGCTATGTCCCCCTTTCAGACCAGGGACATGTAGAGGCCTGACATGTGTTTGAGTCTCTGGATTTGGCTTCGAACCTTGAAGGTGCATCATTTGGACCTGTGGTAGATTTTATTGGCTTACGATTTTTCAACTACCGATAAGACTCCACAAGCTCGAGGGCCCGCAATGAAGACCTGCTGGCCCAATTTTTTCATTTGGGAAAAATATTCTCTATAGCCCCGTAGACCTATTTTTGGCAAAAAGGCATCCTCAAGCCCGTCGATCCTCATTTTCCCTTTTTGGGGAAAAAAGACATCTTCGGGCCTGCTGGCCTGCATTTTCCACTTTGCAAAAAGTAACCCTTCTTGGACCCACGACCCCGCAATTATACTTGTGCGTTTTTGTGAAAAGTGAGAAAATGATAAAATGTGTCCAGTGGCCCCGCTGGTCTGTAATTTCCATGGAAAAAATACTTCCCTAGGCCCGCCAGCTCACTTTTGGTAAAAACATCCCTCTAAGGCCCGTTGTCCCCTAACTTAAAAAATATGAAGAGTTAGAAGGAATTATTTATATCTTTAGAATAGGGTAGAAATTTCCTATCTGATGGAAATTCTTTTATGGGGCATTAAGTACTTGAAATATGTACAAATTTAGATTGAAGCACAAAACGGAAAAATGGTGTCAGTTGACCCAAAATAAGTGAGATCTTATTTTGGTCAACAACGTCTTCTCATCTTAATATCCATTTGATCTTGATAATGACATGTAGATATTCATCATAGTTAGGCTTGATTCATCATTGACCTTCCTTTTAATTGTTACATTTCTTGCATCACCTTGATACAATTTAGATACTTACACGTTCTTTCTCATAAACTTGATCTAAATGTCTAGATTATAGAATTACCCTATTTGCATCTTGAAAATTTCTTAATATAATTTGTCCTTGTTTATTTTCAAACATTACCTCAAATCTTGAAAGGTGTTATTATTACTTTGATAGCATCATATCAATACTATTTTGATACCATTATATTTATGTTATGAAAATATTTGTTAATGTATCCAAGTGGTATTGTTGTATTTCTCGCACTTGTAACTACAACTTTTGTGGATTTAGGCATTTTTTTTTTATCTAAACGAGTTATAGTATACTTTTTTGGGAATTCACATCAATGCCTTGTTAATAATTACACAATTTTATATTAAACTTCACTTAAGTGTTGACATTGACTTTATCTTCTTGAATCGAACTACAATTGGTAAAGAATTTACATAGGGAATAGTTTGTTGTTGATTGGAATGGTTTACCGAACTTTTGTGATTTTCCCTTGTGATTGTTTATCATATTAACTTATATTTTTAGGAAAATACTATTTTATTACTTGATTCTTTATCATTAATTATTCTTTAACCATTGTTGACAATATTTTATGACCCTCACAATCATCAAGTTCTAGGTTTTCACTTAGTTTTTTTTTGTATCCTTGATGACATTTGAAAAAAACCTTTGTAAAAGACTCCTTACTATTCTGTCTTTAACAAGGATAGAATCTAAAAAACGAGAATACAAAAAATCTAACGAACAAGGATCCAATCCTTTCATTGGTCACGATTTAGGACCCCTCATCTTCGTAAAAAAGGAAATGGGGGATATGATTGATCATAGTGGTGATGAAGTAGAATCTTCATGGGAGGAGTATGAGTTTAAACCCGATCAACTGTAAGGATTCATTTTTCTCAAAAAAAATTTAGATTGCTTACACACATTATAGAATTAGGTGCCAAAATGACAAATGACCATGAATTCATTCCACCTACAAACAATTCCTATGAGCAAGAATAGGCAAAATGTCCCCTTGTTAACATGGATGAAATTTTAGGGAATAGACAAGCTTATAATTCAAACCATCAAAATGAAAAAATAGGTGGTTAGAAATTACCACTTATCAAAATACCACGTACGGTTACAGTGGATCATGATCACACAGAGAAACCTATTCCACATGATAACCAATACAGACCTCAAAATGATGAAGTAACTATGCAACGATAAATAGAAATCCTTAATAGGCAATTAACTTATTTATCTTCCCATGTAACAAAGGAAATCAAAGAAAATACACATCAATAGAAAACCTAAGGCCAAGAATATTTAATTTCACACAAAAAATCAAGGGGATGAAACACCAAAATATAGTCAAGTATACATGTGAAATTTCCTTTCCCAAAGATCAATTCTTCATGCAATATTTGAAATATATGAAAAGTATACTCATAACCCTTTAGGAAAATAATTCTAGACATAGTAAAAAGTGGCAATACGAAGAGTTGTGTCTTTACCCCTTTCATAGAGATATGTTACACACGCAAATTCCTTAAAAAAATTGATTTCCCAAAATTTGACATGTATAAAGGGAAAGATTACCCATGAGATCAAGTTAAAGACTTTTAGATGACATGTTAGGATGTATATTATAGTGATAACTACCTTACATTCTCATAGAAAAATGTCACCATTTAAATCATATGCTAAAGAAGGATGTTGAATTATTTTAGGGACCTGAACACCAACAAGCCTTTACTTTGCTCAAGCAGTATTTAGCCAATCCTTTATTCCTCATGCCACCAAACCATGGCAAAATACTATGACTATTCATATCCACTACCCAATTTACTATTGTCTCCTTTTTCACTTAATACGATCTTAGTCAAAAAGAGAAAACAACCTATTATCTCAGCCGTACTCTGACTATTTACAAGCTCGACTACCCTCAAATTGAAAAATATTACTTGGCTATCATTTTTACCTTTCATAAACATCACCATTATCTATTGAAAAATATTACCAAGCTTATATCTAAAGTTGACTCTCTTAAGTAAACTTTTCCTTTCCTAGAACAAATCTAGTGTGTTTATACCTTACAGATGAAACACTAATATATATCAAATAATCTATCATGTTGTAAGTACACTTTGAGGGATCATTCACTTTTCATGGTTCAAGAACAAGATTAGTCCTACTCACTCCTTTAGGGGACTTTATAACTTAGTATTTCCACCTTGGATTTCAGTGAATGAACAACATAACATAATATGAAGCGCCCATCGCTATGATGAAGCTAGTTATTCTTATCTCTCGAAAATGCACCCTGTATAGAGATTCGTGCAAGTGTTCTAAGCTTTCTTTGAATCTCTGTCTTTCGTAGATACAATGGAAGCACCTCAAGTCTTTAGTTATACCTATTTTGAGCTAAGTCTTTGGTATTAAGGCTGGTTCCTTTTTGATGTATCCTAAACTATTTTTTTGTTCTTTTGAGGGTAAAAGAGTAAATGAAAATGAAGTAAAAAGAGGTGATACACAAAATATTTTGAGTCTTTTGACTGAGCATATGCATGATGTAAATAATAAATAACTTAATACTCACTGTACCAATGGCTTTTCAATGAGGTATTAAGGAAAAAACAACTTGTTTTCTACTGGGGGAGATAGCCACAACAATGAAATAAGTTAGACATGTGCAATAAAAACCTATGTAGAAAGGAGCATAATTGTAGTAAGGTAAATTATCTAGCCAAGGATTGAAATTCAGAAGAACTATATTGAATACAAACTATTGCAAAATGGGTAAGGAAAAAATTATTTCTTATTCAAAAGGAAAAAAATGAAAACACATGCTTCAGTACTACTATGTCTAAGAAGTCTCCCCCTTTTTGCTTTGCAATTTCACACAATATATAGCAAGATTATTCACCCATCCCATACTAAAAATAGGGTAAAATTTTTAATTTCCCATGCATCTTATTTTTATCCTTTATCATGAATAGATAAAGGAATTAAATTAGACATGCTAATAAAATAATCCATTAATAACCTTGATTAAAAAAATAAAACCTAGTAAAACTGCAGTTGACTGTTCTATTTTACAAAATTTGGATGAATAATTTGGGGTAATAATAGCCCTTTCTTGTTGTGTAAGTCTTCTCCAATGTGCATGCAATTTGTTTGATGTGACACTTGCAACTTGATCCACTTGCAATGATAAATTTTGGAATTCTTTAATTCTTCCCCTTTGTATACACATGCAAAAATAATATACCACTCTAAGTAAAATAAATAACTTGTTTTCCATCCTTAGGAAAGCATTCCTCCTTTTTGTGTGTGGACCACCTTTGATGTGCACATGTACAAGTTTTTTCCTATTACCTTTTAAGGGTATGGGATATTTTACCAATATTGAGGTAAAGAAAATCTTGGTATGATTGGCTTCCTACCATTATTTATCTCCTTTTTTAATGGCTATATCATGAACATCATTAATCATTTCCTTACTTTTTGATTTACTATAGCATGTATGATTTGATTTAGAGACCGTCATTGGGTATTCATTGACTTTCATATATACATGATTACCTAGGAGGCATGGATTTGGGACTTACATGGAACATGTAGTTTCGACACTTATTTTGGATGATTCCATGGCATATTATGAAAGACCCTACACTTAGGTCAAAGGGTGATGATCAATTCAAATAATTTGGTGTACTCATTATTCTCTTTTGGCATAGGCTATAGTGTTAAGTGCAATCATTAATGGGAACATCCGTCACCTCCTCACATTGCGTTGACCCATATGCATTGTCGGTGATTTTCTAGAACCAACCATGATTAGGGTTTTACTGTGCTTTTGACATGTGCATATGATTAACTCTATGGTTAAGTTGGGTTTTGTATGATGACCGTTGATCAGGTACTTTGTAAGATCTATTTTCGATCTTCTAATGCATGCTGAGTTAGTAGGAAAAAGGGGGAAAACTCCGAGCCCTTTTTTCATTTGTATTTGTGAGCTCGAATGAGATGGAGAAACTCTGCTCAAAATATTTGTGGTCACCATTGCTGAGTCTTTAAGATTTCTAGAAGCTTTGCATTCAAATCCATCAAGGAGGGTTTAAGGCTTTGGTTTCAATTCTATTTTTCTAAATTCATGGAAATATTTCGAACACCTCAACCATGACTTGATATTTCGAGCTCCATGATTCTATGATCTTCTCGGGGTTTTGTATCATTTCTCTGAACTTCACTTTTTCTCACTAATCTTACTAGTTATAACTATGATCTTCCTTTTCATGGCTCCCATGATAGATATTTTTGAAATTTGGGTTTTCCGTCATAACACAACTCTAGATGTTCTATTTTAATGGTCTATCTTGCATTTGATGCCATGTTCATGATTTTTTTAAGCTTGTACTCTCTATTTCATTAGATTTGAGAGCCCATTAATGGGTTTTTTAATTGAAAATTTGACACAACTAAGTGACAAGGGTTTGAATCTTAAAATCCAAGGTAGTGTATTTTCCTATGAATCCTTTGTTGGTTTTATGACCATGAATTGATATTTTGTTTTATTTTCTGAATCTGTAAATTTCATGTACTCTATATCGATGAAATATATGGAGGTTTCAAGCTTCTCTTACTTTTGATTTTTTGATCATTTTTATTGGCACGTGATTTTCCTTGAGAAACTCATGGTGAGTTCATTCCTTACAGAGGAAAAACCTTGACACCTTTGGAAGGTGACCATACATTTTTTGACTAGTTTTGTGAGCTTGGGCTCATATATGTGAAGTCGTTTTACCCTTTTATTTTTAGGTAAGTGGTTGGAATACCTAGATCTACTAATACCCATTAATGAGTTTTTGATTATTTGAATAGGGCATGCATGTGTCTCTAATTCGAATAATTTTTACACCTAGGTCCTATGTTCTGAATGATATCTCAAGATCTGTATCTTCATGTTTAACACCTCCCCAAAGTACTCTTGTTTTGAGCTTTCTTGTATGGGATGTCATCTTTTTATAACTTTCACCTCATTTTCTTCGAGCTTAAAGCTCTGGTTTCCAGCTTTGAGGGTTTGAATGCTTTACATGTGAGTTGCTTGAACTCAACTGTAGCTGGTTATCTCAAATTACATTTTATCATTTTCATTTGGGTTTCATCTTATTAGGTGTTTGGAGCATTATTCACTTTATAACATTGTTTGCTACGCTATTCTGTATTGGTCACCATTTATGCTTTTGATATGGGTTGAGATTCTTTCTCAATCTGATAATTCCTTGCTACTCTTGGGCATGAACCATTGATACGGGAGCTCTAAACACTTGTTTTTATCTTGAATTCATACGGTTTCCGTAATCTCATGAGGTTGGATATTATCTTGCTTTTTGGTCTGTATTGAATCTATCATGTGTGTTTACTAAGTGTTGATTGATTTCATGCTCATATTCACTCAGATCTGGTTGTAAATATCATCTCATTCATTAGTATTGTTGTTTATTACTAGATTTTGTCCATGTAGATATTAAAATGTGATATGGACTTACTTTCTCTTTTGAAACTGAGAAATAATACCTCTAAAATCCTTTGTATTTTATTTTTAGTATTGAATTTTCTTCAATGTAGAGGTTTTTCTCCATCCACATTTGATTACTCCAAGTGTATGTTAGAAATGGTAAGAACATTTAGTGTTGAATCCTTTTAACTCTTCAAATCTTTAGATTTCAAGCATTTTCTCTCTACTTTAAAAATACTGAAATATAAATTAGAAAAATATCTTCTTGATTTCATCTATTTGTATTTTCTAAATATTAAGGTCGAGTTTCTAGTTTCAAGCTAAATGACTCAGACCTAGACTCTACTAATCTTTTGTAATCTGTATGAATCCTCTGTAATGAAAAATTGAATGTAACATTCATATTTTGTATGAAAGATGATATATGAGATCCCATCAGTGTATACATATCTCTTCATTTCTTTGCAAGTGATGCTTGTATTTTTTGTTCTTAACATTTAAATGATATTTTTACTATTATATCATGTATGCTGCCAGTTGAACCCTTGCTTATTTTCTGTTGGTACTCAAATTGATTCTACCTCAGAGGCTAAGTAGTATCACATGTTTGGCAGGAAGCTTAGAGGAAAGAAAAGCATGTAATGTGTCATTTTGTATTCGGGGATGAAATGCATCTTGCTCTTTGTCACTCAGATGTGGAGAAATGGATAGCACCCGCAAGAGGATTTGACCTATCCTCACTACTTTATTGCCTTTTAACCAGGGTGAGAGGAACCTCTTATAGCCTGTTGTTTATGGAGGAGATGGAGATGTCCTTCCTTGTCAATTAATAAGAAGACCTTAAAGAAAATATTATCAATGAAAAAAAAAACCTGACTCTCACGAGCAACTCTAGGTAATGGAGATATTTTCAAGAAAATGTTTAGGCCACTAAAGACAATGAAAACCTGATTGTTTCTGCATGTATTAGTAGTAAACATTATGCATTTGTATAAATACGTAACAAATAGGGGTAGTATGGGGTATTACTAATATTTTTTTGAAAGAATTTTTGTTGGAGGTGAAGCACGATAAAGTTGATTATACCTAATCTTTGAGAAATTTTACAAAAATGGAAAGATCTAATAGTAGAATGCTTTTAGAGCAGGTAGGGTGTTCCTTTAACTAGAATATGTGCTTCAATGGAGGCCCATATCAACACTTTTCACACAAACTTCAAGGATGCAAAATGAAGGCTCAAATTGTAAAAATTAACTTAACATTATTAATCTCTGTTTCATCATGGCTAAGATACCCTAAAAGGCTAATAAATAATCTTATAGTCATGGTACGAGTCATAGTGATTTTAAATTTGTTTGTTTCACTATCGAATGAAATTTCTTCACATAAATGAAATTGTAAATGCCACCAAACTATCACAAGGATAAGATCTTGTGTGATTCACACATATTTCAATGTAAGAATGCAACGGGAAGAAGAAAAACTACTTGAATACATTTAGAAATGAAGCAAACACAAATATTTCTCAAGAATAACATAGATTAACTTGAGTTTGGTTAAATTTATCAGCAATGGAAAGTTTCTCTAGCAATCTCAGAGCTTTTCAATGGTTGTACACTCGTAACCACCTTGACATGATCAAATTTAGCACAAAGGAGATAAACATGCTTCTTTAGATAGTTTCTCAGAAAGATGGGCTTTATCAAACTTTTCTCTTAGGAAATTAGTTTTTGACTGCCTAACAATCCTACCTTCAAAAAATCCCAACCCTTTTCATAGAAAAATCATGCCTATTTATAACATTTTACAACAGAGCCTTTTCCCCCCAAAATTAGAGACATTGAGTGTACTGATGCTTGCCATGATCTCGATTGTGATTCCTAGAATCAGATATGTAAAAAATTGTTAGGTGCTCAGGGGGTAGATCTCTTCGAACATCTCCCACATTTAACTCCTTCCTCTAGTAGATCACTTTTCTCTTTACTTTCCAACCTCTTCCACCCCTAATTTGTCCAATATGGTTCTTTGCGTGCCCAAGAAGAAGAAATGGAAGATCAGATCGAGCCCAAATGTCTGGTCTCATCTTAATGGTAAAATATGTCCCTGTATTTTTCTCACCAAAACCATATATCAACAGGTATTTCACATGCCAAGGATATAAAAATCAAGCCGAATCTGATAGTCAGATTGCAATATTAATGGTGAGAGACATTTACAAACCTTCCCAACCAAACTAGGATACCAAATTAATGTTGCTCTTCATTTGGTGTGCATGATACTCCAAGAGTTGATAAAATATCATAAGAATACGCATCCCTAAGAGCTCTAGAGTGAAAATGGTGGAAAAATCAGATACAAAGGCACAACTGCTATTGATTTCTATTTTGAATTTAGACATTCCATGTGGGAGATCCAATTTTGAGTGGGCCTATGGGTTCCTTTTTTCCTTTTAAAATTTTTGGTAAAATGTAAAATTTTCATATTTTTCTCCGCACCTCTGCTCTTGAGAAATGAGCCTGACACATGTCCTAAGGTGGATCCCAAAGGAACAATGGCCAAATTTTTCTATTTAACCTCTTTTTTGAAAAAGTGAAAAAATTTCCAAATTTTCCCCATGGCTCCGCCCTTCCATTTCTAGTCTCTGATGTGGGTCCCAGTAGAAACACGCTTCCATTTTTAATTTTTACTCCCTTCTCTAGAAAAGGAAAATTTTAAAAATTTCTCGTGGAAGTTCACACCTCCGTCGTTGACTAAGGAAAATTTTCTACTATTCTTTATCGGGTGTGTGGGCCATTTTGATGTTTTAATCCTTTTGGTAGTAAGAGGAAAAAAATCCAAGTTGCCTCCGATGGTCTGCTTCCCCAACTCTTAAATTTTCAAACTGCCATACATCACAATGGCACATCTTGAGATGGTCCCCAAAAGTTGAGATCTTAAATGAGCGCTGGCTCACCACGTGTCCTAGCCCAAAAAAATTTGTTTGAAAGTTTAAAGCCAAGTGGAATGTGCCATGTGTTAGGATCAGAGACAATCTCATTTGGCCATTGAAAATTCAAAGCAAAATGCAAAGTGAGAGGAGGCCTCCAAGTGTCCTCTTGGCGCTTCTTTAAAATGAAATCAAGTCCTATTCCTTAAACATGTGCGGTCTCTCCACATGTCCTAGGCCTCTCAAAACCTTTTTGCAAAAAATACTAAGTATGGAAGCCCTAGCGGAAACCTTCACGTGTCTTCATGGCGCAATTTCAAAATGGTTCCCAAGAGTAGAAACCCTAAATGAGCATGGGCTCACCACGTGTCCCTGTTCCACCAAACTATACTAGCTACATAAAAATTTGTCTATGTTTGGGGAAAAGAAGTGGAAACCTCCAAATGTCATCCTGGTGCAGCTCCAAAAACAAACCAAAAAGAAAATATTCAAATGAGTATCATTCCTCGACATGGATGAGTTTTGGGTCAAGGCGATCCATAGAATTTTAGAGTGCCCCACTGACCAACATCCAAACAAATGAGGGCCACATTTCCTGTTGGTGCAAGGATGTAAATTTGACTGGGAGAAACACCCGTTATATCATAAAATGTAGAAAAATGACCATTTGAGCCTTGAGATGAAATTTTCTCGAAGGAAAGAGAATTTAGAAATGTTAGAAGGTTCAAATAGATTCCTCTGAGCTACATCCATTCATTTTTCTATAATTGTTTAGGGAAAAAATGATAAGGACAACAAATCCTGATTGTGGAAAATGGAAAGAATTGGATAGCCCAAGTTTTTAGATGAACAGAGAATGATGAACCCTAATTACAGACCCTTCCCAAATAAACAGAGAAACAAGAAAACAACTATGGATCCATACGTGATCCTCGGCCCAAGAACGATTGGTTATGGAAACAAAACAAAGGGAGAGACTTCTTAGGCATAACATCAGATCTAACTCAGGGATGGGTGCTCCCTATGAGTGCCATAAGAACAATGTAGACTAAGTACCAAAATATCCAATGGGAAAACGAGTCAGTTTACAGAGCACAAAACTAGAACTGTCCACTAAAAAGAACAAATAAACTAGTAATAACAAGCCACCAGGGGATAGAACGAACAAAAAACATGAAAGAAAAAAAATAAACCAACAAACTATACACTGTATAGATTATGTTCACCTTGATTCTGGGGAATCAATCCAAGAAATGTTTCAAATGCCTTCCATTAACAAAAAATTTGAGCAATTGCCCATCTAAGTCCTTCAAGAAGAATGTATGTTCACCAATTCTAATATCAATGGAGTAAGGGCCCATCCATAAAGCATTAAATTTTCCATGTTTTCCCTTATCATCATGCCTGCTATCCCATAACAACACAAGATCTCCAACATTGAAAGCTCTTTGGGTGACCTTTTTGTCAAATAAATTCTTCATCTTCTCTCTGAACTTTATATTCCATTAGTGCGATGCCCCTCCTTTCTTCATCAAGTTCAATAATCTAGTTAATGCAGGCATCATATGGAATTTCTTCTTGATCTTCCAGTTGTTGCATGAACTGATATGAGGATAATTGTATATGCAGGGGGAGCACGGCCTGATTTCCATACACCAGCTCAAATGGACTCTTTCAAGTGGCTCTTTTAATAGTAATTTGGTTTGTCTAGATAGCAAAATTCAACTGCTCACCCCCCTTTTTCTTGTTCAGCTCTAAGGTTCATCTAATAATCTTCATAAATTTTTTATTACTGGACTCAGCTTGTCCATTTCCTTGGGGATTGTAATCAGAAGCATATGTCAAATTGATCCCATATTCTTTTCACATTTCCACCAAGGGTTTAGTTCTGAAGCTCATGGCATTGTCAGCAACAATTTTGACTGGCACCCTAAACCTACAGCTGATATGGTTCAACATGAAGTCCATGACAATTTGGTGTGTTGCCCTTTTGGTGGGGATTACCTCCACCTACTTGGTGAAGTAATCTATGGCTACAAGAATCCACTTATGTCGAGCACTTGAAGGGTATGAAATCTCACAAATGAAATCTAGGTTCCATTGCTTGAACGAAGCTTCAATTGACACATGATGAAAAGGAAGGGAGCATAAATCTTTCAGTGTTCTAGAGAAGAACTGGAAAATATCACATCTTCTAACCAAAAGACTTGCATCCTTGAAAAGATTTCGCCACCAATAACTAGCCCTCAAGATCTTGTGCGCTGTGACCCTTCCAGCGAAATTCCCCCCCACAAACTCCTCCATGGAGATTAGTAATTATATTGGGGGCTTCATATTCATTAATGTACCTTAAGAGTATTCCCTCAGGGTTCTTTTAAGATAACCCATAATTAGTAATGACATATTTCTAGGAATTTAACTTAAGGGCCCTTTTCTGGTTCTTACTCAAATACTTAGGTCAATATAAATGTCTGAGCTCGAATAAATCACATCCTTGTACCACTCATAACTCATTAGTTTCTCAAATACATCTACCCTTCCTTCTCCTACGTCATTCACCTCAACAGTTTGCAAGTTTCTCTTAGCCATAAGCATATCCAAGCCCAAAATTCTCACCAACTTCATGGTTTTGGTATCCATGTCATATTCCTACAACTTGTTCACCCATATGCATCTTTTTCTTGAGGTTTCTATCTCTGATAATATGTCTTTCACTGTGGTGTGGGGAACATAAGCAACAATCTTAGAACTCAAAATTTAAGGCCTGAAAACCTTTTTTTCTTTTACCAAGGCTAATGCTTCTTTATCCATAATAGTGTATTTCAGCCCCCTACAATGCCTTATTGAAAAAGGAAATTTTCCTCTCAGTCCCTTCATCATCTTTTTGCAACAGGACACATGCAACAATGTTCTCTAAAACAATAGAGAACAGTTGAAAGGACTTCTTATAATCTGGAGCTGCTAGAATAGGTGCATGCTTTAATGCCTCTTTAATCCAGTTGAAATCTTGAATGGTATACTCCTCCAATTTGATGACCTGGTCCTTCTTTAACATGGAAGTAATTGGAATGATCAACTTAGAAAAGTTTCATATAAATATTGTAATGAAGTTTATCTACCCGAAGAAGGACTGAATTCCTTTCTTTGTTCTTGGGATTGGAACCTTGTTGATGGCCTCTACCCTTTCCTATTGTGACAAAATGTGACCAAACAAATTTGCCTTCTACACTCCAAAATGGCACTTCTTTGGATTGAGTGAAATGCCATATTCTCAGCATCTTATTAGCATCTTTTCCAAGTGTAGCAAGTGATCACCTCACTCTTTGGAAAACACAGTCACATCATCCTGGTAAATAGCAATAAAATTATTGATGTAACTGGAAAAAGTAACATCCATTTCTCTTTGAAAGGTTGCTCCAGCATTCATCAGACCAAAGGGCATCCTGACATATACATATGTTCCCTAAGAGGTGGTAATGGCTGTTTTAATTCTTTCTGATTCCTTCACCACAACTTGGTTATAACTAGAGAAGCCATCCAGGGCAGACAGTAGTTCAGAGCTAGTCACAACTATAACATGTTTTCCATGTTTGGCAAAGGATAATTATCCTTAATTGATGCTCTATTCAGATTTATGAAACCCACACACAGCCTGATGTCACCATTCTTCTTTCTGACTGGTACTAGGTTTGTAACCCAAGAAGAATACCTTGTGGTCTGAATAATCCCTCTATCCCTCAGTTTCTTCAGCTCCTCTTAGATTTTAAGAGATAGAAGTGGATTGATTGGCCTCTTTTTCTACCTAAATGGTTTTGCATTGGATTCCAAGGGAATATCATGTTGAAACAGATCCTCTTTGTATGCCTCCAGCTCGGAATAAGTCTAAGCCATGAAATCTTGATACCTTTCCAACAATTGGATGTAGGAATACTTCTCCTCCATGTTGAGATTGCTTCCTAACCAAATCTTCCTTGGTTCCTCCTTTTTGCCAAGGTCATGCTCCTCAATATCGCTTGAGGCTGCCATGCATCTATTAATAATGCGACTGACATTATCAAAATTGGAGTCAAGAGAAACCATCCCTCTAGGAATGGTATTAGTCTTTAGTTGGATGATGCCTTTTCCAAAAAAGGTTTCTTTACCCTCTGCTACGCATATGACCATTATATCCCAATCAATATTTTGATCAGCAAACTCTCCTTTATTTTGCAAAAATTTTCTAACTTGAGCATCATCATCAAAAACCTGCCAATCCTTAATATTGTCAGGTACAGATGGCCTTGTTAACACCTCAACATCATATTCACTATATGGGGGCACTACACAATTATCAAACCGAGATTGTAACACTGCAGGTTTGTCTACCAAATCATTGAATTTCCTATCATGATGCACAATGTCGAATGAAAGAAACATCTCAATGAAATCCCAAACTATTTGCTTGTATTGTTTCATTCACTGATTTTTTGTGGCATACAATTTTCTAACTTGCTTTACAATCAATTTTGAATCTCCCTTGACAATTATGTCTTTAACACCACATTTCCAAGAAATCCTTAGACCTAACAATAGTGCCTCATACTCAGAAATGTTATTAGTGCACTCAAAGTTGAGTTTGAAGGAAAAGACAAACTCCTCATGGCCTGAAGAGATTAGAGCAACACCAACACCATTTCCAAACTTGGAGCAAGCTCCATCTGAAAATAAAGTCCATAGAAAGCCTACCTATTCAAGACACTTGCATTCTTCAATCTTGTTCTCTTTTCCATCATCAAATCCTACAAAGTTATTAGCATCAACACTTGTGTACAAAAATTCATAAGATGCATTGTTGGGATCTTCAATAAGGTATAACATCTTCTTTTCCCCATACAACTTGATAAGGCTGCCCTCAATTGGGATGGTGGCATAGGACATATCCATTTTAACACTCCCACCAACACTTGCAACCCATTTTCTAGACAACAACATACCCCACTTGGCTTGGAAATCAACAATAACTACATCAAACTTCAAATTCCTTCCTAGATAGGCTGTAAGTTGTACCACTAGAACGTTCACACATCCCACCACTGGCACCTCTCTGGAATCCATGGCAGTGCACTTCCCATATGTGGCTGTTACTTTGATATTCAGTTCATTCATAACTTCTAGAGGGAGGAAGAATAGGTACCTAGTGGATGCAATCCCAAAAATAAGCAGCAGTTCTAGTACTTATTACCTTAGTTGAACTTTCCCCTTGTTGTGAGCTCATGGAGCAACCCATCATGCAAACATCATCATCATTGTCATCATCTTCTTCTTCTTCTTCCTACTGATCTTCCTCAGATGGAGCATGGGGCATGAAACATCTATCACACCAATCAATGGCATATGTCTCCTCCACAACAAAAACTCTGACAGCCAAAAGATCAGGTACCATTCTATTTTTCCTGGCCTAGGAATGCCTATTTCCAAATCCAATAGGTTCCTTGCCTCTATCATCAGATATTTGGTGATTTGTAAACCTGTCTTGGCCCTGTTACTTGTGTTGAACTTTTGAACTCTTCCCAATCCCTTTTTCTTCCTGGGCTAATTTGTATAATATTTCATTGACAACCCCTGCCAAAGTTTTCACAACTTCCTCAAAATCAGCATCCTTACTTGTTTAAGGATTTTTCGGGTTAATTAGTTTTACACCCTCTCCTCTTGGAGGCTTTCCAATTGTCTTGATGTTTTTCTCTATTTGTAGAGCCATGGTGAAGGCCTGCCTCAAATTAGTAGGGTTTTTGTCCCACAAGTAGTAAACAACTTTTTTATCAAATGCATCTAAATATTTGATCAAACATGATTCATCACATGGCCTTAAGCTAATAGGAAATATCCTCAAGGTCTTGTTAAACCTTATGTTGAAATCATGTACTGAATCATTAGGATTCTTCTTGATGTTTTCAAATTATGATAGAAGAAACCTAGGTTTAGTTCTATCACCATATTGCAATCTAAATGCATTGTAAAGGTTTAGGTTTAGTCTAATAATAAATGGAATTATTAGGTAAAGCTTTATACCAGTCCCTTGCATCCTCTTCCATAGTATGGATAAACATTTTAATATATACATCTTCATTGTCAATCTCAAATTCTTCCATCATATTGATAAAAATATTTAGATGTTGATCACCAGTTATAGCGTTGTTTCCTTGGAACTTGGGTAATTTGTTTCTTACATCTTGGGGAACTACATTTAGGTAACTAGCCATCCCTATAAAATTTATAGGACCAAAGGTGTTTACAAAAAATGGAGGTCTAGGTGGGGGTAGGGCCATTTTGTTTTGAGGAGGTTACTCTAGAGGAGAGAGAAATCAATAAGGGGCAGAGGGCCTTTGAAACATAGGAGTATAACTTTCAAAACGGATATCCCCTAAAGGCCTTGTTTCCTAGAAATCCCTATCAAATTCTGAAAATACAGGGGTAGAATGAGAAGAAAACTTTTCAAAATCAAATGAAGGCCCCTCTCCAGTTGGATAATTCAATTCCACAAAGAGGCTACCTGATTCAAAAGCACTCGAATGGCAGTCTTCAATAATAGGCCGATCACTTTCATCAATAGAGATCCTTTTTATTGTCTGACGATCTCCAACAACTCTCTAGGATTTTCTTCCTTCTGACTTTGCTTTTCCTAGCACTAGAAATAGTGTCCTAGTAGGATCCCTAGTAAAGAAATACCTTCCCTCAAGCGTCGAAAAGGTTAGTAACAAATCTCACTTGAGAGAGGTTAAGACACTGGTATTCATTAAGAATCAGATCAACATGGAGTTGCCACTAAGGATTTCTACCTTAGTTGTGCAAATGCACTAAATATGATCTGTCATATGTCTCTTAGCACTAGAAAATAGAAATGGAAAGATTCTAACTTTTCTTTACCCAGATTTATCAATGAAATCTAGTGCAATAGGTGTGGAAACTGAAATAATTACACACAACACTTAGAGCATATAAGAATTGTTTTACCAGGGTCTCAAAATGAATTGTAACCACTATGTCCCCAGCATCAGCACCAGTAAGGTGTTAGTACCCAAATTTATTCTCCCTTAGAAGCTTAGCAACATCACAGGTTTGGCGGGAAGCTTAGAGGAAAGAAAAGCATGTAATGTGTTGTTTTGTAGCAGGGGATGAAATGTAACTTGCTCTTTGTCACTTAGATGTGGAGAAATGGGTAACACCCTCAAGATGATTTGACATATCCTCACTACTTTATTCTTGTTCCTTTTAACCAGGGTGAGAGGACCCTTTTATAGCCTATTATTTATGTAGGAGATGGAGATGTCCTTCCTTGTGAAGTATTAAGAAGACCTTGAAGAAAATATGATAAATGCAACAAAACTTAACTCTCACGAGTTGTCACTCTAGGTAGTGGAGATATTTTCAAGGAAAGATTCAAGCCACTAAATACAATGAAAACCTAATTTTTTCTACATGTTTTGGTAGTAAAAATTATGCATTTGTATACATACATAAAAAACAAGGTTAGTATGGGTATGATTAATTGTTTTTTGAATGAATTTTGGTGGGAGGTGAAGCAGGATAAATTTGATTATACCAAATCTTTGAGAACTTTTACAAAAATGGAAAGATCAAATATCAGAATGCTTTCAGAGTAGCTAGGGTGTTCCTTTAACTAGAATATGTGCTTCAATGGAGGCCCAGATCAACACTTTTTACATAAAATTCAAGGATTCAAAATGAAGGCTCAAATTGGAAAACTTAACTGAACATTATCAATCTCTATTTCATCATGCATAAGATACCCTCAAAGGCTAACAAACAATATTATAGTCATGTTAGGAGTCATAGTGATTTTAAATTTGTTTATTTCATTATCAAATGGAAGATATTCTGATAAATGAAATTGTAAATGCCACCAAACTATCACAACGATAAGATATTGTGTTATTCACACATATTTGAATCTAAGAATGCAATGAGAACAAGAAAAACTACTTGCAGACATTGAAGAATGAAGAAAACACAAGTTTTGCCCAAGAATAACACAAATTAGCTCAAGTTTGGTTAAATTTATTAGCAGGGGAAAGTTCTTGAATAATCTCAAATCTTGTCAATGGCTGTACACTTGCAACCACCTTGACATGATCAAACGTAACAAAAAGGAGATAAACAAGCTTCTTCAGATAGTTTCTCAGAAAGATAGGCTCTATAAAGCTTTTCTCTTAGGAAATTAGTTTCTGACTCCTAACAATCCTACGTTCACAAATTCCTAACCATTTTTATGAAAAAATATTGCCTATTTATATCATTTTACAGTAGAGCCTTTCCGGCCTAAAACCAGAGACATTGAGTGCACCAGGTGCTCACCATGATCTCGATTGCGATTCCTAGAGTCAGATCTATATAAAGTTGTCTGGTTCTCAATTGGCAGATCTCTTCGAACATCTCCCACATTCAACTCCTTCCTCTGGTATATCAATTCTCCCTTTATTTGCCAACCACTTCCACCCCTAATTTGTCAAATCTTGTTCCTTGCATGTCCTAAGAAGAAGAAAATGGAAGATCAAATCAAGCCCAGAAGGTGAGATCTCGTCTTAATGGTAAAAGACGTCTTCAATATTTTCCTCATCAAATCCAAATATCAACAGGTCTTTTACGTGCCAAGGAAAGAAAAATCGAGGCCAAATCTAGATAGTCATATTTCATATTAATGTTGAGAGACATTTTCATACCAACCCCACCAAACTAGGCCTACCAGAATAATGCTCGTCTTCATTTGGCGTGTAGGAGACTCCAAGAAATAATTTAAAAAACCATAAGAATACGCATCCCTGAGGAGCTCTTGAGTGAAAATGGTAGGAAAAATCAGATACAAATGCACAACTGTCGTTGATTTCTATTTTGAATTTGGACTGTCCACATGGGAGATTTATTTTAGAGTGGGCTTGTGGGTTCCCCTTTTCCTTTTACAACTTTTGGAAAAATGTAAAATTTTCACATTTTTCTCTGCACCTCCACCCTTGAGAAATGATCCTGACATGTGTCCTAAGGTGGGTTCCTAAAGGAACCATTGACCAAATTTTTCTATTTCACCTCTTTTTTAGATGAAGGGAAAATTTTTCCAAATTTTCCCCACATCTCTGCCCTTCCGCTTCTAGTATCTGATGTGGGTCTCAGTGGCACCATGCTTCCTTTTTGAATTTTGACTCCCTTCTCCACAAAAAGAAAATTTTCTGAATTTCCCCCGAAAGTCCGCACCTCCACTGTTGACCGGGGAAAATTTTGAATATTCTCTTTCAGGTCTAAGGGTCATTTTGATGTTTTAATCCTTTTGGTAACAAGAGGCAAAAAATCCAAGTTGCTCTCCGATGGTCCACTTCCCCACCCCTCTTGACTTTTCAAACTGCCACGCATCACAATGGTGCATCTTAAGATGGTTCTCAAATGTTGAGATCTTGAAATGAGCACGTAGGCTCACCACGTGTCCTGGAGTGGAAAGATTTGTTTGAAGGTTTAAAACTTACCAAAAGGTGCCATGCATGTTAGGATTCTGAGGTAGTCTCATTTAGATATTGAAATTTCTAAGCAAAAATGGAAATTGAGTAGAAGGCCTCCAAGTGTCCTCCTAGCGCTTCTTTAAAGTGAAACTTCAAGGGCTGGTACTCAAACATGTCGCGATTTCTCCACATGTCCCAGGCATCTCAAAACCATTTTGAAGAAATAATGAAATATGGGAAACCCCGGCGGAAAGCCTCCATGTGTCTTCATAGCGTGCAATTTTAAAATGGTTCCTAAAGCAACGGAGACCCTGAATGAGCACGGGCTCCCCATGTGTCCCTATTCTGCCAAACTATACCAAATGCATAAAAAATTGTCTAAGTCTAGGGAAAAGTAGCGCAAACCTCCACGTGTCCTCGTGAACGTAACTTTAAGGCCAGACTAAAAAGCGAACCTTCAAATAAGTTTCGTTCCTCCACGTGAACCAATTTTTGGGTTAAGGCTTTCCACAGAAGTTTAGGAGTGCCCCCTGATGAGCCACATGCAAATCAAAAATGAATGCCATGGACACCCTTGGGGGTGCAAGAATAAAAAATTTTCCCTGACACTTAAATTTTCTTTCAAATCGTAAAATGCCCGAAAAATGACCATTTGAGCTTGTGAGTTCAAATTTTTTTCCAAAGTACCCAGAATTTCGAAATGTTACAAGTCTCAAAAACAAACCCACTGTGCCCCATCCAATTAGAAGAAGCCACGTAAGCACCAATAGAATCAATCAGGGAATTGAGTGGAGCCACGGGATCAAATTTTCCTTTTTATCCAAAAAAGAAAGAATGGGATAAGTTAAAGCATTTGTCTATTGTCCCCTGACCAACCAAAAGAATCCACATGACCGCTGAATGCTACAGGAACAACTTTCCAGATAAACAAGTGTTATCACCGAATCACAGCACCCTTATGTTTCCATACAAGTGCATATACTCGAACTCAGGAGTGTGATTGGATAACATGGGTACTATCTCCAAGTTGTGGGACTTGCTACTTGAGCATAGACACTCCAGGAGAAAGATGGTTCCGTCTGCCATAAACTACCTGCCACAGATCTACTCTAATGGCAGGATAAGCTGAGACTGTTCTAATCACCAACATGTTCCAAGGGACCAGGGAGAGAGAATGCATAAAATTGAAAGCCTGACACTTTGTATAAGCGGTGATACACCATGAAAGACTGAGGGTGTGAGAGTTTGGTTCGTCCAAATGCGTGAACTCATTACAGTTTGTTCAAAGTACACACTAGAAGAGGTGATGACAATTCTCCATAATCTAGCAAAATGGATTCAGGAACGATATTCTCTTAGCATACTATCAATGATAATGGATCCCTGCAAGATACATAATAATAGACACAATATTCTTGTCATGAAAGATTAAAGGGGCAAGAAGAATGCAAGAAAACACAGCAGGGGAAGATACATACACAAACTGATATTAGTATTGCTTCATGATATGCACAGTTCAATCTACTCTACAAGATAAGGGTCTGGATCAATGCATGACAAAAATGGAGTCCTACATACAAGGAAGCCTGATCAGCAACTAGCTTGTAATTCACAAAGTTCAATTTTGACTATGAGCTCATTGCTTCCACTCCTTGAAAACTCTCCCCTTACAAATATTTGCCCAACCACTCCAATTTATAGAAAATATGAGAATTTCAAAGAGAAGGGAATCCATATTTGATTACTCCCGATAATCCTATAGCCATGTCAACCATTCTGTAAGGAGGCACCCTTTTGTAATGGAGTAAAATAGATTATGTATTACTTTATAAACATCCTCCAAATTCATACGTGTCACATGTGATTTCTTTGCAATAGAGGCTATCTTTGACTATGATGACCCATTTCCTAATTATCTTGCACATTATTCAACCACCAAATAAAACACTGCTTATGAACCCAGCCACGTTTTCTAAGGAAACATATCAGATCAATATCTCATCACAATGCTGACTGTGATATTCTTGATTTTTTCATTTGATTGCTATCGGGCCTGGATTTTTCACAATTCTCAACGGTACCAAATTTTGTACTTGTGATTATCTATTGAGAACTATGCAAAAGTTATGGCCTTCTGAGTGCGGGCAGCTATTTTGGGCCTGGCAGGCGTTTTCTGTCATTTTCATCGGAATGAGCATTAACTGACTGGAGCTCGAATATGCGGTTTACATCTTAATTAAATATATCTACCCTCATTAAAAATAAGAAAGTCCAATTTTATGAAAATGCATCTAGCTAAAATCTATGAGTACAACAAGTTATGGCCGCTATGAAGCTTTCACGGGTCAAACGTTGACTTTTCCCCTTCTTTAAGTCCTTCGGCCGCAATTCGAAAAGCTTTTCGAAGTCCCACGCGTACCTTTGTCCTGGAAAATAACTCAAACAAAAATCTCCTAAACTTCGGCAATGATTCGGGCTTCCTTGTTCCTATTTGTGGTTCACAGACTTTACGTGGCATATGTACTTCCATTACATGCTCTCGGCTCTTTCGAGCTTTCCGTGTCCCCCCGCGAACTCTTGACCCAATTGTCCCGGTTTACTGCCTGGGACAATTATTTCTCTTGAACCACCCAATGAATGGACTGTCTTGTAATGAGATTTTTGGCCGGTATTTTATGTCCTCCGCGTATTTTTACGGCCTAGATGTCCCAAACCGCGTGAAAACTTATATAACTTGGAACGACTTAAATAATCCACTTAATCGGCCGAAATCGGCCTTTCGCGTCCCGCGCGTTACCTTTTGTCCCATGCTGCATCCAACTACTGCACATACTGCCTGGCAGCTTTTCGGCCGGTTCGTGCCCCGATGTCCTCAAACCTTCATCCCAGACTGCTGCTTGCGGACGTAGGACTTAGCCGATTTTATTCATTTTTTCCTACGGCTTCACCAAGTCCTTGGTTTTTTGCAATTTTTTCACCTTTTCTAACTTGTTGGTTTTCTTCTTGGATGGGAGAGTTAGAAGGACAGCCGAGGGGTGGTATACAAAAACATGTTACCTTATCGGGTCTTAAATCAATCTATTTGCTTGGGACTAAATAATTTGATGCATGTTATCAAAATTACCTTGAGGGGTGAATTTTGGACCAAACAGGAAGAAATGACATCCTGTTCTAGGACCGTTTCCCAAAACACAGCTGAAACTTGTAATCCGACTCAATGCCCAGAACCTGAAAGTTTCGTTAAGGATGAAAATTTTCTGAACAGGGTGTGACAAAACCTCAGTGAGTATCAAATGGAACATCCGAGCATCTTCCGGCCATTATAGATTCATGGATTTAATCATCAAATAGGTCAATGATGAATATAAGGTCAAGGATTGATCATTCTCGAGCTTCCATGGTCGAAGAAGTTATAGGAAAAACGACAAAGCCCACGGATTTTGAAGAATATTAGGGCAAAATAGGGGAAACTCAGAGCACTTCTTTGGCGAAGGAGGGTTCCATGACAATAGATTCCACTAGCAAACATAAAGACGAGGCCATTCAAAATGAAGGTAAAATATTTCCAGAACACCCACATCACATGACGAAATCATGCCTATCCTTTAGAACACGTAGATAGAGGAAAATTAGGCCAAAATGGGGATGATCTTATCTTTAACGAGCACCAACAAGATGGTACAGGGCCCCTAAATATTTACCCACTTTAATAAGGTGAACCATTTTTCACAAGATAGTTTTTTACAATTCTCTCCATTTGAGGCACTAACTCCTATTTTTCTTGGGTATGATGGGAATGTTTTACATTGTGAAAAAATGGAATAGAAGTCAGCCCTAAAGCAATCATTTAAGTCCACGAAGGATTTTGTGGATTTTAAACCCAATGGAATTGTGCTGATAAAGAAATTATTGAGAGTAGGCTACTATTTGCCTACTATAAAAAGGGAAATTTCTACTAGTATGTCAGGAAGTGGTTCCATTGTCCCTAAAAGCATTTAAATTTCTTGTTTCATGTGCCATGTATCAGCCATTGCAATCTCCATGAAGTTTCCCAAGTAACATTTTTTCCAACCTGTCAATTTTTTAAGTAGCGAGGCTAGATATCAATGGGAATAACAAGACTACATCCTTAGCTTAGTGCAAGACTCACTATGCATGAGTGTGACTACTCACATAGCATGATTTCATCATGAATTGGTGAGACTTTCTTTCTTAAGCACATGAATCACTCTGCATTGAGTGAATAGATATCGTCAAATTTGAGTGTAGGACTCAACAAAGGACTGATTTGGCTTGTCAACAAGACTTGACTGCCATTATACTTTAACTACTGCAATTTGTTGCAAGAACAAGATTATGATTTTCTTTTCATTTCCTGATTGTAAATAGACAAAGGAAGCATGGTATTTCTTCCCTAGTACTTCACTAAAGGTCAATCAACTGAAGTTCTAGTGGCTTTTCCCACAATCATGCACTCGAATTATCATTAATATGGTAAACCGTAATAATTGGCTTTATGTACAAGTTGTTTATCCATACCTCCCTCTAGGATTAGTGGACTTCCAAACCACACAACTACTAGTGCAAGACCCTACTCCTTATTTTTAGGCACTGAATTTTATCTCCCCCTTATTGGGGTAGAATGTCAACACTCCCTCATCCCATATACATTCACTTGATTATTATCTGGACAAGAGTAAAATTGCTACCTTGTGGCTAGATTGGAAGAGTTTTAATTGCATAGATGGAAAATACATCTCCATGCATTTCAAGACATGTGATAGTGTATACAACTTGAAGTGTCCTAGAGCTATACCAAATATCATGCCGAATTTATTGAGCCATATTACAGTTTGAGGTCAGGACGATTTTGTGTTGAAGGAAATTAATTTACCAATATATGTTCATGCAATAAAGAATAGAATTTTTTGTTCAGAACTTTCAAGCTGATTCTAAGCTTATGTTTTCCTGGTGATCATATTGAGTTTTGTTAGCATTCAAAAGAGTAGTGTCCATACCTTTTGCAATATTGAGCTACATAAATCCTGTGAATTCCATACTTGTCATAGTCTATTGGCTGACACTTATTCATGACACATAAATAGCTGATCAACTGAAAAAGTATAAAAAATCCACCTTGGTCAAGTAAGAATGTAAAGTTGCAATAAGTCGTACAAGTGTGATTTCCACACAATCTGTGGCACTCTAGGATAGGTGATTAGTGACCTCCTGTTTTCAGTATCCAAATTGGGAGGATTCTCCTTTCACAAACATCTGACATGGCTATCATAGTACATTTGGTAGGAAACTTAGAGGTAGATTTGCACCTGCATAGTGAGATTCATTTTGTAGCATGGGGATTTCAGATCCTAACTAGCCTGCTTAGTCACTCAGATGTGGAGAAATTGTGATAGCACCCTCAACAGGATCTTGATCTATTCCTCATCTAACTTTATGAGAATCTGTGCACTTTCTTATACATAACATGTGAGCAGAATGACCCTTGTAGCTTGTTGTCTATGGAGGAGATGGAAATATCCACGTTTCTCTAATGATTTTTTATACAGGAGACCTTTAAGAAAACTATTAGATCAATCACAACAAACAGTCATATACGCTCATGGAAAATGTCACAACATAGAAATAGTGTTTGATATTCTCAAAACATTAGGAAAACATCTCGTAGAAAATACTAAAGACATTCAAAATCCTGATTGTTCACAAAATAGCATGTTTTGGTAGTCGAAATTTGTCTCATTTGTATACACAGTATGACTTTTCTTAGGGTAGTATGAGTAGGATTTTAGTTGTTTTTTTGTTTTTTGTACATGTCTATATCTTTACTTACTTGCTTGTACATTTTGTATAGTGTGTTACTGAACATACTTCCTACGATTGATCTATTCTTTTGTTGATTAGATTAATTCTTGTTTATATTCAGTGTGTTTTGCATGCTTGTATGTATTTGTACATAATTGTGTTGTCAAATTCTTTAGTGTGTAAATTTGGTAGATTTGTTAAATTTTTCTTGTGCTTGTTTGTTACTTGTAAATTTTTTGTTATCAGATCATCATCTATATCATCACATGCATCATATATAAAATAAATAACATCTAATCTACATAATCATGAAAATAACATCCAACATGTATGCTAAGCTAATATCATCCCACCATATCATCAATAGGGTAATATAGACCGACTCCTGTCCCCCTAAAAAAAAATTAAAAATTAAAAATGTGGACAATCATAAGTATCTCAAGAAATAAAAACCATATGATGTCATCTAATGTTATCTCATAAATCAAACACATGTGATACAATCATGCATCATAGAAAACTTCATCATCATATACATGTAAATATTTCAAAATGTCAATGTCAATATATAATGTGTCTTGGTAAATAATCATCAGATAAAAATTATGCCATCATGGTCATCGATAAATTAAGTGCATCCATATTGAGGCATAGCTAGAAACAGTTCATATATATCATAAAAAATGTGCCTTCATAAAAAGGTGTACATAAAAAAAATAATGTATATATCATCCATATAAGAGTAATAGATGAATCTTGCCCAAGCTAGGGATTCCTGGCCTTGGGTCCTGTGGTGGTAAGATAAAGTGTGAACTTTGAGGTGGTGACCCCTTATGCGATAATGGATTCTTCACCAATCTAATCGATTGGGATGAACTATACGATCTTGATGCAAACTTACTAATAGAAAATTGACTAAATAGAATCAGTCACTACCCCTCATGTACAATTACATGTTTTTATGCCCTGTTGTATGATGCCTCACCACTGGTTGTGACTAAGTCAATAAACACATCTAGTGTACCCAATGATATGGTGGCATGTCTGAGTGAAATGAGATTTGGTGTAAGTCTCACGACATCTACCTGAGCTGGAGCGTAGTTTGGGTACAGTAGTTGGAGTGAGGAAATGTGTACCATTGACTAGTCACTCGAGCCATGTACGAGATAGGAAGTAGAGTGTTACATAGGCTGAAAATCCACTTTTGTTTGTTTGGTATGTATGGCATTTGCTCAAGGAATTTCATGCATATTGTTTTTCGGATAAACCTTAGGCTCAGCATATGGTGACCTATACTCCTTTGTCTCTCCCTATATGGTTATAGTATGGATTCAACCTAAGTGTAGTTATAACTATGTTTGGCATTTTTGAACTGGTGGAGGGGTGATTCAGATAGAGATGATGACAATTGTATTGTTTGATGGCCATATAAGGCCATGTAGTTATTGTGATGTGTTATTTATCTATATGTATTTTATTCATAAATTGAAAATTTTATTTTTCTTGCTAGAACCAACAGTTTTCTTGATTGATATGTTCTTATATTTTGGTAATTTTATTTGGTTATTGCACTAACATCTAGATTTTTTCTCTAACTACGGGTAATTGGCCATTTTATTTACTTAGTTATAAATTTTATTTTCATGTTTAAAGATTTTATAGCCTAGTCCAAGGCTTGGGATTTTTTCCACATGGCATTTTAAATGGATTTTTATGGTAGTTCTAATGTCATAATTTGTGGAATAGGGTCATAGGATGCATCATGGAGTGGTTGAACCTATGGACCTTATTAGTTGTATGGGGGTAGACCCCAAGGAGTTACAGATAACTAGAAGTTTGTCAAAGCACGAGTTAATATGTCACTTGGGATAGGGGTGTCTGGAATCTATGTGGCAAGGGCTATATGGTGTCCAAACTCTTTGTAGAGCTAAAAAGAAACTTTATCTTTATGTTATTGCTTTGGAGGTATATGGAGTTCTTTTGTGATGCTTTGGGAGGTATATCGAGGTTTTTTTAATTCTTTTGGAGGTAAATGGAGTTGTTTTGTGCTACTTCGGGAGGTATATGGAGTTATTTTATTATGTTTCGGGAGGTATATAGAGATTTTTTTTATGTTTTGAGAGGTATATGGTGTTGGTACTTTGATTTATGTGTAGTCATTTGAATCTGGTCATGTTTTGTTATGTTGAGGATTTATGCTCCTCATTGAGGGTATACTTTGACCCCTTTTTGACACTATGTAACTACAGTTATTCTCCCAAGTTGCGTAAAACCTATATATGTGTACCTATTGGGAATTCAATGTTGTAGTAGTCTTATTATATTATGAGTAATGTTGTGTGATGTACATGTTTAATAAGTACTATGTTATGTGGATCGTGTATGTTCCTTCCATTGTGTGTTTGAGTTCTTTTGATGTGATACAGTCATAGAAATATGGAGAGATATGTCTTGTTGACCATTAGTTTGTGTTTGGTTCTTGTGTTTCTTGTGATGCTTGTTTTCTATTGGGAACCCACAAAAGTAAATAAACTAGCATCTATAAAAATAAAATATTAAGAGATTGAGATTTTGAAATTCTGTAAAGAAAACATACTAAATAATAAAGTAAAAGATCACTTTCTAATAATCTTTGCAAAACATTAAAATTGAAGATATTGTAGAAATTAGCTTGCTTCCTTATGGTCACACTTTAGACACAAGTATCTTTTTGCTGGTGACATCAGTCATTGATTATTTCCACTTTCTTGATGAGTACCATTTCTAACCTAGGCATGGTATCACATTGAGTAAGATTCTCTTATAAGGGGAGGGAAATGTAGTGCCCAGCTAATTAAAATAATAAATACAATAAAAATAATAATAATAAAATTGGTTGATGTTTATTTGGACGATGAAGTGTATAAGATGAAGCTAGCAGGTGATTAGGTTAGATGGAGATGTGAGAGTGTCCTGTTGAAGGAGCTTTAACAGGTATGGGCATCCATAAAGACCATTCAGACCTGTCATTTTTCCTTGCATAACAGTAGTCTCACTTTATTTTGATATCTAGAAAATTTAACCATGCTGAAACCTAGTCAATGTTGTAATAGAAACAATTAGATAGTGGTAGCAAGGTCAACATTAAGTGGGAGTTGTATTGGAGTGGCTGCAAATATCTTTAGGAAATTCTATAGTTCATTACCATCATGCCAAGTAAACATGTGGTGAAGATGTGGAAATAATTTCTTGATGTGTGGACTACAAAAGACATGGGGACCTTCAAGAGACAGTCACATTGTTTCACCTAGACAAAAAACATGTCTCCAATCAGATCAATTACATTTTCCCACGTACTCTCATCATGTGTCAAAACGTGAACTCTACAACAGGCTGTGGACATCCATCTAAAAATAATAGATAGATGAATTTTATATGATTTTGTAGTTTCTAGTGCTCTTGTAGATATGTATATAAGTGTGGAAGTGTGCATTTAGCATGTGAACTGTTCAACTGAATGCCTTACAAAAATGTGGCCTTTCTAACTAAAATGGCTACATGATATGCATTAAAGGTTTTTGTTGAAAAGGCCTAGATACTTTAAATAAAATTCTTTTGGAAGGTTTAAATATAGCTACCATGGCCTTTACTAGCATTTTCCCCTGGCTAATAATAATGAAGAAATTTATCGACTTGTTGAAAAATCCATTCTAGAGGGAATGGACATCGATTCATTACAAAACGAATCAAGGTTGGAAATAAATGCCTTTGAAAATGGTCCAAAATATTATCCATTTAAGTTTAGAACTTTGGAAGTTTTCCTTGAAGCTTCGTATGGATGCCTTGAATCTAAGACTAGAGTTCTAGAACAAAAGGGATATCCAACACTAGATGAGTTGACATCTAAAATTAGTACTCTCAATGGTGAAAGATTCAAATAGATAAAAATTCATTTGGTTGCAATATTTGGTAGTGTTCAAAAGGTTAGAGATGAACTAGAGAAATTTCTTGATGATGATGAGGATACAATCGAGATGTGTTTAATAGATAGGTTTATTCAACAACATCCTGATGGGAATTTTCTCTCTTCCTTTCATTTGGAAGGAGGTGCAATGAAGCATGAGCTAACTAATTATGATGCAGACGAGGAAATTTTTTTTGAAGCCTCGAGTGGCACATTAAATATTATAGGTAGAGATAAGGACAATGTCATAGGTAGTATCACACATAGTTGTTTAAGGGTCTTGATGTGGAGGAGATGGAAATGCTTTTAGAGGCTTACTTCGTCCAGATTGACAGAACACTGAATAAACTATATAGAATTATATTCTAATGATCACACCCTTTTTTTGATCCTTTCTATTGGTGAAATTATTAGTTTTGTTTCTAATGACCTAGTGGTTATTCAATATGCAATAAGTGAGAAGGATTTAAAGGTTTCCAATAGTTAAAAAATCATGACAAAAACACCACCTGAGATGGTCTACTTTATAGGGAGTTCATTGGTGTTGTGGAGCTCTTCGTGTATAGAGGGTTAGTGTATATGTGGCCTCAGACTATCTTGAATAGAACAAATGGAGTATTTGTGGGTTCGCGTAAATTTTTTTATAGAGTACCAAAAGAGAGTTGGAGCCTTATAGAATGTAGGTAAACCAACCTGCGACACCACTTACGCTGTGGATGCTAATATTTAATAGGCATGGTCTCCTTACCTGAATATTTTATAATTTTCATAAAATTGGTTCTTTATTTGCAATAAAATAAAAATACTAAACTACTACATACTCAAAAAATTATATATTTTAACCAGATAATTAGTGTAATTAATAAAACAACACCTCATGATTTTGCTAACAACTTGTAATTCGATCGTCAACTGTATCATGACAAAAACCTTATGCATTAATTAACCAAGTGTGTAAAAACTTGGTACTCATTTCCATTGGTTTTGGCAAGAGCTAGATGAGTTAACTAAAACAACCATTTCTATATACCTTGCAAAGTTAGAAAAATGCAATTTCTAGACACTTGTAAAATAACACTCTAAGCTTGGTAAAAGAGTTGTCGAGCATCATATATGTTCCTTGTTATGTAGAGATTCATGTAAAGAATTAGCTTGACCTTGTTTGACCATCTATACTTTCTTCGCCGCTCCTCTAGGATCCTTGTTACTCAATTTTCCACTTGTAGGAAGCTAGTAAAACTGAAAATTTGGGTTTCATTTCGGCTTTCCATTTAATCCCAGTGTAATGAAATGCTTATCCATTTTCACAAACCTCTATTATTTTTACTAGACAGTGTCCTCAAACCTTCAGTTTAGGAAAAATGCATTCCTAGAAACTTTGGCAAGGAATTTTTTTAGGCATTTGGTCATTGGTGACTAAGTTAAATTAGATCAATTACGATCAGTGGATCCAGAAAACTAGCCGTCGATTGAAATAAATTCACCAGTTTCGATTTCCATCAGTTCCTTTAAATTTCTAGTATATAGGTAGACAAGTAGGAAATCACCCATCCTGAATTTACTTATTGAAAGACAGTTTTTGAAAAAACTTTTTTAGCCTGAATTAATATTTGACATTTCGTAACTAGGAAGGAAAATGTAAAAGAAGAGCAAAAAAATATAACCAAGTTAGTGAATAGGCATGAAAACATCTTGAAACTCATATATAATTATATGAAACTCTATCTTGTCTCTTATTGTACAAAATTTAACTTTTAGAAAAAATGGGTTTCTCTCTCTTTCTCTCTCCTTAGTTAAGAAATGAAGTGAAATGAAATGAAATGAATATATATGTCTCTAACCCCCTCTTTCTGAGTGAAAACTATTATTATCATATAAATGGAAAACTAAAAACCTTAATTATGCTAGATCTTTGTCAATGCCATGTTAGTGATTTATCACTGATTTCATGCTCACATGGTTTTGTAGGATGCAAGTAAGATGGCGAAACAACATGGTTGTGATTCATTATATATTATAGTGATTCATTATATATTATAGTAATTCATGTAGGTTAATGGAAAGAAATTTTTATGTATTTATATGTTACATTAGAGACTTATTATTGAAATTTGGTAATATGAATGAGATGTAAGATAGAGGAATTCTTTGGTAAATGTGCATTTAACTATAGGTGTTCTTTTCACTCAGATTTAGATATAGTCAAAAAAGAGGTTTGATATATATGTTAAGAGTTATTGTAAAGGATAATCTAAAAAATTTCTAAGTATTGAAAGTTTTATTAATGAAGTTTTGTAATATTTCTAAGATGTTAGTGTTTAAGGGGAACATTCATCTAAACATGGATGTTATTTGATTCAAAAAGAAATGTATTGTAAAATTTTTCTAAATGTGTTAAATGAAATTAAATTTAATATTTTATAGTGAAATTCCAATGTGCAATCTATGATTAAATAATTAGTGTGCAGTTTTTGTTACTTTGAAAATGTAATAAATAAATCTAACAAAAACAGTTATCCCTAGTATAAAATTCATGCATAAATACCCTTCATGTGTGTTTCTTTTCAACATAGAAAACTAAGACCTTAGAATGAACTTAAATATTTACACACGATAGGACATCTTCTGGCTTAAGTAACTAATGAGCCCAAGTTTGACTTTTTCATCCATATCTTATATGCTTAGCGACATCATGTCGTGAACCTGACAAGTTGGAATGAAATGGTAAAAAAATTATCTTGAGTATGTGGTTCCCTCTTAGGATTTGTAATCATGTGTTTTCTTAAGGTAGTAATCCATGGGAAACTAACAATAAAAATGGTGTAAAACTCATTTGGACTGAAATACGTGTTAAGTGATGGGTGTGGGGTGACAAGGACTACCGACTAACTCTGGAAGTCACCTTTAAGAGTTGGTTTCATGAATGAACTCAATACCCAATCTTAATTATAATTTGGGTTCTATGATGCAAAACTAAGAGTTAATGATGAAACTTAACAACATTTTAGTTAATGATTATTTTGTGAAAACATAATCATAAGATGATGTGCTTAGAGAAAGGTGAAATTTAGGTCATTCTATTATCATGTTTAAACTATCTTTTCATGAGAAACGGGACCCACATTGTGTAAAATCATATGTGAACCTTAACCCTTTTAAAAAATTGACTACGCCATCTTGCTCTCCCACTAGTCCTATTAGGTAATGAATGTCTAATGGGAAACTATGTGATCATGTTCTTAGAGACAAATTTCTTAAGACAGAGACTAGTAGTCTCATGAGGATAAAAATTCCCCTATTAACAATAGGTTACACAATTCATTACAAGAGGTATATGAACCTAGTTAGGGATAAATAGAACCTATTAAGTTAGACAAAACCTGATACTCTGAAAACCTCATCTAGAAGCATAATACGTAAGTATGTTTCCATGTTAAGATCCTTAGAATCCTTAACTAACTATTAGAACATAAGTATAATAAATCTATAATCGATGCTTGTCCCTATGAAATGTAATTGTGGGATGTTATTGTTATCTCTCGAAAGTGCACCCTGTAGAGGGACAGTTGCAGGTTTTCTAAGCTTGTAAAATTGATCTCTCTTTCATATATAATTTTATGAAACTCTATCTTGTGACTTATTACAAGAAATTTAACTTTTAGAAAAACTAGGTTTCTCTCTCTTCCCTATCACTTTCTCTCTCCTTAGTTAAGAAATGAAGTGAAACAAAATGAAATGAATATATATGTCTCTCACCCTCTCTTTTTGAGTGAAAAATATTATTATCATATAAATCGAAAACTAAAAAATCTTAATTATGCTAGATCTTGGTGGATGCCATGTCAGTGATTTATCACTGATTTCTTACTCACATGGTTTTGCAGGATGCAAGTAAGATGGAAAAATGACATGTTTTGTGATTCATTATATATTATTTTAATTCATTTATGTTAATGGAAAGAATTTTTCATGTATTTCTATGTTAGGGTAAAGATTTATTATTGAAATTTGGTAATATGAATGAGATGTAAGATTTAGGGGTGTTTTCGGAAATGTGCATTTAACTATAGGTATTCCTTTCATTCAGAATTAGATGTGGTAAAAAAATGAGTTGGATATATATGTTAAGAAATATTGTATAGGATAAACTCAAAAATTTCTAAGTATTGAAAGTTTTATTAATGAAGTTTTGTAATATTTCTAAGATGCTAGTGTTTAAGGAAACATTCATCTAAACATGGATGTTACTTGATTCCAAAAAAAAATGTATTGTAAAATTTTACTAAATGTGTTAAATGAAATTGAATTTAATATTTTATAGTGAAATTCTAGTGTGTAATTGATGATTATATAATTAGTGTGTGGTTTTTATTACTTTCAAAATGTAATAAATAAATCTAATTATAATGAACTTAATCTTTACGCTCAAGGACACCTTCTCTCTTAGGTAAATAAGAGCCAAAGTATGAGTTTGTCTCCATAACCTATATGGTTAGCAATGTCGTTGTGAACCAGATGGTTACGAATTACATGGTCAGGATTTATCTTGAGTATGTGGTCCCTTTCTAGGATTGGTAATTGTGTGCGTAGTAAGGATAATATGTTATCTTAAGTAGTACTCATTATGAAACATACATTAAACATAGTGTAAAATTATCTTGTACCAACATACATGTTGAGTGGAAAATATGGCCACCTAACCTTCAAAATCACCTGAAGAGTTGGGATCATAAATCAATTCGATACCTAATCTCGTTTATCATTTGGGTTCTAATATGAAATTCTAAGAGTTTACTATGAAAATTAACAACATTTTAATGTATGATTAAATTTTGAAAACATAATCATAAGATGATGTGCTTAGAGAAAGGTGAAATTTAGGTCATTCTCTTATCGTGTTTAAAAGATCTTGTGGTGAGAAATGGGACCCACATTGTGTAAACTCTAATTTGAACCTTAACCCTTATAAAAATTTGACTACTCCATCTTGCTCTCCCACTAGTCCTATTAGGTAAGGATGTCTGATGGGAAACTATGTGATCATGTTCTTAGAGACAAATTCCTTAAGACGGGATCTAGGATTCTCATGAGGATAAAAATTCCCCTATTAGAAATTGGTTACACAATTCATTACAAGAGGTATATGAACCTAGTTAGGGATAAATAAAACCTCTTAAGTTAGAAAAAAATGATACTTTGGAAACCTTATCTAGAAGCCTAATAAGGAAGTATGTTGTCATGTTAAGAGCCTTAAAATCCTTAATTAAATATCAAAACATAAGTATAATAAAGCTATAATTGATGCTTGTCCCTGGGAAGTGTAATCGTGGGATGTTATTCCACATGAAAGTGAAACACGATCTTCCTTGTAACGTGATTAAAACCTCTCGCTATCGATAAAGAACCTATTTCCTATAATACTTATTATGTACTAACGTAATTATCAATTTATAGATGAATGAAAGAAACTTGACCCTAAATCCTTGAGAAAATTTGTAAACCTTCCCTCCTTTGGACTCACACTTGTTCTATTGTATAATTATGGTATGATACTAAATCAATAAGCATGCCCTTAGGAGTGACTCCTAGGGATAATAACTAGTATCCTTGTGTGTAAATAAATAACATAATAAGAAATGAGTGAATTAAACAATTAATTGCAATAATGTAGACAATGCTTATTTAATGAGATACTCTAAAATTTAAATGTTAAACATTATAGTGGAAATCTAGGAAAAAAGATAAAAAAAAAATGGGAATGTATGATTCACATATTATGAACCTTTCTAGGAATAATGTTAAATATTAAAACATGATTGTAATAAATGTGTTATCCTTAAATATCATGTCATGGGAAAACCCTATCTATAAGTGTTTCATGTAGTTGAATCATTATGTTGTGCCTAGTCAAAAATAAATGTGACATTTTTGTGCATCATGTGGTTCATGTTATTTCTATGGGTTAATGTTTGTGCAAACATATATTGAGTCCTCCGTAGTTCTAAGCGATCTCTTGTAGTGTCATGTGTAATTCAATGTAAGTAAATAAAATAAAATAAAATAATTTCATTATTTTAGTGTTGTATCTTTGTGTGTAAAATGTGGGTGTTACACCCTCCCTCTAGTAAATGTTCCATTATAAGTATGATATACTTAATGTAGCTAGTAGAGGTAAGTATAATTTCAATAGTTTAGCTAGTAGAGGGAAGTATGATATAATTAATTTAGTATTTAGTTTTATGTTACTATTTTTTAGAGTGAAATGTCAATTATTTTTTAATTGAGGAATTTTTATAGTACAAAAATACCAATCTTCTAAAAACGTGGGATATACAGAACCATTTCTATTTCTTCACAAAAAAATGGTTCTTTGGTAAGGTTTCACTCTAATTACATACTTTATATTGGAAAATAGGAGTTATAAGCAATATTAGATATGAAATTGATTTTTTTTCATATTTATAACCACTTATGATTAATTGTACCTTCTAATGGAATATTTCTCATCTTTTTGTGGTACGTTTATATCATATTTTAATATTTGTATTAAATTTTCCTTAATGTGTTGATTTCTATTATTCATGATACACATTTTTAAATACTATAATTAAGATATATTTTATTTATTTACTTGATGGATTAAAATTATATACTAAAATTGTGAGAATGGTTTTCACTATAATTAATTCTTATGGGATTCTTAAACAATAATATTTTTCTAGATGTATGTACACACACATATAATGAATGAATTCAATATATAAGACCAATCATGCACACACAAAAATGTTATATGTGAAAATTTAACACTTAAACCCATATATCCAATACAGTGTGATTTGAGAAAGATTATGGAGACGGCAATTTGAAAACTATTAATATAAATCATATGCTTGTAATTCCTATAGATTTTTAATGGAAACATGTCATAAGTATAATACATGCATGTATTATGATTTTTCTTGACTGTGTAGTTTTCCCTTCATATTATTAGAAGATTGGTTCTTTCATGTTTAAGGTTATTCGCAAGGCGTTTCATTGATGATATTCTAAATTAAACTTGTGGGTTATATGATATAACAAATTCCTTCACTAGGAATCCTAATGGTGTTTTTATTATAAAAATAACATTTCCAACCTATTTGACGTATATTACAATTTTCATGTCTCTTCATAGTAAATAAATTTAAATGCAACCACATTAATTTACTTCATAGCTTAATGTATAATTTTAAAAATCAAAAGGATAATTTTATCTGGAACAAACATGTCATGTATATTTTTTGTGAGGACCATCAGAGCTGAATTAAAGGTAAAGAGCACCATTGGAAATAGTTTGAGTGGATGCCCTCAAAAATTTAATTAATTTTTTTTTCTGTTAAATAAATACAAAATATATATGTATATTCTCGTAATTTTAAATTTACATAGTGGTCATAAAATAGTAATAAAAAAATATATCTTATTTAATTATCATATAAGGATGCAAAATATTCAATGGAGGGAAAAAATATATCATAAGAGATGCTAAAAATGATATAAATACAATATTTTCTACAAGGCTACTTAAAAGTCTAATTTAGCGATATCAAGTAGGCGACGGGAACTCGATCTTGAAATATAGCACCATTATTTTTTTCAAAGAAACAAATACGTTTATGTATTTCCAATGGTTTTTTAAAGAGTTATATTTGGATAAGGCCTACAAATTCCTCCATAAAAAATAATAGAATTTTTTTTCAAAAATTATGAATAGGGAATTAAATACATTTTTCCTTCAATTATATTCACCTCTACTTGATACTCTAGTGACATTAAAAAAAATACATTAACCTTTTTCTAGAACAAATTACACACTTATATAATTTAGATCTACATCAGGGAATGGGTAACAATACACACAAAATCATATGAGCTTATAAATATGTGATATTTTCTTTTACTTGTAAAAACATTACAAAACATTTTTATGTATATGCATGAAATTAATGTTATTATATAATAATTTATATTAATAGATTAATCAATAGTAAATATTTATATTAAAAAAATTAAATTTGTGTTCTAAAATTAAATGAAAACAATCCCCCCAACTGCTAGCACCATACGAAACTTCCTAGTTTTCCAAGGTCTTGTACTACCCGCTCCTCTTCGATGCTTTTTCGTTATGATGTTATTAGTTTTTGATTGATAGATAGACATTTTGAGTATTATAATTTGATCAGTAGATGATGGAATATGTCAATATTTGGACTATTTACATGTTGTGTTTTACATTATTATTATGAGGCTCTAGATGGTGATGATAGACAATTATATATGTTGATTTACGATTTTCTGATTTTATACTAACATGTCATATTTTGGATGCATAGCCTATGTTGGATGTTTTGAGTAGAATTATGATTTTATGGATGCAAAAATTGAATTAATTGTATGATGTTAGATGATATAATTGCTAATTTTAGATGATGATAATTGATTTTTATATGTATATTTGTCTTGATGTTGTTAATACATCCATAAGGCCACAGAGGTATCTTGTTTGTGTTGTAGGACATTATATCACATACATCAAAAATGGATATGGCACCAACCACGGAAGGATGTCGAGATGTTGAGCAACATGTGCCAAAATTTTTGACAACTTGTGTAATATTATGTTGTGTTGTTTTGCATACCTAGTTAGGAGGTTTCTCATTGGGGGGATGACATCACATGTGTTGCCATGGGGTGAAATGTTTTCCCTTTCTTTTAATTTTGTGTATGTGCTTTATTTGTGTTTTATGTATTTAATTTTTGGAAAAAAATTTAGCCACTTTATTAGCAAGTAATAATGTTAGCTAGAATAAGGATATTACAATAAGGATATTAGGTAAATTAAGCTAATCCTAACTTATATTGGTTAACTAAAATAAGAGATGTAACCAATAGGATAATTATGAGTGTAGATGGTCCTTGAAATGTTTTGGGTGTAAGTGAGATTTTTGTTTGTTTGTGTGTGTTATGTACTCCACCCCCAACTTTTAAATTCGGATTTTAACTTGGGATGACCTTGTCTGGAGGCTTGTGGGATAAGCTAATCTTGTCACATGCCTGTTAAATCTACCCAACAACCCTACCTATGGGTATGGGGAGTTTATTTTTGACTTATTTATCCATATTGGAGTGTAAAAGGGTGATTTTAATTTCTCCTTCTTACTTCTCACAATAAATGTTTTCCTTTGAAGGCATGGTGTGCAAGTTTGAGTGCCATGTGGGCTTTTCATAGCTCTTATATGCTCATTTATTTTCTTGTGTATAGTGTGTTGAATTGAGTGTGGGAATGGAGGAATGATGAAGTGGTAGTCCTACATGGAGCCACCTCATCATCCTCACATTCCATTTCTATTTATTGATGGAATTTGTTGGATGTAATGGGGGTTACTTCTTCATTTTCTTTCTCTTGGTTATTTTTTAAATTGGGAGCTTGTGGGAGTTACTTTTGGGAATTTTCTTGGCTTGGAGGTGTGAAAAGACTTGTGAAGTGAATTTTTTCATGGAATCTTGATGGAGAGATAGGCATCTCAACAAAATTTGTTTTTTTATTATGTTTGTTGATGTGGAAATATTGTGTCTTGTTAATTATTTCATGAGATGTTGTGAATGTGTTCTTTTTGTGTGGTTGGGTAGTTATCGCTTAAGTTAGGATGTGTGGAGATGGACTTATGGGACCATTGGAGATGAAAATGGAGATTTTTTGAGGCATGACATTTTAGTGGGAGTGTGATTGGGAGTTTCACGTGTGGGGAGTGAAAAGGAAATCATGGTTATATTGTTGCATACTTGACACAGGAAGAGATAAGGATATCGTGTTGTTGTTGCATTGTGCACTATGGAGGCTTAGGGTGAAACTCCTACTTCACTTGGGAGGAAAATTTAGGTGGTTCCCATAGTCATTGCTCCATTTTGGTTTGGGTTTCAAAATCCTATGTATTGTTGTTGTAGAAAGTTATAAAACTTGTCTTAGTTATGTCCATTTTAGTTGTGTTGAATATTCTGAAATGTATCTTGTTGTTCATGGAAGCCGTGTCTTGTTGAAAAATTTGTCAAATGTTTCCGAAGATCCTCTCATGGTTCTGTTTAGTTGGGGCCCCGGGGGCCATTAAAAGGATGGCTTATCCCGTTAATGGATTAAAGGTTTGGCAGGAGAGCATTTCACCTATTCCCCCTTCCTCTGTGTATTGTGATCCTTAGTTGTGAAACATTGATTAGTGAGCTAGATTGGAGTTATAAGTTGGGAAGAAGACATGCAAATTAGAGACTTGTATTTTGGCCTTGTTGAAAGTCATTTATGGTGTAAATTGTTCATTTTTTTATTCCCACTTTGAGTGGATGATTGTAAAATTGGTTTAAGCTTGAAAGAAAGTTGCATTATGTACTTGGAAATCTCTATATTTTGTAAACCTTCTCTAAGAGTGTTTGTATGAGAAATTTATAGTTTCAAATGTGTTAGTATTTGTAAAAATAAAATACCAAACTTTATATGGTTTTGGTGAAGTGTAAATAGTTAAATGATCCTTGAATTAAGTCATTTTCATTATCCTTCAACATAATTGTGCTTCATTTCATTTTAAAGGTATTGAGGATCTTTCCATTTAAGTACCCTTGCTATATGAGAATGGATGTCAATTTTAACTTGTCATAGTAAGAAGAAAAAGGATTGTCAGATTTTTTTCTCTTTGTTTAAAAGAAAAGGGGTGTTTTAGAGAATATAGAAATTTTGTTAGGCATTCTTATTCAGTTGTAGGAAATTTATATCTAGTCTTGTTTAGATTGCATTTAGATCCATAAGTGAAAACATCCCTTAAATTCTATTATGGATTTTGTAGAGTGAGTTGTTAATATATATATAGTAGTATATATATAGTATATATATATATATATATCATATATATCATTCTCCCAATTTTAGTCTTAGATAAAAATTTTAAAAAAATTTCCATATATTTAGATGCAAGATGAATTAATGTATATATGCATTCCTACTTAAATGTGACTATGATTAAGTCAACCATATAGGAAGGTTTCTACAAAATCCTTTTACAAATATTTAAACTAATTATTGTTTTTCATTTATCATATATATATATATATATACGTATATATATATATATATAACTTATATATTATTACTGTTTTTATTAATCAATGCTAATATCATTCCAACTACCATAATGATAATGATATTAATAATATTGATGATAATAATCAATATAATATATATATATACGTATATATAAATAATATAATATTAATATTATTACATTTATTAATAAATATATTAAGAAGAAAAAGTTGTATATAAAAAAAAACTTATAAAAAATAAGAAATATTGGTATTTTTTTGTGTGTAGGTGAATGTGGCCCCAGGTACATTAGAGTTGTTTTAAATGCCGAAAAAGGTGGGGGTGGAGGGTCGTTGAACACCACCCCGCCACCCCCATTATTATATGGGATGGGGGGTGGGGTCGGTGACCCTCCCCCTCAAACGCTATTACGTGCCATTAACTAATACAAGCCGTTGGTTTTACAAAACAACGACCCCCCCCCCCCCACCTTTTGGTGCCATAATTTGTTTTATTCTTTCAGCCTATCAATATATTATGGGTTGTGTAGAATTTTATACTGCGTCCATTGATATATATATATATATTCAAACACTATTACATGCCATTAACTAATACAAGCCAGTTGGTTTTACAAAACAACGACCGTTACCTTTTGGTGCCATAATTTGTTTTATTCTTTCAGCCTACCAATATATTATGGGTTGTGTAGAATTTTATGAGGTGCGTCCATTGATATACTTTGTTATATATATATAAATATATATATATATATATATATATATATATATAAACACTTTTGTGTGTGTAGTGTGTGGAGATGTAAATACACATATGTATACCTGATAACAGATGGATCTTCTATCTAAACCCTGATTTATTAAAAGGGGAAAATGCCCATTTTCCCAAATAGGGAAAATACAAGAAAAGATTGATGTACAACAGATTAATAGTTTATATCAAACATGAAATTCACAATCAAACCCTAGGAGGGTAAAATGGAAGTAGTATTACAAAAATATATAGAATACAATAGGAGGATCCACCCTAAGCTCCATCTTCATCCATGGCTTCCTTCTAGTTCTTCTTCCCTTGAACCTGCAAAACCAAAACTGAGGAAATGAGTAAAATGAACTAATAAAAGACCTCTTTAGAGATGATTAGTGTTAGTGTTGGAAGCTCTTAAGATGTCAATGGCCTAGATTTATTTCATCCAATGGCCAAGATCCTTCCCTATGAAATGTATAGGTGAGAGTTAGGTGAGACTGCATTTAAATCAAATGCATGGGTCAAGTTTGAATGGGGCCACTTAATTGGTGTAGAAGCTAAATTTAATTAGTATGACCGATTATGATTTATTTAGTAACTTTTAAATTATAAACCCATGACATTATTGTAGTGATAATTAAAATCAAATCCTTTCTAGGAGTAATTTAGACAACATAGTTATAAATTTCCTGAATTAAATCTAATGGTATTTGATAAATAGCGAGGGATAAATTTTTGAAGTGTAGTCACTATAATAATAACTTATTACCTGATTTTCTGCAAACTGCGTTCTTAAATTAATGTAAGAATTTATAACAAGGCACGTTTTATACATAATATGAGAAAAAATAATATAAATTAATTATTGTTTGATAATGATAGACCATCTAATCAAGAAATAAACTAAACGTTCCAATTAGTTTTATGCATCAAAATATATTCAATAAATTTTCTAATTCAACTCTTAGCTTGTCTTGGGTTTCGTGCACTATAATTTGTGGGTGTTCAAAGAAATTAATTCCCCTCTATGGACCATGGTACATAACTCGGGTTGCAACTCATCCCCAAAATAATGGATGTAACGTCATGTGAAATCATGATGAACTAGATAAATATGTGTTTGACTATCTCATGTATCTATGACTATTTAACTTGGGTGAACTAAAATATAGGATATATCTTACTTTATCAAAATGATAACATAGTTCGATTACAGTTGTAGGATTAACAGCCATAAGGATCAATATTTCTTCCCCCATGTGAGTGTGTGTGTGTGTGCGCGCGCGCGTGCGCTCGAATAGAATCAAACACAAGATGTCCAAGATATTTGTATAGTTGCCAACTTCCTTTCTTATTTAGGTAGAAGCATCCTATATCACTTTGTGAATAAGATAGAATGGTCAAGTTTAATAAATTGACAGAGTATGTCCCATTTTGTCTAGTAATATTTTATGTTCATGTTGGTATATTTTATTGATACTCAATGTTTTTACCTTTAGCCCATAGGGTAAATGGTCAAAGACTATGCTGGCTGACATGTGAGATCATATTTCATCCCATAATAGAATTAAGAGAATATTATGAGGAAAATAAGTGACATAATATGTATTAGTTGTTGGAAATGAGATCACATCGTGTGGAATAACATATTTAGATAGAGATAACGAAGAAGTCAAGGTAGTAATAAGAGAGGGAAGGAAATTTCCTTAAGTTGAGTATAAAAGGAACAAGAATGAAAAATTTAACTTTCTATCCCACTATGGTAATTAGGAACACATACACTCTATGTTATTTTGAACATAAATAACAATTTTAAACTTTATCAAATATTTGTTCATATTGATTGTATTGCTCCTTTATATTTCAAGAAAATTTAATCATTTATTAAGTATTTATTGTTGGGTGTTTAAAATTATTAAAAAGAAATATTTTCTAAGGAATACACACAAAATGATTCAATTATATGCTTTTGAGTTTGACCACTAAATTCTATTTGCTAAATTTTTTTTTTGAGAAAGGTATACTTACATATTACTTAGGATTTATTCTACAATAGATGACATGATTACTTATATGGAATTAATCACTATAAGAAAATAGGGCTTTTGAAACAATTTTTCAACAACATTTATGTGGTTAACAAGCATTTAAAAGATTTAAAATGTGGCATTTCAAATATATCACATCTAATTTTTGGTACGCTATTTTAGTTCCTCAATAATTAATTATTCCATTGGTAATCCAGGATTTATAATATTAGCTCACCCACATTTTTTATTATATATTGTCCACATATTTCATGTTTGTAACATTCTTGCAACTTTATTCCTTACTGGTATCCAAAAACATAACAAAAATGAACTTTTTTCCACATATTTTCTTTTTTGTAAAAATAAAAGTTAATAATTTTGTATTTCTCATCAATATTAAATTTATATCAATTTAAACAATTTTGTTTACAATCACCATTTGCATACAAACCTTGTAACTCGATGATACAATTTGATTTCCATAATAATCAATAAGTAAATTATCTATTAAAAAAACAAAGAAATGTTACTATTTAAATCCCATTTCAAAATCCTTTACATATTTCTTTATATATATTATATATATTTGCAAAAAACTAATATTTTTTATATATTAAATGTGAACAAGTTTTTATTTTTATGCCGAAGGCATTGTAGAGTGAACTACAACCTTATAATTATGACATCCGTATGAAATTGGATGGCCAAAGACAAAACCTATAGGACAAAAGAAAAGACTAAATTGTATAGATAAACAAACTATGAAACTCTTGCATGAAAAAAGTGAACAAATGAATTGTAAAATAGAGGAAAATACACACGAACATAAATATTAGCTGCCATTAGTAATAGGAAAACAATGTCACCACAAGAAACCACTTGCACTGTCAAGAAACATAAAACAACAGAGAGGGTAGGACAAACCCTAGAGACTCTGAAGTCAAAAAAATATTTTTACCCAATATCAAGTAAACTGCTATACATTATTGCATTGGAAAGTAACCAAATTCAATATTTAAAATTATGAATCTATTGAAATGTTTATTTTCAAGCTAATTATAGTATAAATCCATTCAATCTTCAAAATATTGTGAAATAAATTCTTTTGACATAAGATATGTATTATATAATAGAGATGGGGAACCAAACTGAGTTACAATTGTTGCTGTAATGAGTCCTTACTATGGCATAATCCAAATATACTAAGGAAGCATAGAGGAGGAGATAATTAGATGAAATCAACTTATTTATTCTTGTGTGTATATCTCAAATTATCTCCGAAGAGGTATAGAGAAGTAGACTCTAAGATGAGACCTTTAAGAAAAAAACTCAACAAAATGTAAGATTTTGTTTTTTCAAATATTTCTTTCTTGTATGAATTTATTTAAAAGATTGCCTTAGAATAAGGAGTTCAAATACTAACTCATATTTCTTTTCTTTGTTTTCATTTCTCACGTTTCAATATACAACATATACATGGTATTAGTTTGTAGAGTTTGTAGAAATGTTTGAAATTTTTATGGATTTGGGATGATGCAAGAAAGTGTAGTGACTAAAGATTACTAAGGTGATCCCCGAGAGAAGATCTTTAATACTGTTGAAGATCTTAAGTTAGACAATCTGGTATTTTTCATAGAGGCATTGGGCTAATCAAAAGGTAGAATAATTTATTTGGTATATTTTCCACCATTATTTGTTGTTTTTATTTTTATTTTTCTCTCTTAAAGAACATGTGGTTGTCTCTAACTATAGGTTTTTCCTATGGGCATCAACAACTACGTTGTGGATAATGCAACTTTCCTTGTGACAGTGGTAAACAGAACCCCACAACTAGGATAAATATATGGATTTAATGTTTTGTTTTTTACTTTTATAATTTCTATGGATGTAACTGTGTGTTGCTAGGGTTATCAGTTTGGGTGATGTATTATTCATTGCACTTATTATATTATTGAATCACTATTTCCATTGTTAGTTGCAAACAACCATTATTTAATGTTTTTTGAAGAATTTTTCTAGCCCATTTGCATTGTATTAGGATGATTTTATACAAGGATTGATTACTGTAAAATTATTTTTTATAAACATAATATATATGATTGAATGAAAGATTTTAGTTTTTTCCACAAGATCAAGAAGTTTACACAATTAAAAAGTAGAAACTGAAAAGTGAAGTTAGAGGATATCAACTTTAAAAGTTAGAATGTTTTATTAAGATTTTTAATGTTGGATTTTGTTATTATGAATTTTGATTAGAAAATTTGGGGATGTTTCTAATTTAATCTCTTAAAATACTTTCAAATTCTAATCACTACCCCATCTGAACACCCCTTTGCTGATTTTGACACATGCAAAAGGTAGACGAAAGATATTTAAATTTGAAGGTGTGCATTGAAATCCTATTGCTTTAAACATGTTTGACACTAAAAAAATGTACTACCAAATGTGCAGGTTTGATTTAAACCATAATGGTGCTCATTTTAGGATGGATAATAGTGAGATCTTAGTTTAGCATAGTTCTCCCTAATGCTTGTTTCTGATTTTTTTGTCATATGTTTATAGTGGAAGCTAAATTTATGTTGATAGCACATCTTTGGATAGACCGCCATGTATATAGATTCAAGTTTTTGTTTAGTTTTATTTCCATCTTCTATTTCCATTTATTTCATCTCAACTAAACCTCGGTCAATGTAATTAGCAATAATACTAAAATAGTCATTATTGTTAATTGTTACCCTCTTCTTCCTCATGACACCATCTTCCTTGTCTAATCTGATTGTGTAGGAAACATATATGATGTTTAACGTCCACAAAAAGAAAAAGAGGACACATAACTACTACACATTCTATTGTAGGAGTGGAAGAAAAGTGTTGGTGCTCATTTTGGGGTAAGTGCATGAAGTTGGTGGACAATTCCATGGACATAAAAACTCGAAATAAAGGTACCCGCGATCACGGTCCTAAAACCGCGATCGCGGTTATTGAATTCTAGGTTCGGTAATTACCGAACCTAGTTCCGTGATCATGGTTTATAACCGCGAGCGCGGTTATAAACCGCGATCGCGGAACTCTGAGACAAAATTTAACAGTCCCGTGACTCGTTATTTTCCTAATTTTCATTTCGAACCGTGACTTTTCCTAAACATTTTTCACTCGCACTTTCAATACTATCTCAAAATTGCTCATCGGACTTCTGGATAGCGATAGATTCAACCATGCCACCAAGACGAGGAGGTAAGTCCCCGATTGTAATCATTTTTTTGCATTTTAGGTTGTTTTTTTTGACATTTTCATGGGTTTTGTGAGTTTTTTGTTTATGTATACAATTTTATTGTTTTATCAGTTGTTCGGCAAGCTCAGGCTCGTGCAAACCATCAAAACATTCCTTAAAACCCATCAAACATTCCTCAAAACCCTCCTCCAAACATAGATCCACCCCCTGTGGCTCCTTCTGTCCCCACTGAGCCAACAGGAACGCAAGATAATATCATTGTAAGAATCCAAGAAAATAAAATTGTCATTGAGAACCTAATTCAAACTATAAGACAAAATCATGCTATAAATCCATCCCGCACGACTTTAGCCAATACATTGCAAACATTGATTAGCGAAGTCGAGTCTGTAACCAACCAAATACATAGATGGAACACCTTTAGAAGTGACTGTAGGTGGTGGTATGCGGATAAACTATCTCATGCGGCCGTCAAAGACAAAAAAATTGGAAAAGACCTCATTTGTCCATTATTTACCGACCCTAGAACCAATGCCCCCCCTGCAGTTACTTGCAAATGGTTCCCAATCCATTGGTGCCATGATGATAGAATCAAAAACAATTTTTGGGACCGATGGTGGATGGTTTTTGATTATCCACCATGCAACAACAATGAGGTTTCTCTTTATTTTTTGAAGAAATTATATTGTGAGTTTGTGCTCAATGAGGTCCCAAATTATTTTTACTTTTTAGACTTTTTTGGTCGAGGAGGTGGCTCTGCACAGAGCAAACCTGGTGCACGCGTAGGTCAGCCTAGGATCCCCCATGCCCCAAAACCCCCACTACCTTCAGTTATCCCTCCTACAGTGAAGGAGGTTGTGGAGATTGATACATTGCATGCATTAAGGGAGCTCACTGACACTCTCACCCAGCATAACACCCATATTGTATCCGGTGATGTTGGTGGAGGCGGTAGTTCTAGTGCACCACACCACTGTGGATCATGTGGTGCCGTATGCACTACAGGCGAGACATCATTTGCTGGTTCACAGGATTTTTTTTCTATAGATGAGATGCTGGGGAATGTTTTTGGAACTGGAGCCACTGATATTGGTCTTTCACAGGTAAATTTTAAATAAATTTAAATAATATATATATGTACAATAGTTTAATTCACATGTTTGAGATATTAATATATATATGATTGTACGTCATGTACATACATGTAAAAAACTAATTTTTTATTTTATTTTAAATAGCAAGAGCTAGTGAAGGAAACATCTGGTGTTGACATGCTAGCTACTACGGTTGGGCGTGTTTCAAACATAAGTTTCAAGTTGTACAAACTTACATTTTTAATAAATCATTTAATTGCACTAGATTATTATTATAATTTGTTTTGCGTGTATGTTGTACATGTATTAATATTTTTCTCTTTTATACACAGGAGCCTGGCGGGTCATCATCTGCTCAGGGAACTGAAGCTAGTGGCATGCCTCGCATGAGTTTTACACAGGTTAGTTACAAATCTCTTTACACTTTGTTTCTAATTCTTGGACCCCTGTGTACATGAGTTTCACTTTCTTATACTCAACGTATATAAAATACATACAACAGCTACCATATATAAAGTTGTAATTTGCTTATAATACCATAGTATCTCACACTTGTACACATGCTCTGTTGCATTTTCAATACCTCTAAATTTTTTGTAATTGGATATACATGTCATAATAGACTTGAGGTGCTTACTTTAGGTGAAGAGGATTATTAAGTGATTATTATGGATGTGGACCCTATCCTCTAGATCCAGAAATAGAAATCTCATAAGTATTTTTTCTAGGTGGTTACTGACCCAATCCTCTTGATCTTCTTGATCCTCTCGGGCCAGTTGATAAATTCCCTTATGTCTCGTTTGTAGTACTAAACTGGATACACATGGTCTACATGTTCCCAACATCCAAAATAATGACACGTACTACACTGTCATAGGTATATTATCTGTATGATGAACTTCTCAATCCAATGTAAAATGATATCTTCCCATATCTACTTATTTACCTAGACTATATCTTGATTCTCAATAACTACCTCTAGATATGTAACACCATGAGTCACGAAGGAAAAGATACTTGACAAGCTGGAAGCGATCAACTCGTAATCAAAATGAATGATAAGAGTGATGAAGAAATGTAAAAAAGGTTAAATCCTAACGCGATAAGTGTTAAGAGAAATGACGAAGCGGGGAAAAATGAAATGTGCTCGACACTTAAAAAAATTAATGTCAAGGGAGACAAGACTTAAGAAAGATGAATGAGATCAACTCTTAACAAAATGTGTGATAAGAGTGACGAGAAAACGCGACAACGTAAGAGTGAGTAGAGAATGATAGTGAATAATTTCAATAAGTTGAGAAAGTAAATGTAAAATGTGATGATGTAAGAATGGGGAATGCTTAGAGTTCAAAAAAATAACGTTAAACTTAAGACTTGTAATTTTTAAAGGTCAAGGTGACCAAAAGAGTGCTTGACTATGATAAAGTGAGTATCGCAATGTCAAGACTTAGATGAAAATGAAAGTGATTAAGTGTTAATATGGATGTCCACAAACCAAGACTTGGACAGGTGTATAAAGTTACAAGATGGATGAGAGAGAAAATGTGAATGATGAAAGTGAAACACAAGTGTGTACCATGCGAGAAAAATGAAAAATGGTAAAATGAAAGTTGTGGCCTCTATCTTAGATTGGCTTGGACAATGTGTGGCTTCTTAGTTGGCTCTCTCAACTAGGTGTCAGAAAAATATCTGAGTGAGCACGATGTTATTGCTAGCTAAAGACTTTACGAGCTACCCCCTTTAAAACCCTGAGTAAAGACCTTTCTCAGAATGAATCGCACTAGGGTCGCCACTAAGGATATTTGTGACTCTAACTCACAAAGGCTTTACTACTCAGGTAGGATAAAAAGGTTCTTGTTTCATCCACCAGTTACCTCAAGGTGTGGACTACTTTAAGGTTCCTAGAACCACCCCCTTTTTTGTAGCTTAAGGCTTATGCAAAGGAGGTTATGTTTGGTCTGGTGATGTTAGATTTAAAAGTTCTTCAAAGTTGAATGATGCTCTAATTGTCATAGAAGATGACTATGGGTTACCTAGATTAAATACAAAATTTTGTGAAAATCTTATGAAGATAGATGGCCTCCGTGCTAACATTTATAGATCCTATGTATTTAGCCTAAATAGAAGATAAAATTTAATAACATTTTTATTCTTTCTTGAGTAACTAAATATTGATTTGTACATGTTTTTTGTATAGCTCTTAAGTAGATTTTAATAAATTGATTTGTACATGTTTTTTGTATAGCTTATAACTGCTAGAGAGACTCCTCCACATATGCAAACTGTGGAGGCTGCTGTAGATACTGCCATAGCATCTGCAAATCCACTAACCGAGGTACACAATTTTTTAAATTTGTTAAATTTTGGAGGTTCATTATTTCTTATTAAACTTAAATCTATAATATCAAATTTTGTAGGTATATATATGTGTGAAATATTTAATTTGAAAATTAATTATTTGTATGTAGCTTACCCCTCGTGAGTCTATTGTTGTCCCTGCGACGCGTCAACAACAAATCGATAGGGATCATGACATTGCGGTAAGATTGCACATGCATTTTAACTAAATTGTACAAGTTTCTAAATTTTGAAGGTATTTTAAAATTTTGGGTGTTAAAAACTTGTTGTTTATGAATGTGCAGGTTAGGTTGCAGGCATGCTTGGAGACACCTAGGACCACATGGATGAAATCCGTAGTGGCATCTCCCTCCACTACATCCCCAAGTCGTGGACGTGCTACTTCTAGCAGGGCGAAGAGAGGGAAGATGTTTCATGAGTAGATTTATAGTCCACTTGGATGCCACATATATGTGGTCATGAGTATCTATTCACAGTCCATTGTATATATATATCTAGCCTTTTGCAACCGCATGTGGTCCCATATGTACATTATGACACGTGCTTAGTTCGAGATGTATACATACATTATGAACTTATACATGTACATATATATTTTCAGAGACGTGCACGTCTGGAGCACACTTTATTTGATATATATATATATATATATATATATATATATATATATATATATATATATATATCCATGTGTGTTGGTTAAATAAGGCTATAAATTTGGTTATTTTGGTATTATTGCTAACTTTGAGAAAGCGGGTTTTGATCTCTGTTTGGTGGATTTAGTGTATTACTTCTAGTTATATATTTTCTAGTATCTTTCTGATTATTATTTGTGGTATATTTCGTGCCATGGGCATTTTGAATTTTTATTTTTCAAACTAAAACAATATTGTTAGCTCTATATCAAGCCAACTTAAGTATTAGTAACTAAAGCTTATTTGAGTACCTTGAAAAAGTTCATTGGCCTTTGGAAAAATTATTCACTTGATACTAGCTTAGGCCCATGAACCCATCCAAGCTTAGGATGGAATCTAATATGAGAGAAGAGATGGATTGCTGAGAGTCTAGAGATGTGTTATGTATAACGTGCATTGATTCTTGAGGTACCAATACATGAAGAAAAAGTAATGAAATGGCGGACTTAGAATTTGGGAGTGAGAAAGATGCTTTAAGCATAGTCAATAAATGTGTAGTTTTACATGTTGGATATTTTTTAAATGTGAGAAATATTGCTTCTCTCCTTCTCTTCAATCATTTGTAGTTTTACATGTTGGATATTTTTTTGTAGGTTGATTACTTTTTATTTTTCTCATTATTTTTCTCTAGTTTTTTATTTTGTTTACATGTCACTTCTAAAAATATGAATTATTATATTGATTCCATAACTTCCACACCTTATTTATAATATTGGATGCTCAATGAACCAATTATATTACTATATTAACAAAAAAGTGGTGTTGATGTAAGGCTATAAATTTTATCTTATAAACAAATATGAGAGAAACAATTTACTTAGGATATAACACCATGCCATGCCATATAGAACACCATGCTGGATATAATGTGTATTTGTGTCAAATTTTAGGATATCTTTAATATATAAAATTCACTAAAATATTCTGATCAAAAGGGTTGTAATTTAATTGGTGCATGTGCAATAGTAAAAGTGTCATGTAGTGTTGAATTCATTAAGATATAAATGTTTAGTACCCAAAATTTGGTTTGGGAACTTGGAAATATAGAATTTTGTACTTATTTCGATATACACTTCATTTATGCATTGTTTTAACAACCATAGGCGCCTTCTTGATCTATCTCGCACCGTATATCCACTAGATAAAAACCAATCTCTAGCTCAACCCTCTAAAATCACTGCACATGTTATTGAACATCAATCTAGACCTCTAAAATACTCATACCTAATTTTTGTCATACTCTAGACACATTAATTTAGGTCCTAGAAATGTATGGATATGAAGGTCTATCTACATCATATTAACCAATGCCATTGCATTTTAATGGCCAATTTTTCAAGAGTTTCATTTGGATTAGTTGAATTAGATTATACATTTAGGTTAGTTGAGAGAGAAAACTCACAAAGGTCTCCTCCAAATATAACCACACACTAACCTATTAGGGGCATCTAGGAATCTTGTAAACAATACTTCACTTTACTTGTCCAGCACATCATATACACATCTGAATACAACTAACCACATCCTAGATCACACTCATAGCCCTGGATGTATATCATCCTACCAAGGACAAGATGACAACAAGAGATAACATAACAACCAAGTCATTGTAATTTAATTTAAATAAATAAGGAAACGTTGTATTTTACAAATGGTGGGTGGTGGCACCAAACCGCCTACGCCGACACGTCCAAGTGGCAAGGTGAACGCTAGAGGAGGTGGTGTTTTGGTACGCGAAAGGGTCGTTTCTTCCGGGCTACTTCGTTCGGGCGTAGTCCCTTAAGAGCCCTGAGACCAAAATATCGTTAAAATTCGACGGGTGACTACTCGGACTCCGTGGCACCTAGAGAGGCCTCGTCTGATCTTACACCTCGGAATATGGACCCTCTACAATAGCCTCTCTCATTTTTTTCCTTCTCATTTCGGTTCTCTCGCTGTCCTAATGTCTGCAAATGCGTGAAATAGTGCAGTTGGAGCCAGTGTAAGGTTGTCAAACACTGTATTTTGTAAACGGTAGGCCGTGGTACTGAATCGCTTACCGCCAGCACATCCGGGTGGCCAGGTGAATGCTAGAGGGGGTGGTGTTTTGGTGGCGCGAAAGGGTCGTTGCTTCCGAGCTACTTCGTTCGGGCGTAGTCCCTTAAGAGCCCTGAGACCAAAATATTGTTCAAATTCGACGGGTGACTACTCGGACACTGTGGCACCTAGAGAGGCCTCGTCTGATCTGGAACCTTGGCATATGGACCCTCTACAATATCCTGTCTCATTTTTTTCCTTCTCATTTCGGTGCTCTCGCTGTATTAATGTTTGCAAACGCGTGAAATAGTGCAGTTGGAGCCAGTGTAAGGATGTCAAACGCTGTATTTTTAAAACTGTGGGCTGTGGCACTGAAACACCTGCGCCGGCAAGTCCAGGTGGCCAGGGTGAATTCTAGAGGAGGTGGTGTTTCAGTGAGCGAAAGGGTCATTGCTTCCGGGCTACTTCGTTCGGGCTTAGTCCCTTAAGAGCCCTGAGACCAAAATATCGTTCAAATTCGACGGGTGACTACTCGGACTCCATGGCATCTAGAGAGGCCTCGTCTAATCTGGAACCTCGGCATACGGACCCTCTACAATAGCCTCTCTCATTTTTTTCCTTCTCATTTCAGTGCTCTCGCTGTCCTATAGTTTGTAAACGTGTGAAATTGTGCAGTTGGAGCCAGTGTAAGGTTGTCAAACGGTATTGTGGAAACGGTGGGCCGTGGCACCAAACCGCCTACACTGGCACATCCGAGTGGCCAGGTGAATGCTAGAGGAGGTGGTGTTTTGGTGTGCGAAAGGGTCATTGCTTCAGGGCTACTTCGTTCGGGCTTAGTCCCTTAAGAGCCCTGAGACCAAAATATCGTTCAAATTCGACGGGTGACTACTCAGACTCCATGGCACCTAGAGAGGCCTCGTCTGATCCGGCACCTCAGCATACGGACCCTCTACAATAGCCTCTCTCATTTTTTTCCTTCTCATTTCGGTGCTCTCGCTGTCCTAATGTTTGCAAATGCGCGAAATAGTGCAGTTGGAGCCAGTGTAAGGTTATCAAACGCTGTATAAATTGCAAACGGTGGGCTGTGGCACCAAAATGCCTATGCCGGCACGTCTGGGTGGCCAGGTGAACGCTAGAGGAGGTGGTGTTTTGGTGCGCGAAAGGGTTGTTGCTTCCGGGCTACTTCGTTCGGGCTTAGTCCCTTAAGAGGCCTGAGACAAAAATATCGTTCAAATTCGAACAAGTGACTACTCGGACTCCGTGGCACCTAGAGAGGCCTCGTCTGATCCGGCACCTTGGCATACAGACCCTCTACAATAGCCTCTCTCATTTTTTTTCCTTCTCATTTCGGTGCTCTCGTTGTCCTAATGTTTGCAAACGCGTGAAATGTGCAGTTGGAGCCAGTGTAAGGTTGTCAAACGCTGTAGTTGGAGCCAGTGTAAGGTTGTCAAACATTGCTATTCGTTTGGGCTTAGTTTAAGAGCCCTGAGACAAACATTCAAATTCGTGGGCCGTGGCACCCTCGGCAACCACCTCTCTCATTTTTTTCCTTCTCATTTCAGTGCTCTCGTTGTCCGTTTGCACATCCAAGTGGCCAGGTGAACGCTAGAGGAAGGTTGTCAAATGCTGTATTTTACAAACGGTGGGCCGTGCCGAACCACTTATGGGCATGTCCGTGTGCCTAGGTGAATGCTAGAGGAGGTGGTGTGTTTCGGTGCGCAAAAGGGTCATTGCTTCCGGGCTACTTCGTTCGGGCTTAGTCCCTTAAGAGCCCTGAGACCAAAATATCGTTCAAATTCGACGGGTGACTACTCGGACTCCGTGGCACCTAGAGAGGCCTCGTCTGATCCGGCACCTCGGCATACGGACCCTCTACAATAGCCTCTCTCATTCTTTTCCTTCTCATTTCGGTGCTCTCGCTGTCCTAATGTTTGCAAACACGCGAAATTGTGCAGTTGGAGCCAGTTTAAGGTTGTCAAACGCTGTAAAAACGGTGGGCCGCGGCACCGAAACGCCTGCGTCAGCAAGTCCAGGTGGCCAGGTGAATGCTAGAGGAGGTGGTTTTTTGCGTGAAAGGGTCGTTGCTTCCGGGCTACTTCGGTCGGGCCGTGGTCCCTTAAGAGCCCTGAGACCAAAATCGCTTCAAATTCGCTACTCGGACTCCATGGCACCTAGAGAGGCCTCGTCTGATCTGGAACATCATACGGACCCTCTATAATAGCCTCTCTCATTTTTTTCCTTCTCATTTCGGTGCTCTCGCTGTCCTAATGTTTGTAAACGTGTGAAATAGTGCAGTTGGAGCCAGTGTAAGGTTGTCAAACACTGTATTTTGGAAACGGTGGGCCGTGGCACCGAACCACTTGGGCACATCCGTGGCTAGGTGAACGCTAGAGGAAGTCTGGTGCGCGAAAGGGTCGTTGGCTACTTCGTTCGGGCTTAGTCCCTTAAGAGCCAGGACCAAAATATCGTTCAAATTCGGACCCTCTACAATAATCTCTCTTATTTTTTTCCTTCTCACACTGGTGTTCAAATTCGACGGGTGACTACTCGGACTCCCTGGCACCTAGAGAGGCCTTGTCTGATCTAGGCTTACCTCCTTGAGACCATATCATTCAAATTCGACCCTCTACAATAGGAACCTTGGCATCTCTCATTTTTTTTTTTCCTTCTCATTTCGGTGCTCTCGCTGTCCTAATGTTTGCAAACGCGTGAAATAGTACAGTTGGAGCCAGTGTAAGGTTGTCAAACGCTATATTTTGCAAACGGTGGGCCGTGGCACCAAACCAGCCTACGCCGGACATGTCTGGGTGGCCGTGGCCAGTGTAAGGTTGTCAAACGATGAACCGCCTGCCTATGGCGGCATGTCCGGGTGGCTAGGTGAACGCTAGAGGAGGTGGTGTTTTGGTGCGCGAAAGGGTCGTTGCTTCCGGGCTACTTCGTTCGGGCTTAGTCCCTTAAGAGCCCTGAGACCAAAATATCGTTCAAATTCGACGAGTGACTACTCAGACTCCGTGGCACCTAGAGGGCCTCATCTAATCTGACACCTCGGACCCTCTACAATAGCCTCTGTCATTTTTTTCCTTCTCATTTCGGTGCTCTCGCTGTCCTAATGTTTACAAATGCGCGAAATAGTGTAGTTGGAGACAGTGTAAGGTTGTCAAACGCTGTAAAACGGTGGGCCGTTATGCATGTCTGGGTGGCCACGCTAGATGTTTTGGTGCGCGAAAGGGTCATTGCTTCCGGGCTACTTTACAAGTCCCTTAAGAGCCATGAGACTATCGTTCAAAATTTGACAAATTTGGCACCTTCGTCTAATCCGAAACCTCATACAGACCCTCTATAATAGCTCTCTCATTTTTTTCCTTCTCATTTCAGTAGCTCTCGTTGTCCTAATGTTTACAAACGCTACGAAATAGTGCAGTTGGAGCACAGTGTAAGGTTGTCAAACGCTGTATTTCGCAAACGGTGGGCCATGGCACCGAACCTCCTACGCCGGCACATCTGGGTGGCCAGGTGAACACTAGAGGAGGCGGTGTTTCGGTGCGCGAAAGGGTCATTGCTTCCGGGCTACTTCGTTCAGGCTTAGTCATTTAAGTGCCCTGAGACCAAAATATCGTTCAAATTCGACGAGTGACTACTCGGACTCCGTGGCACCTAGAGGAGTCATTTTCAAAATTTACAACTTTTTCAAAATTTACAACTTTTTCAAAATTTACAACATTTTCAAAATTTACAAACCTGACTTTTCAAAATTTACAAATTTTTCAAACAATGTTCAAGCTTCTCTTAGCTTTGAGAATTTAAAATTCTCTACTAACGATACCAACCACATGAAGGTGGAAGCTTTTCTGGCACCACTAACCTAAACATAAAATTGTTAGTCAAAGAAATTTAAGTTTCAAATCAAAACCATATACTAGATCTATATACATGAGACACAAAATACACAAATTTAAAATAAAATATATTCAAACTTAAATCTAGATCTTTAAAATAAAAAAATTATATATATATATATACGCTATATAAATTGAAACTTGAAATTAAATATATACCAGACATGAGCATTGTAAATTCATTCCAATGAACCATCAGGATCGGATCTACTCTGAATAGCAGACAAGATTGCTTCATGATCTGACTCTCGAACCTTCCAAAGAATCTTGTTATTAGGTCTTCCTCGATATCTATACAACTGAATATTTGTCACTAGAACTAGATGTGAATATAAGAGTATTTTCCTGTGTGTCTCAAAGTCTTCAAACACCCAAACAGAGGAGTTTTTTAATGGATACCGTCGAAACCAAGTTCCAGTAACTACCACTGACCCTGTAGGATACTCAATCTCTTCGCCATCTATAATAGGAGAAGTCAACTTCTTTCTTTCCTCGATGCAACGACATAAGAAATAGTCTGTTCCTTCTTCATTGTCTTCTGTCGCAATTACTGCAAACACATGTCCTACAAAAAAATAACCAAGGTTGAAAAACTCAAATTTAAATTACATATTAAAATTTCAATGGACATGTAACTCAATACAAAAATTAAATAAATAACTGGATAAATACCTTGTCGCACCAAAATCAAAATTTCGTCAAAGTCCTTGGATGTTGTAACTTCATCTGCAGAAACAAGTTGTAATGCTTGTGGAGGTTGATAACTAGGAAGCGGAGTTAGAGGCCTACAAATCCATCCTTCCACCCATTCTTGTGAATCACACTCAGCAGTGACAAATTCGATACAAGATGCACAAAAACATGTCAACTTTCTTGTCCATACGGCCCACGAAGTAGCGTCTGAGCTACAAAATGAGTGCATATCACTGGACCCAGTGAGTGTCATACAATCCTCGTAGTTAGCAATATGTTTTTCCTCTATCAACCAAAAAAATCTGCAAACTGTGGAATTTTCTTGAGAACCTCGGGCCATGTTGTCAGTACACCATTCCACTATGCTCTTTGCATCTTTTAATTCAGCACCATCTTTGTACTTCAACTCTTCTCTTGCAAGAGCTCTTTTCACACATGCCCCTGCACCGTCATGCTCTCCTTTTCCATGTCTAGCCTCAATGAAACTCCAAATATGTTGCACACCCATCTTGACATGCATTCTGCTCATCCAATAAAACATTCGTGCATTCTTAAACTAAGACGTGCAATTATCTGACCATATATAATGTTGTTTGAAGTGGATGTCCCTATCAGACAAGTTTCCATAAAATAACTGGAAACACCCTTGCACAAATTCAGTAGAATGAGTACGATCATCACTGATATAAAAGTGGTACTCTCTTAAAAAAATTTGATCATTCTCTGTACTGTCAGGAGAATGTAGAAATGCTATATGCACAAAAATGGCAACTTGTACTGAGTTGTAATATTGCGATTGAACCTCCATTTATGGTTGCAATGTGTAATTCTCTGCAAAATCAACCACTGAAACAATAGTACCAATAGGAACTGTGTCTTTGCATAGCTTGAATTGTTCATCCAACCATCGAGCTCTATGTGTATGCCTTGCATACTCATAAACAATTTCATCCTTAAATTTTGTCATAAATTGAAAAATGGGCATTTGTTCTGTAACTAGCTCACACTGTTTCAACTCTTTTCCATCTTTCAACTGGTATGCAACTGATTTATATTTATCAAATTCAACTAAATTATGTCCTATTGTACCTTCAATTTGCTCATGGATGCAACTTTCCAATTTAGGTAATCCGCCGCATGTACTACAACTTCCATCTAAACAATCCTGACTATAAAAAAATTGTCCAACTTCTTTTTCAAAAAATATAGTAGGAATGAAATCCCTAGAAGATATTGGTGGAACTTGAACACCACATTCAGATAACATAGTTTCAGAATGAAAAATAGAACGAATACGTAAAAATTTAGCATAATGCATCGCAAATTCAACATGTTGCCTACAACAACAAGTGGTGCGAGCATGGTTGATTTTCACATAGAATGGTTTCAACATTTCAAAAAAATGTTGACTAATTTTAATTTCCAGATTCTCTTGTTCAAACTTACGAAAAAATTGAGTTTGAGTCATATCTAAGAAATGCTTTGGATGTGGTTCACGATTAGTAGAACCAACTCTCCGTTTTATAACATCTCTTGTATTAGGTGAAACTCTAGTGTTATCATGCCAAAATTTAATAACAACTTCTCTTATAGCATCAGAATTATTTTTGTCCTTACACGGTGCTCTAGCAGAAAATGCCCAAAAATCGACATTATTGAGTGATTGAAGGATATTACGTCTTTCAATTGCTTTCATTAGAGTTTTTCGATTAACTTGCAACATTCGACTTGTTTGCGTAATCAAACGTTGTTTTTTTATTGATTCACTTACAACACTAGTAGCAAGTACACGACGCACAATATTACTATCCCTAGTGTGTCTCTTGACACCAACAGTGTGATATGCATCATGAAGGTTTTCAACAATTGTAGAGGTTTGACCACGTATGTTAGATGTTGTCAATCCTAAGGTGTTTAATGTAGGTCTCATTTTAATCAATTTCATCAAACTAACCAACAACTGACATCTTTGGGAATCATTTAAAATTTCAAAATGATTATCCCAAATTTCAGTGGCTTTTCTTCTGATTTGTTGTTCAGAAAGTTTGTCAGACATTGGTTTCAAAATGTGTTCATCAATTTCAATCAAAAAATTAGGTTTCTTATGTAAAATCCTAGGAGGTGTTTTTGTCAAATTTTGCTTGTCTATAGTTTCAACATGAATTTCCTTATTCACATTTTCATTGTCTCCTTCAATTTCAACATTTGCTACATCATGAGTATTTAATTCTTCTTCAACATTGACAGTAAAAACTTCTTCATCACGAGTATTTAATTCAACTTCAACATTGACAGTAGAAACATTACCTAGTTCTTCATTTCTTACAATAGTTGGGATTGAAGATGAACCTCTTCTAGATTCACGAAGTTTCCGCATTCACTCAGCATTTTCAATTTTGTTGGCCTCTAATTCGTCTGGTGTTTTTTTACTTAATGACTTCCTTTTTTGACTTCGTTTTTTGTCTCCCATGATGTTTTGCTTTCGGTGATAAAAAAAGTAATTCGTGCCTGGAAAAAGATGTGAATTTTACAAAAACCACGATCGTGGAGCTATTTGCCAAACCTAAGCCTCGGAAAATCTTTGTTTTTCCCCAACCAAAGCTATGGAAGGTCATTATGAAGTGCAAAAGGTCAAAAAAACCTCAAATCTGCTCTTCCAAAGACTTGAACCATGCTAAAAAACTGAAAAAATTTCACAAAAATGGTGCCATCACGTAGGGTAGACTCTTAGCTTTTTAAAAAAATATTTTTTAAAGTGAATAGAATAAGATAAATATCATTTTATAATTTATTACTAACAATAGGTCCTTAAGACATATTTTCCCGTGAATGTTCATGTCTACGTTTAAGACTGTAACTTTTGTTTCGCTTATCAAAATATGATAAAAATTATACCATCCCAAGCGTGGACAAATTCTATACACCATTAAAAAAAAAAATTGATTTCAATATTTTTTGATATAGTTATGGCGGGCAAACGGAAAGCGCTCCATTTTCTAAATATTTTCAGACCACTTTCACGGAAAAAATCATAAAAAAAAAATATTGCTAAAAAAAATACAAAATAAAATCCATCCCAAGATAGACAACTACATCTAACGTTTCACCAAAGGAAAAAAAAAAATAACAAGATTTGGTCATCCAAAATGCGGGCAAACGGACTACAATCTTATAAGTTTTTTCGAAAAAAAAAAGTAAGTCATATAATTTTAAGTGTTTAATATAGCTAAACTTGTCCGTTTTTTACAAAAATTAATATTTTAGAAACTAGATTCTGAATGCTAAGATTCATATTTATATAAATTTTTCTAATTTAGAGTGCATGTATAGCTAATAATCCCTACAAGTTGAGATTTCACTGTTTTTTGCAATATGACGTCCACGGATGACCCTATATTTGTCCATCAACTTGGTGCACTTACCCTTTGATCTCGCACCATTTTGCCTTGATTTTCCTCCAATCTACATGTTATGAAACATTTTATCTCTTGTTGTGAATTCTCTAAATCTTTTACCTCCATTTAAATGCCTATATTTTTTTTCAGAATCCATTGTCATGCCACCTTTTGAAGAAGTCTCTGAGTTTGCCCTATTTTCGCCCTAATTTCTTCAAAATCCACGAGCTCTGCCATTTTTTCCTAGTTTTTCCCAACCATGGAAGCTCGAGAATGATTAATTTATATTTTTATGCCTTTGAAAATCCAAATCCATGGTCGAAAGATGCTCAGAACCATGATTCACTTGGTTTTGTTTCAAAAAAATCATCCTTAGCAAAAAAATTGGGTTCTAAGCATTAATGGCGAATTTCTACATTTTTGATAGTCTAGTGGGCATCCTTTTCCTATAAATATTATTCCTCAACATTCGGTGGTCACATGTCTTCTTTTGGTCTGTCAGGCGATGATGGGAAAATGTTTTAACTTTTCACTTTTTACGTGTTTGGCAAAAAGGCAAATTTGGTCCCGTAGCTCCGCTCAATTCTGATGTGTTCTTTTGGTACTTACGTGGCTTCTTCTAATTGGATGGGGCACGGTGGGTTTTTTTTTGAACTTGTTATTTTTGCCTAATTTGGAAAACCAAAATTTAACTCGCCCCACGGCCCCGCTAGGCTTTGATTAAAGCAAAATTTAAGTAGCAGGGAAAAAGTCTTACTTTGACCCCGCAAAAGGACACGTAGAAAGGTTAAAGGTAGAGATGTAGGATTTTTAAGGAAACTTGATATTTTTACCTCTTGTCACCAAAAGGATCAAAACATCAAAATGGCCCCGCAAGCCCAATAAGAAGGAGGTCAAGGTTGGCTTTAAAAATTCAAAGGTGCGAGGAAGCGGACCATAGGAGGCAACTTGGATTTTCTTTCCTCTTATCATAAAAAGCTTTGATTAAAACATCAAAATGGCCCGCAAGAATGAGAAAGGATAAGTCAAAATTTGATGGCAAGGTAAACGGCGGAGGTGCGGGATTTCAGAGGAAATTTAGAAAATTTTCCTTTTGTGGGAAAAGGAGTTAAAAGTGAACAAAGAAGTGTGGTTCTGCTGGGACCCACATCAGAGACTAGAAGTTGAAGGGCGCTATGGGGAAAACTTGAAAAAAAAAAATATTTTCCAAAAAAGAGGTAAAATAGAATAATCTGGCCACAGTTCCTTTGGGGCACACCTTAGGACATGTGTCAAGCTCATTTCTAAAGAGTGGAGGTGCAGAGCAAAATGTGAAAAATTTACATTATTCCATAAGTTGTAAAATGAAAAAAAGGAACCCGCATGACCATTTTTAAAGTGGATCTCCCATGTGGATGGTCTAAATTCAATATATAAATCAATGGAAGTTGTGCATTTATATATGATTTTTCCACCATTTTCATTCCAGAGTTCCTAGAGATGCGAGTCTTCATGGTTTCTTGATATTTATTGCACACCAAATAGGGAAGGGGAGTTAATTTGATATCTAAGTTCAGTGAGGAAGATCTAGGGATGTCTTTTACCATTAAGATGAGATCTGACCTCTGGGCTTGATCTGATCTTCCATTTTTTCTTCCTGGTTACACAAAAATCTAGATTTGATAGATTAAGGGAGGATGTGTTTGGTGAGTAGAGGGAAGAGTGATCTACCAGAAGAGATAGTTAAATGCGGGAGATGTTCAAAGAGATCCACCCCTTGAGCACCTGACAAATTTTTACAGATATGATTATTGGAATCATGATTAGGATCATCACGAGCACTGGTGCACTCAATTTTTTGATTTTGGGGGGGGGGGACATTTGTTGTAAAATGTTATAAATTACATGAATTTATCATGCAAATGGTTGGAGTGTAAGACGTTGGGATTGATTTTTTCAAGAGAAAAGCTTGATAGAACCCATCCTTCTAAGAAATTATTTGAACAAACCTGTTTATCTCCTTTTTTGTTAAATTTAATCATGTGAAGGTGATTGTGAGTGTACAAACATTGACAAGCTCTGAGATTGTTCTAGAAACTTTCCCCTGCTAATAAATTTAATCAAACTTGAGTTAATATGCTTATTTTAGGGCAAAATTTGTGTTTTTAAATTCATTCTTAAATGTCTGTAAGTAGTTTTCTTGTTCCTGTTGCAATCTTACATTGAAATATTTGTGAATCACACAAGATATTATGCTTGTGATAGTTTGGTTGCATTTGCAGTTTCATTTATCAGAAGAGATTTCATCTAATAGTGAAATGAACAAATTTAAAATCACTATGACTCCTAGCATGACTATAAGATTGTTTGTTTTCCATTGATGGTATCTTAGGCATGATGAAAGAGAGGTTGATAATGTTTAGTTAAGTTTTCCAATTTGAGCCTTCATTTTGGATCCTTGAATTTTGTGAGAAAAGTGTTGATGTGGGCCTCCATCGAAGCACATATTTTGGTTGAAGGAACATCATAACTATCTTGAAGGATTTATGTTGTTCAAACTCTCCATTTTTGTAAAATTTCTCAAGAATCTTGTGAATCAAGTTCATTTCTACCTCACCTCCCACCAAAAATTCATTTAAAAACAACTAATCATACCCATAATCTCCTTGTTTGTCATGTGCGTATACAAATGCATAATTTTTACTACCAAAACATGTAGAAACAATCATGTTTTCATTGTTTTTAGTGGCCTAAACCTTGTTTAGAAAATATCTCCATTATCTAGAGTGACAACTTGTGAGATTTTGGTTTTGCTACATTGATCATATTTTCTTCAAGGTCTTCTTCATAATTTCACAAGGAAGGATATCTCTATCTCCTCCATAAACAATAGGCTAAAAAAAGGGTCCTCTCACCTTGGTTGATAGGCACAACCATAAAGTAGTGAGGATAGGTCAAATCCTCTTGAGGATGCTACCCATTTCTCCACTTCTGAGTGACAAAGAGCAAGCTACATTTCATCCCTAGCTATAAAATGACACACTACATGCTCTGCTTGTCTCTAAGCTTCCTGCCAAACCTATGATGCTGCTCAACTTTTGAGGGAGAATAAATTTGGGTACCAACACCTGATTGGCACCACTGCTAGGGACATAGTGGTTGTAGTTCATATTCACACCCTGATAAACACTTCTTATATGCTCTAAGTTCTAATACATTTTTTCAAACATCATCTTGTGTTCGGGCCTGTAAGAAGTATTTCAAGATTACAAGTACTGTGTGTAATTATTTCAGTTTCCACACCTAGTGCACTAGCTTTCATTGATAAATCTTGGTAAAGAAAAGTTAGATCATCCCATTTCTAGTTTCTAGTATTGATAGACATTTGATAGATCATATTTTAGTGCATTTTCATAACTAAGGTGGAAATCCTTAGTCGCAACTCCCTATTTATTTGATTCTTAATGAGTACCATTGTCTTAACCTTTGTCAAGTGAGATTTGTTACTAATCTTTGCAAAGATGGAAGGAAAAAAGATCTTTCTTTGCTAAGGATCCTGCTAGGAGATTATTTCCTGAGCTGGGGAAAAAAAATCCAAAAGGAAGATAAGCCTAGAGAGTTATTGGAGATCAACAGAAAATAAAAGGGATCTCCATTGATGAAAATGAAAAACCTATTATTGAAGACTTCCATTCAAGTTCTTTTAAATCAGGTAGCCTCTTTGTGGGATTGAATTTTCCAACTAGAGAGGGGCCTTCTTTTGATTTTGGAAAGTTTGCTTTTCATTCTACCCCTGTCTTTTCAAAAGTTGATAGGGTTTTCTCAAAAACAAGGCCTTTAGGGGATATCAATTTTAAAATTTACACTCCTTTGTTTCAAAGACCCTTTGCCCCTTATTAATTTGTCTCCCCTCCAAGGTCACCTCCTCAAAACAACATGGCCTAGCCCTCACCCAGACCTCATTTTGTTGTAAAAAACTTTAGTCCTATAAATTTTATAGGGATGGATGGTTATCCAAATGCAGTTCCCCAAGATGTAAGAAATAGATTACCAAAGTTCCATGGAAACAATGCTAGAACTTGTGATCAATATATAAAGCTTTTTATCGATATGATGGAAGACTTCGAGATTGAACATGAGGATGTATATATCAATTTTTTTATACATACTTTGGAAGAAGATACGAGGGACTAGTATAAATCTTTGCGAGATAATTCCATTAATTCCTGAACAGTGATGAACAATGCATTTAAATTGCAGCATGGTGATATAACTCACCATAGGTTTCTTCTATCAGAATTTGAAAACATCAAGAATAATCCTAATGATTCATTACATGATTTCAACACAAGGTTTAAGAAGACCTTGAGGAGATTTCCTGTTAGGTTAAGGCCATGTGATGAATCATGTTTGATCAAATATTCAAATGCATTTGATATACTTGAGCAAAAAAAACCCTACTAATTTGAGGCAAGTCTTCACCATGGCTACGCAAATAGAGAAAAAAATCAAGGAAATTACAAAGCTTCCAAAAAGGGAGGGTGTAAAAATAATTAACTTGGAAAAGCCTCAAATAATTAAGGCTACTAATTTAAAGGAAGTTGTGAAAACTTTGGCAGGGGCTGTCAAAGAAATATCATACAAATTAGCCTGGGTAGAAAAGGGAATTGGGCAGAGTTCACAAGGTTAGTACAAGCAACAAGGCTAAGACAAGTTTAAAAATCATCATAGAAATGATCAGAGATCTGATGACAGAGGCAAGGGACCTATTGGATTTGGAAAAAAACAATCCCAAGCCAAGGAAAACAAAATGGTACCTAATCCTTTGGTTACTAGAGTTGCAGTTGTAGAGGAGACAAATGGCATTAATTGGTATGACAGATGTTTCATGCCCCATGCTCCATGTGAGGAAGATCAGAAAGAAGAAGAAGAAGATGAGGATGATAATGATGATGATGTTTGCATGATGGGTTGCTCCACGAGCTCATAATAAAGGGAAACTTCAGCTGAAGTAATAAGTGCTAGAACTGCTACTAATTTTTGGGATTGCATTCACTGGGTACATATTCTTCCTCCCTCTCATACTTTAGAAGTAGATACTATACAATATTTTGAATTTCCCAATAATGAATTTGAATATGTGATATCTTTAATGATAAAGAAGTATGATGGAGGAATCCCATGTGAGGAGGACATGTAGTTGTTGATGAATGTTGTTGTTTCCTAGGAGGAGTACAACACAAGAAGTAGGGTTGTCAAAGGGACAGGGCCTCAAGCCAAGCAAAAAACTCCATTACTTTAAAATATTCCTAAAGAGGCCCGTAAGAGAGATGCATCCACCAAGGGCCTTGTTGTTCCAAACAAAAACCATACCCCTCCTCATGCCCAAGCTGTCAAAAATCATGTGCCATCTAATGAGTGTGTCATCCTTCCTTCCAATGTTGCCTTGCCAAATTCTATCCATTATGATATTTCCCATGTCTTGAGTTAGATCAAGATCTCAGTTCAAATTTTTGATTTTATTAGGATTCCTAAGCACAAGAAAACGGATTTTGAGTATTTGGGGCTGAAAGAAGAGAATATTGCCCAGGCGGAAATGTAAATATTTTGGAGACTCCTCCAATCATTGAAGAACTAGAAGCACCACCAGCATCAGAAGAGCTAGGTGAACCACCTGAGGTTTATTTGGGGACATCCTTGGTAGACTCTCAATTAAATGTGGATCCGTTCTTCACCACCCTGATCATTAAGGATAGACTGCTGCACAACTATATGTTTGATTCGGGGGCATCATGTAATGTTATGCCTCTGGAAGTTATGTATGAACTAAACATCAAGGTAATAACAACATATGGGAAGTGCACTACCATGGATTCTAGAGAAATGCCAGTGGTGGGATGTGTGAAAGGTCTAGTGGTACAACTTGCAGCCTATCCGGGTAGGAACTTAAAGCTTAATCTAGTTATTACTGACTACCCATCCAAGTGGGGTATGCTTTTGTCTAGAAAATAGGCTACAAGTGTTGGTGGGAGTGTTCAAATGGATATGTCCTATGCCACCATCCCAATTGAGGTAAGCCTTGTTAAATTGTATGGGGAAAAGAAGATGTTGCACCTTATGAAAGATCCCAATAATGCATCTTATGAACTATTGTACTTAAGTGTTGATGTTGATAAATTTTAAGGATTTTTTGATGTAAAAAGAGTAGAAGATTGAAGAATGTAAATGTCTTGAACATGTAAGTTCTCCTTGGACTTTATTGTTTGATGGAGATTGCTTCAAGTTTGGAAATGGTGGTGGTTTTGTTTTGATCTCTCCAGGCCAAGAACAGTTTGTCTTTTCTTTAAAACTCAACTTTTAGTGCACTAATAACATTGCTGAGTATGAGGAACTATTGTTAGGTCTAAGGATTGCTTTGAAATATGGTGTTAAGGACATCATTGTTAAAGGAGATTCATAATTAATTGGAAAGCATGTCAGGAAACTTTATGCCACAAAACTCAGAAAATGAAACAATATAAGTATGTAATTTGGGATCTCATTGAGATGTTTGATTCATTCAATATTGTGCAACATGATTGGAGGTTCAATGATTTGGCAAACAAACTTACATTATTGGGATCTTTGTTTGATAATTGTACAGTACCCCCATATTATGAATATGATGTTGAGATGTTAACTAGGACATCTGTAGCTGACAACATTAAACATTGGCAAGTTTTTGATGATGATGCTCAGGTCAGAATATTTCTATAGAAAAAAGGGGTGTTTGCAGATCAAAATATTGGTTAGCAGCCAATGGTGTGCGTAGTAGAGGGTAAGGAAACCTTGTTTGGCAAAGGCATCATCTAAATAAAGACTAATACCATTCCTAGATGGTTGCTCTTGAATCCAACTTTGATAATGTTGATCGCATTATTAACAGATGCATAAAAACCTCAAGGGATATTGAGGAGCATGACCTTGGCACAAATGAGAAACCAAGGAAGATCTGGTTGGGAAGTAATCTCATCAAGGAGAAAAAAACATTCTTATGTCCAATTGCTAAAAAAATATCAAGATTTAATGGATTGGACTTATTCTGAATTAAAAGCATACAAAGAGGATTTTTTTCAACATGAGATTCCCTTGGAATCTAATGCAAAACAATTTAGGCAGAAGAAGAGGCCAATAAATCCAGTCCTATCTCTTAAAATTCAAGAGAAACTGAAGAAACTGAGGGATGGAGGGATTATATAGCCTACAAGGTATTCTTCTTGGGTTGTAAACCTAGTACCAGTCAGAAAGAAGAATGGTAACATCAAGCTATGTGTGGATTTTAGAAATATGAATAGAGCATCAATGAAGGATAATTATCCTTTACCAGACACGGAAAACATGTTGCAGTTAGTGACCGGTTCTGAGCTGCTATCTACCCTAGATGGTTTCTCTGGTTATAACCAAGTTGTTGTAAAGGAATAAGAAAGAATTAAGAAAACCTTTACCACCCCTTGGGGAACATATGTATATGTCAGGATGCCCTTCGGACTGATGAATGCTGGAGTAACCTTTCAGAGAGTAATGGATGTTGCTTTTGCTGGTTACATCAATGATTTTATTGTTGTCTAAGAAGATGATGTAACTGTGTTCTCTAGAAACAGAAGTGATCATTTGCAGCACTTGGATAAAATGTTGATAAGATGTAGAGAATATGGCATGTCACTCAATCCCAATAAGTGCCACTTGCAGTACAGAAGGACAAATTTCTTGGTCACATTGTGTTAGAAGAAGAGGTAATGATTGATCGAGAAAGGGTAGAGGCCATCAGAAAGGTCCCAATTCCAATAACCAAGAAGGGGATTCAATCCTTCTTTGGGAAGATAAACTTTATCTGGAGATTCATATCAAACTTTGCTGAGTTGACCATTCCAATCACTAACATGTTGAAAAAGGACTAGGCCATGAAATGGGAGGAGGATTCCATTGAAGATTTTAATGGGATCAAGGAGGTGTTAAAGCATGCCCCTATTTTAGTGGCTCCAGGTTATAAGAATCATTTCCAACTGTTTTATTTTGCTTCAGAGAACACTATTGCGTTTATCTTGTTGTAGAAAGATGATGAAGGGGCTAAGAGGTCAATTGAATTTTTTAGTAATGCATTGCAAGGCATTGAGCTAAAATACACTATTATGGAGAAGAAATCATTTTCCTTGGTAAAAGCAACAAAGGTTTTCAGGCCTTTCATTTTGATCTCTAAAATTGTTTCTTATGTTCCCCACACTATGGTGAAAGACATCTTATCAAAGATGGAAGTCTCAAGCAAAAGATGCAGATGGGTGAAAAAGTTGCAAGAATATGACATGGATATCCAAACTGCAAATTTGGTGAGGGGTTTTTTCTTAGATAAGCTTATGGCTGAGACAAACTTGCAAAATATTGAGGTAAATTAGGTAGAACAAGGAAGTGTAGATGTTTTTGAAAAATTGATGAGTTGTGAGTGGTACAAAGATGTAATTTTTTATCTCAGACATCTATACTTCCCTGAGCATTTGAGTAAGAACCAGGAAAGAGCCCTTAATTTTTCTTCCCATAAATATGTCATTACTGATTATGGGTTAGCTTCGAAGAACCCTAAGGGAGTTCTCTTAAGGTGCATTATTGAAGATGGAGCCCCCAAGATAATTATTGATCTTCATGGAGTAGTTTGTGAGGGGAATTTTTCTGGAAGAGTCACAGCACACAAGATCTTGAGGGATTTTCATTGGTGGCCAAATCTCTTCAAGGATACAAATATTTTGGTTAGAAGATGTGAGAGTTTCTAGCGATTCTCTAGAAGACTGAAAGCTTTAGGCTCCCTGCCTTTATAGCAAGTATAAATTAAAGCCCCATTAAAGCAATGGAGAATGGATTTCATTGCTGATATTTTAGACTCTTCAAGTGTTGGCCATAAATGGATTCTTGTAGACACTAATTACTTCACCAAGTGGTTGGAGGAAATCCCCACCAAAAGAGAAACACAAAAAATTGTCATGGATTTGATGTTGAACCATATCATCTGCAAGTTTGGGTGCCAGCTAAAATTGTTGTTGACAATGCCACGAGCTTCAGAGCTAAACCTTTGGTGGTAAGGTGCAAAGAATACTGGATCAGTTTGACATATGCCTCTAATTACAATCCCCAAGGAAATGGAAAAGTTGAGTCCAGTAATAAAAATTTGGTGAAGATTATCAGAATAACCTTGGAGCTGAAAAAAAGAAAATGTGGTGAACAATTGAAGTTCATTGTTTGGGCTGATATAATTACTGTGAAAAGAGCCACTGGAAAAAGTCCATTTGAATTGGTGTATGGTACTCAAGCTCTTTTGCCCCTGCATATGCAACTATCCTCATATTAGTTCATTCAACAACTAGAAGATCAAGAAGTTAGTCCATATGAGGCTTGCATTAACTAGATTGTTAAACTTAATGAAGAAAGGAGAATATCTCACCAAAGGCATGTGAAGTTTAGAGAAAAATTGAAGAAGTTATTCGACAAGAAGTTCACTCTAAGAGATTTCAAAATTAGATATCTTGTGTTGTTGTGGGAGATAAGGCATGAAGAAAAGGGAAAGCATGGTAAATTTGATGCATTGTGGATGGGCCCTTATTCCATTGACATTCGAATTGGTGAGCATGCCTTATTCTTGAAATATTTTGATGGAGAATTTATGAAATTATCTATTAATGGAAGGAATTTGAAACATTTATTGGATTGATTCCCTAGAATCAAGGTGAGCATCACCAGTGCAGTGTATAGTTTGTTGGTTTGTTTTCTGTATTTTATATTTTTGCTCGTTCTAGTCCTCGGTGACTTGGTTTTGTTGGATTCTCGGTTGTGGTTGTTCTGCTATGTTGGCTTTCTCTTTGACTCCGTTGCCCAATAGTATGTTCTTGGCACTTGGTCTACTAGTTTTTCTTGTGGCACTCGTAGGGAGTTCCCATCCTCGAGTCGAAGCCGATGTTGGTGCTCATTTGGATCTCGCATAATTTTACCCTAATTTTCCTCTGATATGCATGTTATGAAATGTTTTATCTCTTGATGTGAATGCTCTAAAGATTTTACCTCCATTTGAATTCCTAGAGTTGTTTGCAGAATCCATTGTCATTCTCCCTTTTGAAGAAGTCTCCGAGTTTTCCTTGTTTTTTCCCTAATTATTTCAAAATCCGAGGGCTCTACCATTTTTTCCAATTTTTCCTTGACCATGGAAGCTCTAGAATGATCAATTTATATTTTTATGTCTTTGAAAATCCAAATCCATGGTCGAAAGATGCTCGAAACCATGATTTACTTGGTTTTGTTTCAAAAAAAATCATCCTTAGTGAAAAAATCAGGCTCTAGGCATGAATGGTGAAGTTATGTGTTCTTAACAGTCTAGCAGGTGTCCTTTTCTTGTCAAAATTATTCCTCAGCATTGAATGGTCACATGGCTTCTTTTGGTCTGTCAGGGGACAGTGGGAAAATGTTTTAACTTGTCACTTTTTGCTTTTTTTCGCAAAAAGGAAAATTTGGTCCCGTAGCTCCGCTCAATTCTAATTGGTTCTTTTGGTACTTACATGGCTTCTTCTAATTGGATGGGGCATGGTGGCTTTGATTTTGAACTTGTTCTTTTTGGCTATTTTGGTAAAAATTTTGAACCCGCCCTGCGGCCCCACCAGGCTTTGATTAAAAAAAATTTAAGTGGTAGGGAAAAGTCTTACTTTGACCCCACAAAAGGACATGTCACAAGTTTAAAAGTAGAGATGTGGGATATTGGGAGGCAACTTGGATTTTTTTTCCTCTTTTCATAAAAAGGTTTAAAACATAAAAATGACCTGCAGGCCCGACAAGAAGGAGGTGAAGGTTGGCTTTAACAAAGTCAAAGGGGGCGAGGAAGCAGACCATTGGAGGCAACTTGGATTTTTTTGCCTCTTATCATCAAAAGGATTAAAACATCAAAATGACCCGCAGAGAATAACAAAAGGATAATTCAAAATTTGATTTAAAGGTCAATAGCAGAGGTGCAGGCTTTCGGGGGAAATTTGGAAAATTTTCCTTTTATGGAAAAAGGAGTTAAAAAGTGAAAAAAAGATGCGTGGTTCCGTTGGGGACACAAACCAAAGACTAGAAGCAAAAGGGCGGAGCTGCGAGGGAAAACTTGGAAGAATTTTTCCTTTTCCAAAAAAGAGGTAAAATAGTAGAATTTGGGCCGTAGTTCCTTTGGGGCCCACCTTAGGACATGTGTCAGGGTCATTTCTCAAGAGTGGAGGTGCGTAGCAAAATGTGAAAATTTTACATTTTTTCCAAAAGTTTTAAAAGGAAAAAAGAAACCCACAGGGCCCATTTTAAAGTGGATCTCCCACATGGATGGTCCAAATTCAAAACAGAAAATCAACGGAAGCTTTGGATCTGTATCTAATTTTTTCACCATTTTCACTCCAAAGCTCCTACAGATGCGAAGTCTTCATGATTTCTCAATATTTTTTTCACACAAAACAAAGAAGGGGAGTTAATTTTGATATCTAAGTTTTGTGAACAAGATCTGGGGATGTCTTTTACCATTAAGACGAGATCTGATCTCTGGGCTTGATCTGATCTTCCATTTTTCCTTCCCAGGCATGCACATAACCAGATTTGACAGATTATGGGTGGAAGTGGTTAATGAGTAGAGGGAAGACGTGATCTACCAGAAGAGGGAGTTAAATGTGGGAGATGTTTGAAGAGATCCACCCCCTGAAGACCTGATAACTTTTTTACAGATCTGATTATGGGAATTGCGATTGGGATCATGGCAAGCACTTGTGCACTCAATGTTTGGACTTTTTTGGGGGAAAAAATCTATTGAAAAATATTATAAATTACATGAATTTATCATGCAAATGGTTGGAGTGTTAGAGGTCGAGACTAATTTTTTTTCATATAAAATCTTGATAGAACCTGTCCTTTTGAGAAATCATCTGAAGAAACATATTTTTTCTCCTTTGTGTTAAATTTGATCATGTCAAGGTGGTTGCAAGTGTACAGCCAGTGACAAGCTCTGAGATTGTTCTAGAAACTTTCCCCCTGCTGATAAATTTAATCAAACTTGAGTTAATTTGCGTTATTTTTGGGAAAAATTTGTGTTTGCTTCATGCCTGAATGTGTGCAAGTAGTTTTCTTGTTCCCTTTGCAATTTTTACATTGAAACCTTTTGTGAATAACACAAGATCTTATCCAGGGTAGAATTATTTCTCAGCAACAGAGTGGATTCATTCAGGGTAGAATTATTTACGATGGAGTTACTATGGTCCATGAAACAATTCATTCAATGGATAAAAGTAAAAAAGCAGGGATGGCTATCAAGTTAGACATGCATAAGGCTTTTGACAGAGTCTCCTGGAAATTCATGGATGAGGTTTTATCCAAGTTTGGTTTTCAAAATAAATTCAGGAAAATTATACATTCTTGCATTTTCTTCATCTATATTCTCAGTGGTTGTTAATGGGGAACTGATTGGTTTTTTTTTCCAGCAATAGAGGAATTTGACAAGGGGACCCCCATCTCCCCTTTGCTGTTCATTATAATGGTTGACAATTTAAGCAGATCTATCTTAAAATCTATTAATATTGGTACGATAAATGGCTTTCAACCTACTTCTGGTAATCAGGTTTCCTCACACCACATCCAACAGTTTACTGATGACACTCTCCTACTTCTGATGGCCTCCATAATTGAGGCGAAGGCTATCAAAAACTATCCTTAGATTTTATGAGGAAATCCTCAAGACAGAAAGTTAATTTTGACAAAAGATCAATCTATTTTTAAAATAATCCTATAGAAAGGAAAAAAAAAAATTCTCTCATTCTTGGATGTACTATTAATTCCCTCCCTGCTACTCATTTAGGGCTCCCTTTGAGTACTAGTAAGGTTTATAATGAGGTTTGGAATGATATTCTTAAGAGATTCCAAAAAAAACTGGCTGGTTGGAAAGGAGCTTTACTTTTAAGTGCAGGCGAAGTGTTTATTGATAAAATGCACTCTTCAGAACTTACCTATTTATATCATGTCAATGTTTGGCATTCTAACAGTAGTGATGAATAGCATTGAAAAAATTCAAGAGAAATTTTTATGGCATGGTATTGAAGACAGGTTTGAGGTACCACTTAGTTGCTTAGGAGTAGGTCTATAAACCAAAGAGGATTGGGGGTTTAGGAATCAAAGATATCAAACATATGAATGCTGCTCTTATTGCAAATTTGGGTTGGAGACTTATAAAAGAGCACAATCCTTGGACTCAGTTGATCAAAATCAAATACCTTTCCAATCAAAGAAAGTATTCCTTTATTTCTGATCAGTTTCTTCTGAATGGTTCTATTTTCTAGAACAATCTTCTCCACATCAGACAGATTCTCTCCTAGGGATGTAGTTGAAAGCTTGGGGGATGGGTCAAGATATTAATTTCTAGACTAAATAAGATGGTCAGATATTAACTAGATTTCCTCTTATGGTCACATTAAAGACAAATTAATTAGAAATTATGGGCACAAAATCCAGGGCTATATTGAGGTGGATGAAAACAAAAGGAAATGGAAACAGTTCAAAGCAGATGAGGATAATGTGCAGTTTGATGTTTCATCTATGTAGATTCATCTCTCGCCTAATTCATATAAGTCCTCAAAATCATAAGGATGAACTCATTTGGAAAGATTCCTTTGATGGAGGGTACTCAGTTAAATCTAGCTACAACTCTTTGTTTTCCTCTATTGAAAGTGATACTGAGTGGCATAAGCTATGGATGCCCAAGCTAACCCCTAGAGTAAACTTTTTCTAGTGGCTCATCATTAAAGGAAAGATCCTAACTAATGAAAATATCATTAGGAAAGGATTCGTCATGTCGAATAGATGTTGCATGTGTTAGGAAGAAGCAGAAGACATCAAAGATCTCTTTCTTCATTATAAGTACACTTCCAAAATTTGGCATCTTATTTTTGAAAACTTTAATCAGTAATGGATCTTTCCCCATACTTTTCTTCAATCCTACGAACAATTGAACTCTCCTTACAAACATTGTGTGGTGAGGAGATTATGGCAACTGGTTTTACCTCACACCATGATGGCAAGTTTGGAAAGCTCGTAATGATGTCATTTTTAGGAATACTAGAAAGTTATGTAAAAAAGTTTTATAAAGAAATTATCATTGCTGTGAAAGACAACATTGAAAGATTTAAACCTCCCAAAAATAGACTTTACCCTGAGGAAGAAGAGTACATTCTGGCTTCTTGGAATATTGTCACTTTTTTGAACAAGAATAACAATAGTATTGATAGATCCACTGTCTGATGGATTAAGCCTCCCATTGCTTGGCATAAGTTGAATTTTGATGGGGCCTCAAAACACAATTCTAGGGATTCTGAAGGTGGGGGAGTCAATTAGAGATCACAGAGGCTGTTTTGTTGCTACTTTTTATGGAAAAATGAGTTGGCAAACTAACCACTACTCTGAAGCTCTTGCTGCTCTTTAGGGAATAAGGGCTAGCCAGGGATTGTAATATTTCCAATATTATAATTGAGGGTGATTCACTAAAAATTATCAATCTCTTAAATCAAAAACAACCCCCCCAGTTGGTAATCACGGAATTTATTGCTGCAGATACTGATATTTGCAAGAGTTTTGAAATTTTTTAAATCAAACATACCTATCGTGAAGGAAATAGTGTGGTAGATGGATTGGAAAATTTTGTGGTTAATAATACTTTTCAAACTTGGTTAAGGGGTGTGACATTCTTCCCACTAAAGTTAATGAAGACATCATCAAACATTTACATGACTTGAAACGTAATCACTAATGGCTGTAGTGCTGATGCTAAGGAGCAGCTTTTTAAGTAAAAAATGATGACATCATCAAATATTTACGTGACTTGGAGCATCATCATTAATAGTTATAGGGTGGATGCTAAGGAGTGGTTAATCAATTACATTGTGAGGTCTAATAATTACATTTTCTTCACACGATTAGGATGTCTTCAAAAGCAAAGATGAGGATGATTCGTATAGTTTTCAAATTTTTTACTACTGCAGGAAGAGGTAATACCACAGGAAAAATGGGGGAGACCACCTTGCAAGATAGAGCCCACTCATAATCCATCTTGGAAAGATGATACAGTTCTTTGGAACTATCTACAAAAAGAGGGTCTAACGAACTTTATTGAAAAAATCCAAGGTTTTGATCAAGATCTCTCAATTAAAATTTTCTCGGGGATGGAGGAATCATGTGGTTAAGTACAGTAACATCAAGGTTGAGATATCAGAGGAGCTTATTGCCTAGGTCACCGGGCTCAGTCTAGATGGCACCAAATTCTTTAACAAGCTGGTGGACAGAGAGGTGGAGGCTAAGAAGTTTCTTGATGAGGGGGAAAATCTTAAATTTGTGACAGCTGGCATCAAGCTTGCTTCTATTCCAGAGCCTTTTGATAAGATCACAAGGATGGTAGTAAAGTATGTTACTCTAGAGGGGAGATTTGTCACTATTCCCCAAAAGCACTTGATCTTCCTTAATCGATTCCGTAGAAACCTCACCATCAAATTTCATCATTACTTATTGAATTCACTAGAGAAATCTATTATGGAAGTACAAAATCACACTAGCGTTGTTCCCCTTCATCAAGGGTTAATACTGCTTATTCAACACCACTGCTTAGCCTATCCCCGCTTGGATTTTGATCCTCCCCCTAACTCCATTCCTCCCCTGCCCGAGAGGAAGCTTTACATTGCTTCAACTAGCAAGAAAAGGAAGGAGATGAAAACTAAGGTCTCTACTTCTCAGAGGTTTCTTCGAAGTCATAAAGACCTGGAGCTTGCTGCAAATTTACTGCACATTAGTAATCTAGTGGAGGAGGATAAATATGAGGACTTGTTGGTTAGATTTAGAAAGATGGAAAAGGAAATTCAAGAACTAAAGATTGTTATTAGGGATATGGATAAATCTAAGGGAAAAAGGAAATTACAAAATGATGAAGAGGATTATATCACTGATGAAGTTTTCAAGAAGCTTCAATCTCTGGATGCCAGACTTAGCAATGCAAAAGGGCGTAATGATGGTATCCTCTCTACCCTTAAAAGTATCTACAATTTTATTGAGCAGCATGTTTGTAGTATTTGCAGTCTCAGCAGTATTACCGAGGATATTTGGGGCTCCAAGGAGAACAGAGATCTGGCAATTTCCCAAGTGGATTTGAAAGGCCATTCCCAGGCCACTACAATTACATTATTCATCTCGCTCCAAATGATTAAAGCCAAGATTGATTGGGATATCAAGTGATGTGGAGCTTTGTTGTTGTTTACTTGTGGTGAAGTTACTATTGACTGGTATTTTTGGTGAAGTTTTTTGGCTGAGATGACCAGTGATGGTTATCTCTTGTTTGTTTTTTGTCTCTTCTTCTTTTATTCAGATCATTGTCTATCTTGATCCTATTTTGTTACTATATTGTATTATCTGGCTATTGAGCCCTCTAGTGTTGGATGTTTTACTCCATTAGAATTGTTTTTCCTCTTTTGGTATCTGGCTTTTGAGCCTTTTTGTACAAAGGGTATAGTCCCTTCAAAACTATTTACCCATGATAAAAAAACACAAGATCTTATCCTTGTGATAGTTTTGTGGCATTTACAATTTCATTTATCAAAAGAGATTTCATCTAATAGTGAAATAAACAAATTGAAAATCACTATGACTCCTAGCATGACTATACGATTGTTTGTTAGCCTTTGAGGGTATCTTAGGCATGACGAAACAAAGGTTGATAATGTTTAGTTAATTTTTCCAATTTGAGCCTTCATTTTAGATCCTTGAAGTTTGGGTGAAAAGTGTTGATTTGGGCCTCTATTGAAGGGCATATTCTTGTTAAAGGAACATCTTAGCTATCTTGAAGCATTTTTATCGTTCAAGCTCTCCATTTTTGTAAAATTTCTCAAGAATCTAGTGAATCAAGTTCTTTTTTTCCTCACTTCCACAAAAGAATTCATTTAAAAACAACCAATCATACCCATACTACCCTTGTTTGTCATATGTGTATACAATTGCATAATTTTTTCTACCAAAACATGTAGAAACAATCAGGTCTTCATTGTCTTTAGTGGCCTGAACCTTGCTTAGAAAATATCTCCATTATCTAGAGTGAAAACTCATGAGAGTTAGGTCGTGTTACATTGATCATATTTTCTTCAAGGTCTTCCTAATAATTTTTCAAGGAAGGATATCTCCATCTCTGCCACAAACAGTAGGCTACAAAAAGGGTCCTCTCACCTTGGTTGAAAGGCACAACCATAAAGTAGTGAGGATAGGTCAAATCCTCTTGAGGGTGCTACCCATTTCTCCACATCTGAGTGACAAAGAGCAAGCTGCATTTCATCCTTGGCTAAAAAATGACACACTACATGCTCTTCTTGTCTCTAAGCTTCCTGCAAAACCTCAGATGTTGCTCAACTTTTGAGGGAGAATCAGTTTCGGTACCAACAAAAAGTATGCAAATCTCTTGGCATTTGTAACACTAATTATTGTAGATAACATTGTGAGAGAAGGACCAGACCCTTTGTCCAAGTTTTTGGGTAGACTTAAAGGAATGGAGGGCAGTTTAGACATGAAGGTCACATATTATCATATGGTTTCATCTATCATATTCGAGAATGACAACAATCTTCAGATCCATGGTACGATCAGGATCCGCCTTCCCAAAAGGGAGTTCTCTATTATTAGAGGGGAAGGACAATCCAAATATAGTCATGGGTATGTTGTTGTTGAAGCCTAACCATATAATGGTGTGAATATTACATTTCAATTACCATTAATGTTCAATCAAATTAAGTTATTTCCAACTAATTAGATAATAAATAGTACAAATAAATATATGCAAAAAAAATTATATCTAACTGTAGGTAGCAAACATGAATTTACCAGATGTGGTTTTCCATGAGGTTGTCAAGTAAAATTTGAAATAAAATAAATCCGATACTTATATTGGGCATTTGCTTTCAAGTGGAAACTCACTTAGGAGAAACCATTTGACAAGAAGATAGGATTTTTTAGTATTTTTAATGAAATATGTTTTCTTTCATATGGGGGCCACTAATTGATTAGTGGTTTAGGCTTATATATCAATGGTAACATACCTAATTATATGAACTTTTCATTATGCATGACTTTTATTTACACTATAGAAGAACAAGTATAGTATTTCCCATGTGGAAAATACATTAGTATTTATAATCATAGTAGATTATTGGGGGTCCATAGGAACAAGGTGTATGTAATGAGAATATAAAGGTCGTATAATCTAAATGTAAAAAAAAAGAATCTATGCGTGTCTCTAAATTTTTTCAAATCATTTAAGGAATTTGTAAAAACCTCATTCAATTGATCATGCACATCTTATGATACCACTAATTTCCATTTTAGACACATTTATGTGTAATTCCAATATGTATAGAAAATGTATAACAACTATGTAGAATATTTATCCATTTTTTTATAAGTATCTACCTCTTGAATATTTATCCATTTTTTATAAGTATATACCTTTGTACAACTTCTTTTAGTTTTCATGACTAGTAATTATGTTTTCTAATTACAATTTTTTATATTGTTTTACCTAGTAGATCATATCTTGTTTCAATTCCTTAATGTTTTTCTAGGTACACAATATTTGATCATCAATATATTAATTAATTCTATATATGAATTCACTTGATATTATTCGGCGTGCATGTACACATCATTGGAAACTCAATAGACATTTATTCTTGTCTAAGAATTTAAATGTCCATTTCAAGATAGCAAATCATATCTAAAACATAGCTTTGTAATATTATATTTGTATTATGACTAGCATATATATATTAATAAATCTATGTTAAATATGATGAATGGTAAAATTGTAACATCTTTGACAAACTGTTAACTTTTCGTCTTTGCATTGCAAACGTTGACATGTGATTTGTCCTAAGAAGGTGTATTCTTTGGACTGTTGGAAATCATGCTTGCAATGGATAAATTATTCTATTCTCAGATTCATTTTCCTGAAATGTTGATGCTTGCAAGGAATCCATTCTGCTTGAGATAGATAAGGTTGTAAACTAGTAATGTTGTTTATAAATTTATCTCTATCTAATAGCAAAACCCTGGATCAATTCCATTGATCCAAGGTATGTTTTAATTCTTCTTATTTGATTTTTATGATAAAACGAAATTCAAAAATTGAAAAAAATAAGGGACTGAGTCCTTAAATGTACACAATTTTATTGATCTTTCTTGGAAGTCCTTGCTTAAATTTTTTTTCTAAATAGTGTGCTCGAATATTCTTGTTAATTTCTTAAGGATGTTGAATGGTATAATAAGGATAGAGGTCTACTTCAGAACTATTAGAGGTAAAACCTAATTCCTAGATTTTAAAGATCTATCCTAACGGGTATCTTACCTAAGGTAAACTAGACCTATGTTAGATCTATGTCTACACTAATCTTGTTGCATCCTAATCTAAGTTGTATGTTATATAAGTGTGGGATTTGGAAATAACCTAAACTAATGATAGCTTTATCTCTAACCTATTACCTAATACTAAATTACTATTACTATGTGGTATGGCTTAATCTATGATGGCGTGTTACCTATGGCAATATTAAAATGACCTGAGGTGAACACTTTCTATCTAAGCTAAGGTTGGATCTTAAACTAGTAATGTTTATTTAACCTAAACTAATGTAAGGATGGAAGGGGACCTAAGGGGTCGCATAGAAAGTGGAAGATGGTGGCGATGGTTTCTAAGTCATTTATGTGATTTGATTTTTAAATTTATGGGATAGTACTACCAGATTTGGCAGAGGCGTGGAAATTAGATGGAATCCTAGTTGGCATCATAAGTAGAGTTAAGTGATGCATGCTATCGTTGAAATTGGACTCACCAACTTTAGATGTTAGTGGTGTGGATATATAGGTGAGAAAGTAAAATTAAATTGCATTAATGATCACTGGTTTTGCTGAGAAAACCACCTTGGAAACCATGCAAGTGGATTTTTGGGAGGTTGTTTGGTCTTTCATGCATTTCAATTTTTTCTCTACATCGAGATATTTGGTTATTTGAACCAGCAGTTCTGTTCGTAATCCAATTCTAGTTTTAGATCGTTTGGACTATTTTCGATCGAATGGAGGTATAAGAGGAATTTGAGAAAGAATTTTTCGGTTGTTGAATTCATTTACAGAAGAAGGAATTGTCGAGGCTTAGTTGGAAATATTCTTTGAATAGACAGAAGCACTATCTAACATGATGGGCTCTATCCATTAAGTTATTATTCTTTTCTCTAAAATTCTTCATTAAAACAACTATGCTATCGTGAAATAAATGGGTTTTTATTTTGTTATGGTTACCATGCAATCTTTCCTGAAAATTCTCTGTATTTTTGTTGAAGAAACTCTACTTGATAATGTAGGAAGTGGGTTGTTTTCCTATTTATTTAATGGTGAATCACACCTTAAATATGGTTGTGACTTCAGTAATGTTGAACATGTGTGAACCGTTCTTGTCTACTCGAAAAGGGGTTTACAGAAATATAATGTTGCTTTAAGTTTCAAACTAGGTTTGTTTGTTATGGTTGTTAGAAGTTAAAAGAATATCCCTCTTTGTTGCATCCTTGATTTTCTAAAGTTTTTTTACTTCTATTGGAACTATACTGATATGGAATCTTTTGTTTATTCTTGTGTAAACTTGAATCCATATGGGAAAAATAAGGAATGAACCACTTCTCTTTGAACATTTCTATAGAAACTTTCACAACATCGAATCTTGCATTTTTTGAGAGCTTAGTCGATAATGGGTGAACATATTCTATGTTTTTGAGGAGTCAACATGTGTGGAAACAAGAATAAATGTTATATTAATCATGTTATCCTTTTTAGTTAAAATCGGGTTGTTTGGATCTAGTTCCTTAGTGGAAACTACTCAGAAATGGTTTCTGGGATACGTGGATTTTGAAATTATTTTTGTAATATAACAGTGTGTGAAGTCTTCTCTTTCTGAACTAATATGTATTGGGTCTTTCTTTAAGTCTTTAGAAGATTGAACTAAAGGTTGATAGATGAAGTATTGTTAGGTTGAGGATATTTTGAGAGTTGGATTTGTCTTAGTCGATATTTGGGTTATTCACGTAGATTTGTTTGAGCTTTCTTGAGGTTGATCTTGTTGTTTACTTCACTTTTTAGTAGCTGATTTTTTATTAAACTTACCCATTCTTGATATGGGTAAACCAATAAGTAATTTACTACAATCTTATTGTTGTAAATTCATGAAGATCTAGTGAATGTATTTTTGGATTTGTAATTGGCATTTTGTGATCATGAACTAACCAAATCAGTTCAGAATAAAGGATTTTCTTGACCCTTTAGCCTCTTTGATCTCTGAGTAATTTGGAAGGTTAGAATTTCTTGTTAACTTAGTAGATGTGTGTAGATTGAACCTATCCATTGAAATATAAATAAATAGTCTGAATAATCTCTATAGATGGATTATGCACCTATAGCTAAGTCATGTCGTTATTTTTTTTGTACCTTATTTGAATTTGAATACAAATTTATCCTCTTTGTCCATCAAAAGGATGTTTTCTCTCACTTTCGTGAGGTTGTGATTGTGAGTCTATCTTAATGATTGCTCCACTTTCTCTTGAAGCAATGAATAGAATATGGTTCCTCTGAATGAAACTTTGATGATTTAGAAGGGTTGTTGAAGGTTGTTATTTTCCTGTAGGTTGTTTGGAAAATATTGTTAGTGCACCTACTTCTTGATATGGATAACATACTATTTTTAATGTTTTGTGTCATGTTGGGGGAACCTTATTTTGGAACCTGATTTGAATAATGCAGTTGCATGATTTGGTTTAACAGTTGTTAGTGCATGTTTTATATGTTTAAAATAGCTTAAGGATGTTCGGAATGGGTTTGTAACATTCCTTTTACGACATTATTTACTTAGGAAGGAATGTTGGAATCGTCTTTTAAACATGATTGAATGAGTCCTTTCTCTTTTATTCGTTGAGGTAAAGTTTCATCGCTGCTTCCTTTACAAACTATAGGGGATTATGTGTTGCATTATCCTTTCTAAGCTATGAAATGATATTCAGCTTAACCGAATTAGAAGGGAAGCTCTAATTTATTTATCTTAGTTCAACCTTCCCTCTTTTGTGTAACTTATATATAGATTTGGATCGGTCAATTGCATTACTTTCCAGAATGCATCAAGTAGTTGTTGAAACTTCTCTCTTACTCACTTGATTTGTATTTAAGGAATTAACATTGTTTTATATTATTAATGTTGTATGCCTTTTATTGAGGGAATACTTTCCTAATTCTAATGTGTGGACTAACTTTAGAGCTTAGGTTATATCGTGGAATATGAATTAGGGTATAGCATCTGAAATGGGAATCTATTATTTTTATGTTGTAGATGATTAATCCTAAAACCTATCAAGAAGTTAGAATTTTCTTGGCTAAAGATGTCTTTTTCTGGAATTTTGTAATGTTGAGTTTGTTGGTTCCTTCTTCATAAAGTAACTCTATGTTTGGAAAATAATGAAGTTAGTTTCTGTATCACTAATTCAGATTGAAATATGTAATAAATAAGTAGTAAGTACTTTTATTTGATGTAGATAAGTAATTTTGTTGAAATATTACATATCTAGTATAATGTTGTAAAGTGTTGATTATATCATGATCTTTTCTTAATGTTATTTTAGGATGATAAACTGTTCTTATTTTATGGTTGTTATTACTTATGATTTGTTTATTTGCTTGGCTTTACTGTTTGAGAAAAGCAAAGTTGGTTTTATGAAACAGTTAGTTGAAAGCACATAAGTTTAATGTCAAGTGCTTATCATGCCCAATTCAATGAATTGACCCATGCCAAAAAAAATTGTAGATAGACTTCATAAGTGATAAACGAAAGGAAATAACTTATATGATGTATTGGTTGCTTTAACTCTGGATATTTTATAGCGAAATATGATTCATTATTGAAATGTACTAAAAGAAGAAAAGTTGTATTCTTTAATGATCTTGATGCTGGTTTACATGAAATATGTCTGAATTTAATGGTCTTGCCAAATATGTATGTAACCATGATGAATTGAAAAATGTTTCGAGTTACTGAAACTTTTTATGTCATTTCTCTTCTGCATTATATGAAGGAAACTTGTAATCTTATTTTTCATTTTTTCCATTCTTACTTGATTGGATCCTTAGTTTTGGTTTTCATTAAATGAGTTGGAGGGATGGGATTTAATTAGAATTTCCCTTAAATTGAATGCAACTTGTTCATTTTGGCATGCATGTATTTTCTTGTATCTAATTTGTATGGTTCACTAAACGATGTTAATGAAAGTATAATTTAACTATAATGAAGTGAGAAATGAAAAAGGGTATAATAAACCCCAAAAATTAAAAAAGAAAGAGGAAGGTTCATCACTTCTTAAGCAATACCACCATAGGTTTTTTAAAAATATATGGTACATAAGTTCATTAATCAATCTGACTTCATCTCTATGAAGTCTACTATAATGGAACCTATTTGGGATCTTAAACACACTATGAATGGCTGAGTTGTACTAAGTAAATCCTATGATGGATGTTGTTTATATTTTTGATTATCTGAATGTTAAGAAAAAATTTATTGAACATAAAAGTAATCCTAAGTTTATAAAGTTTCATATTACCTTAACAACTCAAATGAGGATGAAAAACTTAATGGTTGGTGGAAGTAGGATTAAACAAGGTTGCTGTAATTTGAATCTTAATCCTAAAATAATTAAGTACAAAGAACCTCTCCTTGAGGTGTGTACATCAAGATGGGTAGTCTTGTTAGATGTTGGCACATGCTAACTGCAGAACTGTACCTTCATGAAGACTAGGTTCTTCATGAGGATACAATGTTATAGTTGACATGTTGCAATAATCCTCGGTACTGGTTCATCTAGATCTACATGAACCTGAACTTGATCTTAGTTTCCATATAGGTCAAATAAAGAATATGATTTAATACAAAACGTGATTCATGGTTACTTAAGATAACTAGACACACCCAATCGACTTAGGTTGATTGAGTATGTCTATATACTCTTATTCATCATGAATGGGTTCCTATACTAAATCATGTTTCTAACCTAGTTTAGGGTCAAATCTTAAACAAGTGAACTGATAGAAGTTGGTGAATACCATTCTAGATGACAAATGAATGCGGTGAAAGACATATTCTGTTATATGAGTATGCTGTCTAGGAATAGTAACATGTATAGTATGTTGGAAATCTTTAACCAAAGTATCACATGTTGTTGGTTGTGTTGTCCTATGTCACCTAGTTTAAGAAATGGGAATTCAAATGAATATTGGTAACAAACATTTAGAAAGGGTTTTTAAATAAAACACTCAATACCTAGATCAGGGTAAGAGAACGAGGTATACTTAGTATACACATAGTATTCAATACTTTATGTTAACATGAGAGATCAGTTAGAAACTGAGTCATGAAATGAGAGATCGGTAGTTCTCCAAGTCATTTACAACTACATATGGTTATCTATTATGAGATTGATTGGCATGGAATGTGTGTTCTAAATTAATATTATTTAGAACATAGAACATTATGTATAAATGTTTCTTTTACCTTGTTACTAAAGTCTTAAAATGGGAATGTTACTTCTTGGTATCAAAGCTGAAGGTTAAATCTCTTAGACCTATTGTGTCCGTAATCTGATAAAACTTAAATAATCTTGCTAACATAAAAAGGTTAGAATAAGAGGAAATTTTGTAAACAACCTACTACCAGGTGGAGAAGTAGCAACTGCCCAAGAAATTGACGAGATTCTTGTTACCTTGTTGGACACAATATATCGTTTGGATGTACTTGAACAGAAAGTAATGGGTAATGATGAGGAAGAATATGCTGGTAATAACAATCAGCCACCTCTTGGGGACAACTCCAATTTTGGAAATTTAGGTGTTGATAACAATAATTTAAACCTACCTAATCATCCAAAAAATAAAAAGGCAAGGCTTGTAGCTGAACACACTAATGATATATAAAGGATAAGTCCACCTATGTTTGATGGCACCACATTAGGAGATGGAGCTGAGAATTGGCTTGATGAAATGGAGAAGTACTTTGCAATAAGGAACTTCTTAGAGGAAACAAAGGCAATATGCGGAGCATATCAACTATCCCATGAAGCATCTTCATGGTGGGACAGCCATAAGGCCGAGTTAAATATTGATGAAATGAAAAATTACTTGGGATCAATTTAAAAGTTATTTTAGGCAACGATGGCTGCCATAACTTTATTACGATCAGAAAATGACTGAATTTCAGACTTATCACAAGAAAAATTAAATGTAACAGAGCACTGGGAGAGGAGTATCAAACTGATGATAAGTTTAGGATTACATAAATTTAACATGGGACTGAATCCCATTATAGGGGGAGAGGTGGATGTTCATAGCACAACCACTATGGAAGGGGTTGTTGAAAAATCCATAAGGCAAGAATCAAAATTAAAGGCAATTTCTACTCATAGGGAGGAATTTAGAAAGAAACTTCCAAACTCCTCTTCATAATCTCTTGCACCTAAGAAAGGACCATAGAAGAATTTGGGTATGACAAATAAGTTTTCAACAGATAATAATAAGAAAACAACAAAAAATAAGCCTTCTGCTAATGTACGAGATAACTTTGTCAAGAACAATAATAACGGACATAAGTTCTATGGAGGTCAGAATGATAAATATAAGGCTGGAAATAAATTTGAGCCTCAAAAGGGACCTGTATGTGGCTATTACAATTTTGGAAAGGATCATTATGCAAATCAATGTCCTTTGGAAAAGGATAACCGTAATAAGCAGCACAAGATACACACTGCAGTGGTTGACAAACATGTTGAAAAGAAAGTCATACCCATAGAGGTTCCGGGTAAGTTATTTGGAAAACCTCTAACTATTATTTTCGATACTAGACCTACTGAATGTTTTATTTCTAATAAATTAGCATCAAAATTAGAAAGAAAAGATGGAAAAATGGATAAAGCATGGGATGTACATTATGGAAATAATGTTGTTCATATAGTTAGTATGTGTCTTTTTGGGGCATTCCTTAATTTACCTAGTTTTTCCACAAAGTTTGATCTTTATGTTGCTCCTTTGGGGTCTTATGATGTAATCATAGGTGTTGATTGGTTAGTTGAGCATAAAGAAAAAGTTGACTATTTTGAAAAACATATCAGTTGTTTAAGTGACCTACAAAAAACAATAGATATTCAGGGTGTAAAACATGAAATTTTAGTTAGGAAATTATCAGCTATGTAACCTAAAAAGGCCAAAAATAAGGGTTGTACCTTCTATGTAGTAAAAAATTATGAATCTATTGAAGAAAATACTGATTTCTTGGAACATTATCCACTGTTTCGAAACTTCAGGGATGTGTTTCCCTCCAAACAAGAATTTGACTTCACAACTGAAATCAAACCTAGAACCGAGTCTATTTCTAACGCACCTTATAAGATGACTACTATTGAATTAGAAGAGCTTAAGAAACAGTTCATGAAGGTTTGTCAAAGGGTTTGATTACATCGAGTGTCTCACCTTGGGGAGCACCGGTAATTTTTGTGAAAAAGAAAGATGGTACACTTAGATTGTGTATCAATTATAGAATGTTAAATAAGGAAATTATTAAGAAAAAATATCCAACTTCCTAGAATATGTGAATGTTTTGATCAGATGCGTGGTACATCGGCATATTCTAAGATATATCTTCGATATGGATATCACCAGTTATGAATTAAGGATGAGTACATTTATAAAACAACTTTTAGAACGAGCTATGGACATTATGAATTCATAGTTTTACCTCTTGGATTAAAAAATGCACCCACAACTTTTATGAATTTAATGAACAATATTTTTCAAGAATAATTGGACAAATTACTGCTTGTATTCTTGGACGATATTCTCATATACTTTAAAAGTATCGAAGAACATCATGAGCATTTGAAAATAGTTTTGGAAATCTTGAGTAAGAGACTATTTTTTGGTAAGATTTCTAAATGTTCTTTCTATGACACAGGAGTGCACTATTTGGGTCATGTTATAAGTCAAGATGGAATAGCTGTAGGTCCCTCTAATATTGTAGTTATAACTTAGTGGCTTGCACAAAATAATGTATATGAATTTAGAAGCTTCGTGGGTCTTGTTGGTTACTAGAGAAGATTTGTTAAAGATTTCTTCAAAGTTTTTACACCAATAACTTCATTCAAAAAAAAAAAAAAAAATTGTATGGAATGAGAAATGTGAATTTGCATTTAAAACTTTGAAGGATCGGTTAACTTCAACATCTATTTTGGTTGTACCTGACCCTAATGGATACTTTAATCCTTTAACAGATGCATCCAGGAAAGTTCTTGGAGGTATCTTGTTACAAAATGATCATGTCATAGCTTACAAAAATAGAAAACTCAAGTTACATTAGATGAATTATGCTCCGTATGATCTAGAGCTTACTCTCATTGTTCATGCACTTCAAGTTTGGAGGTACTATCTGCTTGGTAAACCTTTTGAACTAAAAACTGATCATCTTGGGATGAATTTTATTTTTACTCAGCTAAATTTGAATGCAACACAATGAAGATGGTTAGAGTTTTTATCTCAGTATGATTTCGACATAAGTTACATTAAAGGTAAGGAAAATAGGGTAGCTAATGCTCTAAGTCATAGGAAGCACATTTCTACTCTTATAACATTGTGAAATCAGTTTAAGGATGAGGTAAAAAGTGTTATGGAATTTTATTCTTATTTTTAGTAAGTAAAACCAGACACTTACTACATATCCCAATGATGTGAGATATAAGGGGTTTCACTGTGATAATAAAGGAATCTTGTAGTTTGAAAATAGGGTATACATACCTTCTGCTAAATGATTTAAGAAAGAAATTATTAGTTGAAATTCACAATTCACCTTTTTCTAGACACCATGGTATTACAAATATCCTTGCAAATATAAGACAACAATATTTGTGGAAAGGGATGAAAATGGACGTGATTGGGTTTGCGACATACTACTTAAAGTGTCAACAAGTTAAAGATGAGCATATGTAGCCAACTGGTTTATTGTATCCTCAGAACATACCGTAGTACAAATGGAAAGTAATAAGCATGGATTTCATATAAGGATTACCTATGTTAAGAAATATACATGAGTTATTTTAGTTGTTGTTGATAAACTAACAAAGGTAACACATTTTATTGCTGTTAATCTTAAGGATGATTCAACTATTTTAGTGAAACGATTCATATATGAGATTTTTAGATTACATGGAGTATCTGAATTAATCATATCTGATAGAGATCCAAGAATGACTTCAATATTTTGGAAAACAATTAATGCAGCTCTAGGAACTAAGTTAAATTTCAGTTCTGCTTATCATCCAAAAACATATGGACAAATTGAAATAGTTAATCAAGTTTTATAGGATAAGTTACGAATGTATTGTATGGATCAGTAGTATAAAATGGGAAGAGTACCTTCCATTAGTTGAGTTTACATATAATAACACATATCATGCCTCTCTGAAGATGACACCTTTTGAAGCATTATACGGAAGGAAATGTAGAACTCCTGTTAGTTGGGACAACATTGAGGATAGAGAGGTGTTTCAACCTTAAATCATTATGGAAATGGAAAATCAAGTTAAAATTATTCGTGAATGCTTAAAGGAAGCAACAGATAGGAATGAGTGTTATGCTAACTTGAAGTGGGTTGATAGGAAATTTTAACTTGATGAGAAGGTATTTCTTTGGGTTAAACCAAAAAAGAGTTCTATAACTTTTGGAAAGGTTCCCAAGTTATCACCTCATTATGTGGAACCTTTTGAAATTGTCAAAGTAATCAACCCTGTAGCTTATCGTTTATCATTAACTCATGATTTTTCATGAATGAAAATGATTTTTTCCATATTTATTTTCTTAAGAAATACATTTTGTTAGTTCTTAGACCTGTCTCGCCCCATTTGCCATTATTTTCCTCTGATTTGGGTATTGTGAAATTTTCTGCCTCTCGATGTGGGTTTTCTGAAAGCTTTTATTTCCACTTGAGATGCTTCGAGTTGTTTGTAAAATCCATGGTCATGTCCCTCCTTGAAGGATTCCCCAATTCTACCTTGTTTTTGGCCCAATTTCTTCAAAGTCTGCGGGCTCTGCCATTTTTCCTACTTTAAGATTAAAAAATAATAATAATCTGAAAAAATGGGCTCATTTTGGTTTTTTGTAGAAAAATCAGACATTTTTTTCTGAGGAAGTACGTGGGATAGTTGGGACATAGGTACATGTGGGATGTACAAATATGAAATGGCCGCAAGCAGTGAAAACCAGCAAAATCTGACATTTTTTTCCCAGGCAGTCCGCGGGACACCTGGGACACAAGTACGCGAGGGACTCACAAAGCTGAAAAATGTGCAAAAGGAACCATATGTTGTGGAGAATGTGGAGGTTAACGGCGGATGCGTAAGGACAAGGAATCCCTAATCAAGTGATGTGGAAGAATGTGTTTGGGATAGCCAAGACATGCAGACTCGATTTTGCTGAAATCGCTGCAGTGAAGAGAAAAAGTCAATGTTTGACCTCCCGAAATTCAAACGGCCATAACTTGACTCCGAGCTTTGATTTTCATAAATTTCAACTGTTTGGAATGAGCATGATTTCCTCTACATCAAAAAATATATATTAATATAAAAGAAACATATTCAGTTCCATTTAATTAATGCTCATTCCCGTCAAATGACAGAAGATGCCTGGCAGTCCCAAAATAGCTACTCGCACTCAGAAGGCCATAAATTTTGCATTTCTCAGTGAAATCACACAAAATTGTTACCATTGGAATCATGGTTCCAATCTTGACGTACAAATCAATAAAATCTATATTTGATGAAGGATATTTAGATATTTTATAGAAAAACGTGGCCAGGTTCAGAAAAATGTTTTATTTGGTGGCTGGGAGTGCAATTAAGAGGCATGCTTATCATTCTTTTACTGCTACAAGTCATGGGACACTAAGGGTAGATGTTTGCAAGCAACAGAACATCATTTCACTCCATTTCATACCTCTTAGTATTGGTTGAATGATATATTTTTGGGATTTCCATTCTCTCTCTCTCTCTCTCTCTCTCTCTCTCTCTCTCTCTCTCTCTCTCTCTCTCTCTCTTCTTCTTTTATATAGAAGTTGGAGTGCTAGAGATCAAAAAAGGGGGGAGGAGGAGAGAAAAGAAAAAGGAGAAAATTTTGACAAAGCGTATCTTTTGAGAAGCCATCTAAGAAGCTTGTATATCTATTTTGTATTAAGTTTTATCATGTTAAGGTGGTTACAAGTGTATAGCCATTGACAAGATCTGTGACTATTCTAAGAAACTTAATCAAACTCGAGTTATTCTGTGTGGATCTTATGGAAAATTTGTTTGTTTTACTTCTGAATATATGCAAATGGTTTTTCTTGTTCCTGTTGTAATCTTATATTAAAATCTATTCCAATCACATAGGTCTTAATCCTTATGAAAGTTTAGTGGCATCTAGAATTTCATTTCACGGAAGAGCATTCATCTGGGAGTGAAATAAATGATTTAAAGTCAATTTTCTTTCATCTGTTTGACAAAGATTGTTTTTAAGCCTCTAGGTGTACCTCAAGCGTGATTGATCTTAGATTTTGATGTTTAATTGGGTCTTCTAATTCAAACCTTTGTCTTAAAATCTCATATATTGTGTGAAAAAGTGCTAATTTGGGCCTCCATTCAAGTGCATATTTTGGTTAAGGGAACATTTTAGATATTCTGAAGTATTATGTTGTCTAGACTTTCCATTTTGTAGGAGTTCTTAGAGATTTGGTAAATCAAGCTCATTACGCCCCACCTCCCACCAAAATTTATTTAAAAATAACTAATTCTACCCATACTACTCCTGTTTGTCATGTGTGTATACAAATACACCCAATTTTACTACCAAAACATGCAGAAAAAATTAGGATTCCAAATGTCTTTAGTAGCCTAAACCTTGCCTAGAGAATATCTCCACTATCTAGAGTGACAACTTGTGAGAGTTAGATTTTGTTTCATTGATCATATTTTCTTCAAGGTCTCCTTAAAGAATTCATTAGGAAGGATATCTCCATCTCCTCCATAACAACAGGCTATAAAGGGTTCTCTTACCTTGGTCGAAAGGTGCAACCTAAAATAGTGAGGATAGATCAGATCCTCTCAAGGTGCTACCCACTGTTGTCCAAATCCTGAGTGCCAAAAAGTTAGATATATTGTATCCCCAGCTACAAAATGACACACATGATCAGCTATCTACCTCCAAGCGTCCTGCCAGGTCCATGATGTTGCTCGGCCTTTTATGGGGATTAAATTTGGGTACCAACACGTTCCATATTTATCACATCTGTTAAATTAGAATTCCTTGTAGGTCCAAGACCCAGGAATAATCGTAGTTAAGCCTATATGAGTGTTTGAAATATGCCAATTACACTTAAGGAATTGTGAAATAAGACAATGTAATATCCAGTGGGATCAGTTTAACGAAGAAAGTGAAACCTGGAAAAATCTAGAATATATGAAAACTACTTTTCCATATTTGTTTGAACAAGATTGATTCTATTGAATGATAAGTTAAAGTTTTTACTTTTTTTATGTCAATAAATCTGCTAGTTTTGGGAAGACATTTCATATTTAAAATAAATAGCTACTTAAATGTTGAATTTGGAATTTTAAAATCCAGTTTTGTTCGAAACATATGTAAAGAAATATAATAATTAGATTTGTCCTTGATGAAAATTGTGTAACTAAGTTAATCATCACGACGATGATTATTTTAGGAGGGAAGACTATAACATCTTTGAAAAACTGTTAACTTTTCCTCTTTGCATTGCAAACGTTGACATGTGATTTTTCCAAAGAAGGTGTATTCTTTGGACTATCTAAAATCATGCTTGCAATGGATAAATTATTCTGTTCTTGGATTCATTTTTCTGAAATGCTGACGCTTTCAAGGAATCCATTCTGATTGAGATAGGCAAGGTTGTAAAATAGTAATTTTTGTTTACAAATTTATCTCTATATAATAGCAAAACCCTGGATCAATTCCATTGATTCAATTTATGCTTTAATTCTTCTTATCTGATACGTAAGATATATCGACATTCTTAAATTAAAGGAAATAAGGGACTAAGTCCTTAAATGTACACAATTTTATTGATCTTTCTTGGAATTCCTTTCTCGGAATTTTGCTATAAATAGTGTGCTTGGATCTTCTTGATAATTTATTAAGGACGTTGAATGGCATAAGAAGGATAGAGGTCTATATCAATACTATTAGAGGTAAAACCTAAGTCCTTGATCTTTAAGATCTATCCTAACGAGATTCTAACCGAAGGTAAATTGGACCTACCTTAGATCTATGTCTACACTAATCCTGCTGCATCCTAATCTAAGTTGTATGTTATATAAGTGTGGGATTTGGAAATAACCTAAGATAATGATAGGTTTATCTCTAACCTACTACCTAATACTAAATTACTATGTCGTATGGCTTAATCTATGATGGGCTGTTACCTATGGCAATATTAAAATGACCTAAGGTAAACACTTTCTATCTAACCTAAGGTTGGATCCTAAAATAATGTTTATCTAACCTAAACTAATGTAAGGATCAAAGGGGACCTAAGGGTTTGCATGGAAAGTGGAAGGTGGTGGCAACAGTTTCTAAGTCATTTATGTTATTTGATTTTTGAATAAATGGGATGTTACTGCCAGTTTTTGCAGAGGCATGGAAATTAGATGGAATCCTAGTTGGCATCATCACTGGAGTTAAGTGATGCATGCTACCATTTAAATTGGACTCACCTACTTTAGATGGGAGTCGCATGGAGATATATGTGGGAAAGTGAAATTAAATGGCATTAATGATCATCAGTTTTGGTGAGAAAACTACCTTGGAAACCATGCAAGCAAAATTTTGGGAGGTTATTTGGTCTTTCATGCATTCCAATTTTTGCTCTGCATGAAGATATCTGGTTCTTCAAACCAACAGTTCACTTTGCAATCTGTTTCTATTTTTAGCTCCTTTGGACTATTTTCGATCCAATTAAGGTATAAGAGTCATTTGGGAAAGATGTTTTCGTTTGTTGAATTTGTTTAGAGAAGAAGGAATTGTGGAGGCTCACCTGGAAATATTCTTCGAATTGACAGAAGAAGTATCAGGCATGATAGGCTCTATCCATTAAGCTATTCTTATTTTCTCTAAAAGTCTTCATTAAAACAACTATGCTATCATGAAATAAATGGATTTTTATTTTGTTATGGTTACCATGTAATCTTTCTTGAAAATTCTTTGTATTTAAGTTGAAGAATATTTTCTTGATAATGTAGGAAGTGGGTTGTTTTCCTATTTATTTAATGGTGAATCACACCTTAAATCTAGTTGTGGCTAGAGTAACATTGAACATGTGTGAACCCTTCTTGTCTACTCGAAAGGGGGTTTATTGAAATATAATGTTACTTTAGGTTTCGAACTGGGTTTTTTTCTTATGGTCGTTTAAAGGTAAAATAGTATCCTTCTCCATCACATCTTTGATTTGTTGAAGTATTGTTACTTCTATTGGAACTTTATTTAAATGGAATCTTTGGTTTAGTGTTGTATAAACTCGAACCGGTATGGGAATAGTAAAGAATGAACCACTTCTCTATGAACGTTTTTGTAGAAACTTTCACTCCTTCAAACCTTGCATTCGATGTGAGCTAAGTTGATAATGGGTGAATGACTTTTCTGTTTTTGTGGATTCAACTTGTATGGAAACAAGAATGAATGTTTTATTATTCCTCTTATCCCTTTTAGTTAAAACGGGTATATTCGGATCTAGTTATTTTGTGGAAACTACTTGGAAATGGTTTTTGGGATACTTGGATTTTGGAATTATTTGTTGAATATAATACTGTGTGAAGTATTCTCTTTCTGAACTTATATGTATTGGGTCTTTCTTTAAGTCTTGGAAGACTAAATTAAAGGTTAATAGATGAATTCTTGTTATGTTGAGTATATTTTGAGAGTTGGCTTTGTCTGAGTCAATATTTGGGTTATTCACGTACCTCTATTTTAGCTTGCTTGAGGTCGATCTTGCTGTCTACTTCACTTTTGAGAAGATGTTGTTTGATTAAACTTACCCTTAGGTTGTTTGGAAACTCTTGTTATAATGATTTAGAAGGATTGTTGAAGGCTTTTATTTTCCTATAGGTTGTTTGGCAACTCTTGTTATTGCTACTACTTCTTTATATGGATAACATACTACTGTTAATGTTTTGCGTCATGTTGGGGGAACCTTATTTTGGAACCTGACTTGAATAATGTAGTTACATGATTCAGTTTAGTAGCTATTAGTGCATGTTTTCAATGTTTAAAAGAGTTTAATGATGTTGGTGGGAATGGGTTTGTACTAGACCTTTTACAACCTTCTTTACTTCGGAAGGAATGTTGGAATCCTCTTTTAAACATGATTGGATGACTCCTTTCTCTTTTGTTCTCTAAGGTAAAGTTTCATCACTTCATCCTTTGGAAATTTTAGGGGATTATGTGTTTTATTCTCCTTTTTGAGCTGTTAAATGATATTCAGCTTAATTGAATTAGAAGTTAAGCTCTAATTGTTTTATCTTAGTTCAACCTTCCCTCCTTTCTGTAACTTGTATATAGATTGGATTGGTCAGTTGCGTTACTTTACAAAATGCATTGAGTACTTGTTGAAACTTCTCTCTAATTCATTTGATTTGTATTGAATGAATTAACGTTGTTTTGGCTCATTAATGTTATATTCCTTTTATAGAGGGAATAATTTCCTAATTCTAATGTGTGGCCTAACTTGAGAGATTAGGATATATCATGGACTATGAATTAGGGTATAGAATTTGAAATGGGAATATGTTATTTTTATGTTGTATATGATTCATCCTAAAACCTTTTAAGAAGCTGGAATTTGCTTGGCTATAGATGTCTTTGTATGGAATTTTGTAATGCTGAGTTTGATGGTTTCTCCTTGATAAAGTAACTCTATTTTTGGAAAATAGTGGTGTTAGTTTTTGTATTACTAATTCAGATTGAATTATGTAAGAAATAAGTAGTAAGTACTTTTATTTGATGTAAAAAAGTAATTTGGTTGAAATATTACTTATCTAGTATAATGTTGTAAAGTGATGATTATATCATGATCTTTTCTTAATGTTATTTTAGGCTGATCAAATGTTCTTATTTTATGGTTGTTATTACTTATGATTTATTTTTTTGCTTGGATTTAAGGTTTCATAAAATCAGAGTTGGTTTTATGAAATAATTAGTTGAAGGCACATCATTTTAATGTTTAGTGCTTATCATGCTCAATTTAATGAATTGACCCATGCCAACAATTTTTGCAGATGGACTTCATAAGTGATAAAGGAAGGCAATAACTTATATGATGTATTGGTTGCTTAAATTATGAATCTTTTATAGAGAAATCTAATTCATTATTGAAATGTACTGAAAGAAGGAAAGTTGTATTCTTTAATGATATTGATGTTGGTTGACATGAAATATGTGTGAAATTCATGGTCTTGTAAAATATGTATTTAACCATGATGAATTGAAAAATATTTCGAGTTACTTAAACATGTTATGTCATTTCTCTTATGCATTATATGATTGAAATTTGTAATCTTATTTTAGTTGTTTCCATTCTTACATGATTGGATCCTTATTTCCATTTTTCATTAAATGAGTTTGAGGGATGGGATTAAATTATAATATCCCTTAAATTAAATGTAACTTGTTAAGGTGGCATGCATGGATGTTCTTGTATCTAATCTATCTGGTTCACTGAATGATTTTAATGAAAGTATAACTTAACTCTCATGTAGTGTGGAATGAAAAAGGGTATAATAAACGCCAACACTTAAACAAGAAAGAGGAAGGTTCATCACCTCTCGAGCAATATCTCCATAGGTTTTAAACAAATGTATGGTACATAAGATAGTTAATCAATTCGAATTCATCTCTATGAAGTCTACTATAATGGAACTTGTTTGGGATATGAAACACACTATGAATGGTTGAGTTATACTAAGTAAATTTTATGATGGATGTTGTTCCTATTTTTGATTAACGGAACGTTAAGAAAAAAATTACTGAACATAAAAGTAATCTTAAGTATATAAAGTTTCGTATTACATCAATAACACCAAATGAGGATGACAAAATTAAGTGTTGTTGGAAGTAGGATTCAATAGGGTTGCTTTAATTTGAATCCTAATCTAGAAATAATTAAGTACAAATGTCCTCTCCTTGAGGTTTGTACATCAAGATGGGCAGTCCTGTCAGATGTTGGCAGATGCCAACTATAGAACTATACCTTCATGAAGACTACCGTCTTCACGAGGATGTAGTGTTGCAGTTGACATGTTGCAACACCCCTCAGTACTAGTTCATCTGGATCTATATAAACCTAGAATTGATCTTATTTTCCCTCTCGGCTAGATTAGGAATTTGATTTAGTACAGAAAGTGATTGACGATGACTTAGGATAAATAGACACACCCAATCGACTTAGGTCGGTTGAGTATGTCTATATACCCTTAGTCATGATGAATGGGTTCCTATTCTAAATCATGTTGCTAACGTAGTTTAGGGTCAAACCTTGAACAAGTGAACTGACAGAAGTCAGTGAAGACCATTTTAGATGATAGATGAGTGGGGTGAAGGATGTATTCCATTAGAAGAGTATGTCACCTAGGAATAGTAACATGTACAATATGTTGGAAATATTTGGCCAAGGTATCACAATCTACTGGTTGTGTTCTCCTATGTCTCCTAGTTTAAGAAATGGGATTTCAGATAAATATTGGTAAGAAACATTCAGATAGGATTCTTAAACAGAAAACTGAATACCTAGATCAGGGTAAGAGAACCAAGTACACTTAGTATACATGTAGTATTAAATACTTTAAGTTAACATGAGAGATTGGTTAGAAACTGATTCATGAAATGAGAGATTTGTAGTTCTCCAAGTCATTTATAGCCGCATATGGCTATTTTTTATGAGATTGATTGGAATGGAATGTGTGTTCTAAATTATTATTATTTAGAACAAAGAACATTATGTATAAAAAATAATTTTCCTTGTTACTAAAGTCTTAAAATGGAAATGTTACAAAAATTATTGAGGCACATATTCTACCTACGTCAATTTTGTAGATTTATCACTAGATGATCAAACAATAAATTTTTGAGATTTCGTTATCAATTCGAAAAATAAAAGATAGAAAAATCTTATAATACAAATTACATGGTGTATTGTATCATAGGACTCTTTTGGCATCATGAACTTTATAAGATAGCTATCTATTATAAGAATGGATCATAAGATCCCCGTAAATGATATGGTTCGCTTGATCGATGTAGATGTAGTGCTCCCTCCTATTCGATACTTATTATACTATTATTTTGAGTTATCATGGAATATAGACACAGAACTTATTATGTTATTTTAGATTAGCATGATGTTAGATGGTAGAGATATTCTGACTATTGATATGTTCTGATTCATATTATGGTTTGTATGGATTCTTAGAGGCATGGATAGAAATTTTATATTGATGATGATGATGTTCTGTTATCCTATATATATATATATATATATATATATATACTGACATTCAAGATTATCATCATATTGAACATGTTTTGGTGTTTGAACTAATCTTGTGATCTCAGTTATATTGATGAAATGGTATAATTGAAATGTTTATGAAATTGTAAACGGATGATATCATTTCTTAGCTGTGATGATGATTTCGTGTTATGATGATATTATTTATGGATGTGCATGTATTTTAGTGTTGATGTATTTAATGCGGCAAAAATGGTGAAGGAGGTATTGTTTGATTTTGCAGGGTATTGTATAAAAAAAAACAAAGGGGGGTAGGAGACCAACTATAGCGGAATATCTGATGGTTGTAATGATGGTAACCAAGGATACTTTATGTTATGTGATTTTTGTATGTGGTTAGGATGTTAGGAGGTCCCCATAGGGGGGATGACCTAAAATTGTGGCCATGAGGTATGTATTATTCTTTTCAATTTTATTTTGATTAATTTATGAGTATGTATTTTACTATTGAATTGTATTTAATTTTTGTATTGTTGATTAAATTTACCCTTATTTAGTAATTAATTATGTTAATTAAGTTAATTTTGACATGTGACAAAGTGGGGCATTTACTTTGGTAGATAGTCCTTTTGATCTTATGATTTTTAGTTGGATTTAAATTAATTTACTTGGTGTGTACTCAACCCATCTCTTTAAATTCAAAATTTTACTTTGAATCAAATTTTTGAGACTTCTGGGACAAGTTAAGATTGTCCCACACCTCTTAAAATTAACCACCAACTATACCTATGGGGTGAGGTGTAAAATTTAGACCCCCTTATGTGATTTGGATGGTAAAAGGTGAAATTATTGCACTTTTATTACATGATCTTTTAATTGTGTCCATAAGAAGTATGGAGTGAGGATTAGTGTGTGTAATAGGCTTGGCATATCCTTACCCATTAATTTATTTTCCTTGGGTTTGATGTTTGACTATTAATGTGGAGTTGATGAAAACTAATGTGGCATCCTACATGGAGCCACCTCACCCTTGATCCTGTGACGCCCGCACAAAGAAGACCGATGATCTTCGGACCTCTGCCCTACCTAGGTGACGATTCATGAATTGCCACTATGATCTGACTAGTGGTTCAGAGACATACGCTTTGCACAAGGTGGTGGTTGTGTTCTTCAAAAACAGAACCATAAATCCCACTAGTTTCCCAAAAACTATATTTTTTGGATTGATGTAAAGTTTTTCCTTAGCTTAATTTTATGTGTTTAAAATCTGTAGTTGAAAGGTTACACCATTTTTTTCATTTCAAGCTTAAATGACTAAATTTAAAGATTTTCTATTTCAATAGTAACAAGAAAACACTACAATATTTTTTTCCCCACAAAATAGTGTTCAACTCAAAAGAAGAAATGAAACTGAATGTATTTCTAATATTATTGTATTCCTTTCCACCAAGAAATGGAATCTATCAACAAGGTTACTCATTATCATTTATTACATCTTTCCCCTACTGCTACAACCACTTGTTCAAATAACTACAAACAACTTTATTTAACATTTAAATTTGCTAAGACTACATCATTAATGTTTACAACTTCTATGTTACTCCTTCATTCTTACAACGATACAGACACTTATAATAATAATGAACTTTCCTTTTTGTTTAGAGCATAGTTCATTTCCTTACAGTGCAAAGATATTTCTTTTCCATGATACATTTCAAATTGATAAACAAATATGCAATGTAACTATTCTTTTAAATATAATACTACTAGTATTTCACCTAAGTTGGGATTACATGAAAGCTTTTCTCACAAAGAAATATTTATTTTGAATTCACAAAATCTCCAAGTGCCAATTTTTCAACAAGAGATCCACCATTTCATCACTTTGATAACAACAACAAAAAATTGGGGAGAGGCAACACTCTCCACCCAACAAATAATACAATGAGGAGAGGAAGATATCCTCCTCATTGGCATTCGAGCCCCAACCAAAATATAATAATGGATGGATCTAACTCATGGAAACTATCATGAATCTTCCGCATCACAATACAAAAATTCACAACAATTTCAAAACACATTCAACACAAGATATAATCATGAGAATGAAACTAATAAAATACATAAGGCTTGAAAATGTAAAGCCAATGGAGTAAGGATCTATGGAGAAATCACTTCTGCCTCCCAATGGGATTTAGTTACCACTTTAAAACCCTACAGAAATACATCTCAAACCCCTACACAAATCTTATGTCTCCTTCAATATCCTCTTATGCCTCCCTACAATCTCTAATGTCTCCCTCAAAAGAATGAAGTAAGAAATACAAGAATTTTCTTATCCAAGGTGGGGCACCCAACCCAACTCCCTCCCAAAACACGAAATAAAATCTTATATCTCCCTACATATAAAATCCCCATAGCCTTATCCTACACCATACTTAGGCATTCTACCCAAAAACCCAACAAGCATACCAAAACATTCAATAACATAAAAATATACACATCCGAGAGAAAACAAATTAAAAAAGGGTGTAGTTCCTACCTTTACATGGTAGAACATGATCAATGGATCACCCTCCAAGCTCCTTCAAGCTCAATCCAACTACAACAAGCTCTAAAAATTCAACAAGCACTCCAAAATCCTCCCACTCCAAAAATAAAAGAGTATAAAGGAAATAAAGTAACCCCCAAACAAAAAAAAAAACTTGCATATATACAAAAAGGGAAGAGAAGGGTGAGGTGACTCCATGTAGGATGCACATAACTTATCCTCAACTCCACATCACAAGTAAAATCTCAACCCCAATGCACAATAATTTGGTGGTTGAGAGGAATTACAAGCCTCTTACATACACAATCCAAACCCACACCCCCTAAGGACATAACTTGAAACCAATGTACAAAAACTGCAATTAATGTCACTTTTTGTACTACAAAACACATAATGGGGTCTATTTTTACCGCTCAATCGATAGGTAGGGATGGTATATAAAATTAAGAGCTGTGGGACAAGCTTAGCTTGTCCCACAAGGTTATAAAAATGGTGCTTAAGCCTAAATACGAAATTCAAAGGTAAGATAGAGTATACAACACTCAAATTCACTTACACTCAATCAAAATGATAAAATCCAAAAGACCAAAAACTCTAATAAATGACACCTTTTGTCACATCCCCATATAACTTAATAACAATATTAAATTACTTAATAAAGGCACATTAATCAACAATGATTAAATAAATTAAATCACCAAATAAATCACATACTGTACAATAAATAAAATCAAAAGGGAAGGATTTATACACAAGCCCATGGTCACAATTGGAGGTCATCCCCCACATGGGACCCCCTAACAAATTAAAACAACAAAAAAAAAAAACATTACAAAATTTTTCATGGTGACCTTCGTTGTATCCATCTAGTATTTTGTTGTGGTTGGTCTCCAAACCCCCTTTTGATTATAGTGATACAATTACCTGCAAAATCACGTAATACCTCCTTCAACCTTGTGACCACATCAAATATATTAAGGATAAAATATGCACACATAAATCAATAAATATCCTCATATAACTAAGTCATCATCTCAACTAAACAATGCTATTAATTGTCTAAAATTTCAACAACATCTCAATTATATCTTATATTAATATCAACAAGATCACGAGATTAGTTAAAATGCTAAATACTACTCAACACAACAATAATTATGAATGTCGGTAATATATATGCCAAAAAAACATCATCATCGTCAATATAAAAATGTCTCTCTATGGCTCTCAGAATCAACAAAAATCATACTATGAATAAAAATCCATCAATAGTCAATATCTCTATTATCTAACATCATGTTCAACCAAAATGATACAATTATATCCATGTCTATAGTCAATAGTAACAAAAATCAAAATTATAATAAGTGTCTCCGAGGAGTGGGCACTACAAAACTAGATGGGATTCACCTCAGAGGGGGCATGTAGATACGGCTACAAGACATAGAGATAGGTATAAGAGCCCTAGACCGAGGGATGATCATGTTGAGAGATATAGGGGCCAACAGTCATTAGTGTAGATCACATCAGAGAGATATTAAAGCTATATTTGCACCATTATTTTTGGGACACAACAAGTTTTCAGGAAGAGACATGGTTGGTTTGCTAGAGTAGAAGCTTCAAGTTATGTCTATGTACCAACAACACAAATAATCGTGTTGTCATCCATGTTTTGAGAAATAGAGTTGGGGTTTGTTGGAGGAGTAAGTAGCAGAAGCTCTATGTGGATTCAGATATTGTTACTTAGGAGCTCTTCACGGATCTATTCAGGAGTAGGTACATCTCCTTGTGGTTTATTCAGTATTAGATCAATGAGTCTCATGATTTTCCTCACTATATATGAGATTCAGTTTCTAGAATTACTTAACTATGTATAATATATGGAAGATGAGAAAGTTCAAGTGCACATGTTCATCAGGAGCCTGACCTTAGATTTAGGAGGTTCGGTGTTCATTAAGTGTCTATAGACCTTAGCAGACGCCGTTGAGAAAGATTATATTGCATAGGAGACCATGGGAAAGATAAAACAAGCTAGAGATAGAGTGAAAATGTGTATTCAGGATATGTAGGCTAGTATGTCAAGGGGGTCAGATCCTCCTCATGGTGGATATGGTTCAACACAAACTTCTTTCAAGCCGTCTTAAACGACACACCATCAATAAACCCATCCACCATTTATTCGTCCACAAAGGTAGGATGCATAAAGAGGGCATAGCATGCGGCCCCTGGCTAGAGGATTTGTAAGGACATAGGCTCCACCTAGAGCTTAGTCAGTAGAAGAACATACATAGTACCCATAGTAGACTAAGGGAGGATCATCGAGGTCTACAACATAGACCCCTAGATCAATTGGATGGGTTTCTATTCATTGGAAGTTACCGGGGTACTAATTATAGATGCAGTGTCAAGGGGTACCATTGGAAAAAGTGTCGACATAATCCTAATAAAAATGGTAAGGGCCCCATTTCTAAGCCTACAGCTAGTGACATGGCTAGGAGGCACATGATTTATGTAGTGGTCAAGAACATCCAAGAAAAGAATCAAGACACAATGATTGAGACTACAAGTAGCATCTGGGGTATTTCTACCTCTATCTTGTTTTATTCATGATCTTTTGATTCATTTATTACAGGTCATCTTTAGTAGAGAGATGCAGGTTGGTGGCACTTAGGCAGGGTCATAGCTTGGATGTTGAGATGGATTTTGGAGCCAGACTCTCAATGGACTCATTAGTTAAGGAAAGTGTAGTTAACCTAGGACCGTTCACCATGACTTTTTATATTCATAGCCTTGCCTTCATTTTGTATGGAGTTATTTTTTACACATATTGGTTATCTGCACATAGAGTTAGAGTTGACTATTAAAGCAAGTTCATATCTTGTGTAGATGATTTGGGGGTTTGTTTAGTGATAGTTAGAGTTGAGAGGCATATCTATATTTTAACCATATCCGCTATGCAACTCAAGTGGTGTGTCTATAAGGGTTGTCAATTGTATGACATCATAGTTAGTGACTGATCAGAAGATCAAAGTCATAGACTATCACTTGATGATCATCATATTTTGAGTGTTCTTTTCAGATGTAGTGTAAAGGGGAACCATTGGAAAGAGTGTCCATAGAATCCTAATAAAAATGGTTAGGGCCCCATTTCTGAGCCTACAACTAGTGACATGGCTAGGAAGCACATGATTTATGTAGTGGTCAAGAAAATCCAAGAAAAGAATCAAGACACAATGATTGAGACTACAAGTAGCATCTGTGGTATTTCTACCTCTATCTTGTTTTATTCATGATCTTTTGATTCATTTATTACACCATCTTTAGTAGAGAGATGCAAGTTGGTGGCACTTAGGTAGCGTCATAGCATGGATGTTGAGATGGATTTTGGAGCCAGATTCACAATGGACTCATTAGTTAAGGAAAGTGTAGTTAACCTAGGACCCTTCACCATGACTTTTTATATTCGTATCCTTACCTTCATTTTGTATGGAGTTATTTTTTACACATATTGTTTATCTGCACATAGAGCTAGAGTTGACTATTAAATCAAGGTGATATCTTGTGTAGATGATTTGGGGGTTTGTTCAGTGATAGTTAGAGTTGAGAGGAATATCTATATTTAAACCCTATCCACTATGCAACTTAAGTGGTGTGTGCGTAAGGGTTGTCAATTATATGCCATCATAGTTAGTGACCGATCAGAAGATCAAACTCATGGACTATCACTTGATGATCATCATATTTTGAGTTATTTTTCCAAATGCGGTGTAAAAGGGCACCATTGGAAAGAGTGTCCACATAATCCTAATAAAAATGGTAAGGGACCCATTTCTAAGCCTGCAGCTGGTGACATGGCTAGGAGGCACATGATTTATGTAGTGGTCAAGAACATCCAGGAAAAGAATTAGGACACAATGATTGAGACTACAAGTAGCATCTGTGGTATTTCCACCTCTATCTTGTTTTATTCATGATCTTTTGCTTAATTTATTAGAACATATTTAGTAGAGAGATGCAGGCTGGTGGCACTTAGGTAGGGTCACAACTTGGATGTTGAGATGGATTTTGGAGGCAGAATCGCAATGGACTCATTAGTTAAGGAAAGTGTAGTTAAACTAGGACCCTTCACCATGACTTTTTATATTCCTATCCTTACCTTCATTTTGTATGGAGTTATTTTTTACAAAGATTGGTTATCTGCACACAAAGCTAGAGTTGACTATTAAAGCAAGGTGATATCTTATGTAGATGATTTGGGGATTTGTTCAGTGATAGTCAAAGTTGAGAGGAATATCTATATTTGAACCATATCCACTATGTAACTTAAGTGGTGGTGTGCGTAAGGATTATCAATTGTATGCCATCACGGTTAGTAACCGATCATAAGATCAGACTCATGGACTATCACTTGATGATCATCATATTTTGAGTGATTTTTTCAGATGTTTTTCCTAGTGATCTACTAGGGTTACCTCCCCCATGTGAAATAGAGTTTTATATTGATTTGGCTCCTAGACTCAAGTCTATCTCACGCGCGCCATATATGATGACCACCCCTGAGCTATGTGATCTCAGGTTACAATTAGAGGGCCTTATTTAGGAGGGACTAATCCATCCTAATGTCACTCCTTGGGGTGCATCAATGATTTTTGTGAAGAAGAAGGATGGATTGTTACATTTGTGTGTTGACTACAGACATCTAAACAATTTAATGATCAAGAATCATTACCCACTTCCATGCATAGATTTTTTCTTTGATCAGATGAAGGGGGAAACCATGTTTCCAAAAATAGATCTTAAGTCTAGTTATCATCAGCTAAGGATTGCAAAGGTGCATATTCATAAGATAACCTTCTACACTCATTATGGCTAGTATGAGTTCACAGTTGTGCCATTTGGTCTAATGATTATCCCGACATTATTTATGAGTTTGATGAATGGGGGTGTTCATGACATTTCTCGACCATTTTTTTTCTCATATTCCATATGATATTTTTATTTACTCACGTATGCATGAGGAGCATGAGGATCACCTTGGATAGGTTTTGTAGTGTCTTCGAGAGCAGAAAATTTCTGGTAACCTAGAGAAGTGGGAATTTTTTCAAGATAGAGGTTTAGTATTTCGGTAACATTATCTCTGGGGAAGTTATCATAGTCGATCCTTACAATATTAAAGTTATCATGGATTTTCCAAATCCAACCAATGAAACTGAGGTGTGCAACTTCATGGGATTGGTAGGTTATTACAATAGGTCTGTTCATGATTTATCTTGTATTGTACATCCCATCACTTCACAACAATAGAAAGGGAAGATTTTTTTTGTTCAAATATAAGTGAGAAGGCCTTCAAGACACTAGAGGAATTCCTTACAATAAAACCTACTCTTACAGTGCCAGATCCTTAGAGGTATTTCTTCATGTGTATAGATGCTTCTTTGGCATGGTTAGGAGGTGTGTTGATGCAAGATGGATGAGTAGTAGCTTTTGAGTCTCGTAAACTCAAGGATTATGAGATCAATTATCTAAATCATGACCTTGATCTTGTATTAGTGCTCCATGTATTGGTGTATTGGTGACATTTAATATTAGGCAGGAGGTTCATTCTTAGGACAGAACATTTGAATCTATGACACCTATTCACACATCACAATATTAACTCCCATTATTGGCATTGGATGGAGTTGTTATGTGAGTACGATATGGATATTGAGCTTGTGAAGGGGAAGGGGAATGAGGTTGTATCGAGTTCTGAGAGGCATTTTGTTATGGCTACTTCGGTGGGTATAGACTTGTGGAGTAGGATCATGGGATAGCTTCCACATGATAACTTCTACCTTTCATCTAGAGAAAACATTGAATCTCATATACCCCTTAAGGGGAGGTTTAAGGGATTGAAACTTGATCCAGATGGACTTCTCAAACACAGAGGTAGGATATATATACCTTTGGATGGAGGTTTGAGATAGGATATATTGATAAAGGCTCATCTTACAACATATTCAACCCATCCAGAGGTGAATAAGATAAATGCCACAATGAGACAGTTGTATCATTGGAGAGGAATTTTGAGGGATGTAGCTCATTTTATATCTTAATGTTTGGAGTTTCAGAGGGTGAAGATCAGGCATCAACATCAAACTAGACTTCTTTACCCACATGTTATACCAAATTGGAAAGGGGACACCATTTCCATGGATTTTATAGTAGGGATACCTACATCGAGATACCACCATGATGAAATAATAGTCATAGTGGATAAATTGATGAAAGTGGCACACATTTCTCTAGAAAATATAACTTTTACATCTAGTGTAGTGATGTGAGTGTACTTGGATGATATTGTTAGACTGCATAAGAATTCAAATAAGATAATTTTTCATTAAGATCCCTTGTACACCTCTCATTTTTAGATTACCATGTAGCATTCCCTTAGGATGAATATTAATTACGGTACATCCTATCATCCTAACACCGATGGTAAGAAAAAGTGGGTGAACCAAATATTATAGGCCATGCTTCAAATGTACATCATGGATCATCAATCACATTGGGGTGATTATTTATACTTGGTTGAATTTACATAAAACAACTTTCAAAGTTATATTGGTATGACACCATTTCAAGATTTATATGGCAGGGAGTGGAGGACTTGACTAAGTTGGGACATGTTAGAGGATAGAGTATCTATTGGACCTGGTTGGTTACAGGGCATGGAGTAGTAGGTTGTTTTGATTACATAGAGGTTTACAAGAGCCACAAGATAGAGAGAATAAGTATGCATATCATAGGAGAGTTCACCATATTTTTTAGGTTGGAGCAAAGGTGTTTCTTCATGTGAGACCTCATAAGAGACCTATCCATTATCGAAAAGGCTCTAAGTTAAGTCCTAGATTTATGGGTCCATTTGAGATATTTGATCAAATAAGTCCCTTATCTTACCATCTAGCCTTTCCACCTAGCTTGTCTCACATCCTTGATTTTTTCCATGTTTCTGTATTATGGAGATACATTTCAAATCCTTCTCATATATTAGATTGGACTGCATTACAGATATAGAAGCAAGGACAGGTGAATCTAGACCTCGTACGCATTATAAGGCATAGGACCTTAGGCCTTTTAATCCACGAGATTGATCAGGTGCAAGTCTAGTGAGACAAGTATTATGATACTACAACTACGTGGGAGGACACTACATTGTTACAGGATCAACTTCAACATCTATTTCAATGATTTTCAGGAGTAAGTCGAGTCTAAATGGAAGAGGATGTAGTTTCCAATCCACTTCGACACTTATTATACTATGATTTTGAATTATCATGGACTATAGACATGGACCTTATTATGTTTTTTGGATTAACATGATGTTAGATGTTAGATATATTCTATCTATTGAGATGTTGTGATTCATGCTATGGTTTGTATGGATTCTTAGAGGCATGGATAGACATTCTGTATTGATGATGATGATGTGCTATTAGGTTATATATATATATATATATATATATATATATATCTGTGTGTGTGTGTGTGTGTGTGTGTGTGTGTGTGTGTGTGTGTGTGTGTGTGTATGTATACTGACATTCTAAATTTTAGTTGTATTGGCCATATTTTGGTGTTTGAATTAATCTTGTGATCTCACTCATATTGGTGAAATGGTATAATTGAAATGTTTTTGAAATTGTAAACAAATGATGGCATTTCTTATCTTCAATGATGATTTCATGTTATGATTATGCTCTTGATGGATGTGCATGTATTTTATTTTTGATGTATTTAATGTGGCCACGAGGCCAAAGAATGTATTTTTTAATTTTGCAGGTGATTATATCACAACAAACAAAGGGGGGTAGGAGACCAACCGTAGCAGAATGTATGATGTTAGCAACGATGTTCACCATGAAAAATTTATGTTATTTTATTCTTGTACATGGTTAGGATGTTAGGAGGTCCCCATGGGGGGGAGGAATGACTAAAATTGCAACCATAGGGTATGTGTTGTTCTTTTAGCTTTTATTTTGATTAATTTGTGAGTATGTATTTTATTATTCCATTGTATTTCACTTTTGTATTGTTGATTAAATGCACCATTGAATAGTAATTAAGTATGTTAATTAAGTTGATTTGGAGATATTACCAAAGGGGGAACATTTATTTGGGTAGAGATTCCTTTTGATCTTGTGATTTTAAGTTCGATTTTAATTAATTTACTTGGTGTGTACTAAACTTATCTCTCTAAATTCGAAATTTGATTTTCTAGCCAATTTTGGAGGGTTTTGGGACAAGTTAAGCTTGTTCCACACCTCTTAAATTCACCCAAAAACTATACCTACTGGGTGATGGGTAAAATTTAGACCCCATTATGTGTTTTTGATTGTAATAGGTGAGATTCTTGCAATTTTCTTACATTATATTACAATTGTGTACTTAAGATGTATGGAGTGAGTATTAGTGTGTGTATGAGGGTTTTCATATCCTCACCCAAAACTTTATTAGCATTTTGTTTTATGTTTGAATGGTGATGTGGAATTGAGGATAAGTGATGTGACATCCTACATAAATCCACCTTGGCCTCTTCTTTTCTTTTTTATGTTTATACATGTTTATTTGATGTTTTCGGGGTTACTCATTTTCATTGGCACAATTTTTCTTTTGGAAATTTTCTTGGATTTCTTACTTGGATATTTTGGGAGATTACATTCAGAATACTTTCTTGGTTTTGGATGAGTTTAAGCTTGTTGAAGATTTTGGAAGCTTATGATGGAAAGGTAGGGACTATGGCTTTATTTTTCCATAACTTGTTTGTTTGTGTTTACAATGAAAATGGTCATATGTTTGTAATTTGTGTTGGGCTAGATATATTTAATCCAAAAATAAAACAAGGGTAATGAAAAACCATAACTTTTAAATGGTAGAAATTAACAAAAAATATATATCAAATATCTATTCAACCCCTAGGTAGGGAATGTAAATGTGTTGAAAAGAAATATACAAAACTACAAGCATAATATACATACCAATTGTGTGTATCCACTCCAAAAGCCAAACCAAAATTTCTCCATAGCTTCCATAAGCTCATTGGCTCTCCCTACAACCTAAAAAAGCAAAAAAGAGTGGGATTAGGTAAAAATGTGGATAAAAAGTAAACATAAGGATTTTTAGGGAATTATAAATTCAATGGCTCAGATAGAATTGATACAATGGTAAAGGTTGAACCCTAAAACTTTAAGTGATGGGTTTTTTTGGGGATGGGACTTAAACTAAATGGTATGGATAATATTTAAATGTGTCTGGTTAAGGACATTAGAGAGTGAGAATTAAATTGCAGCCCTTATTGTTATAGAAAAATGATTATATATAAATGACATTGAAATTAGGGAATAATTAAATGTTATCAGGAATGGATAACTTAGATCATGATCCAAGAAGATTAATTTAATTAATGAAAAGTATATAAATAATATAGCTAAAGTAGGTATGTACATCAAGTTAATATGGGGAACAAATTAAAGTTAACTTATAAAATAATTCCTTGATTAAGTTAAGAGAATCCTATCAAGTAAAATAATAAGATTGACACAGACGAAAATTAACAAAAAAAATATTGGAGACCTATTATGGCAAAATCACAGCACCCCTGATTGCTCGCAAGTAATTTTATGGGGCAATCAGTGTGATTCATCAAACATGGAGTTATCCCAAAGTGTGGGACTCTGTGATTGGGAAAACCCTCTAGAAAAGGTCGTCTTCCTATCCTATCATAGTGCCAACTAATCCAAAGTGTAGAGAGTTGAAAATATAGCCCTAATATAATATTTCCAATGAGACATAGATAGAGAAAATTATTGAAAATTAAAACCTTCTCTAAGGGAAGGTAATGTACCAAGAAGGAGTGTTAGACATCCTGCACAATAAACACAACACAACTAGAATCTTGTAATGGCTCCACATTAGTGCACACTAATTTGTATATGATGAAAGACTAGAAGAGCTACAACAAAACATGAAAGGGTTTTTAAAACATCCATGAATCTATTTATATTACTCCTGAAATTGGTAAATACACCACACTCAAGGTCAAAGGAACATATTTTACATTAGAATATCTAGTAGAGAGGTTTGGAATCTCCAAAAAATCCCTTATAGACAAGAAGAATAAGGGAGGGGCATATACAAGGTGTCAAACATGAGAGAAACGAAGGGAGAAGGAATTAAAAATCTTACTTCAACAACCTTAAAATGCATTAAAATCACCTACAACAATGATGGGTGCCACTACAAAACCCATAACTACATGTGAATTTCCTTGCTGGGAAGAGAAGAATCCCATATCTCATCCATTTGGTACATGAGAAACCTAGAAACATTCCTCTAAAATGGCAAACTGTATTTACAAAAAGTCCTATCTTGTGCAAATCTTACTGCCCAGTCAAAAATTATGGCCATCTGAACATAAGGGTGTCATTGTGCAATAAATTCAGGTGATTGATCTACCTTTTCAGACACTGAATTTACATCACACCCTCTGGAATCCAAAATTTTAGAATTCTGGGATTCAAAGCTTTGAGCATTTCCACTTCGGAGGTTGCTATAATATTTATCTGGTTGTGTTCATGAAACCTCTAAAATTCCACAACCCTAAAGTCTAAAATTTAGACTTCATGTTTTGGGATTCAAGTTATTACTTGTATACACTAGGGCTTCAATGTTCCAAAATGTCGGAACCCTGAAGCCTGAAATTTAGACCTCAGTTATCAGACCTTTTTGTTTTTGGGGGTTTTGGTTTCAGTGTTTGGGTTTCGATGTTTTGGGTTTCAGGATTTCAATTTTCAGGGTTTCTGGGGTTTGGGTACTGTTCATCTATTCGGGCAATGTATTTTTCCAAAAACCTGAAAGTCCAAAGTCCAAATTTCAGACTTCGGGTTTCAAAAATTTCTCCTCTCTCCGTGTGGCACTATTAATTTATCAACCATGCTGACAACTCTAAACTCCCAAATTTTTGAAGTCCAAATTTCAGACTTCAAACTCTGATGTCCTTACAACCTTTTGAGATTGCCATTTGGGAGGTTTTTCTCAATGAATCCAAATTATTTCACGTCTAAAGTCTGAACTCCTTGGACATCGAAGTTTCTTTTTAACGTGCATTTCGTTGACACCCAATGCCTCACCACTTCAACTTGCTCAGCTTGGCCCAAAATGTGAGGTCCCATGACCAAATTGATCCCCCTATTTCTCTGTGTGACGTCATGTTTATCCAATTTTTCCTAAGGAAAAAAATAGGATAACAAGACTTTAGAAAAAGTTTGTAATTCTGAAAGGACTTTAGAAGTTGTTATTTAAATTTTAATCAAGTTCTACATTAATCTATGGTTGTGATTAATTCATTAAATAAGGATTAAATAAATTTAAGATAAGTACTAACACCCTTGCAATCCTTTCAAATAAAAAAAATAATCGTAATTTTCCTAAATAATTAATGTGGTTTTGGAGAGTCGAAAATGTGGGCATTTACAGAAGCGTTGTCTTGGAGGATTACATATCGAGTCCCACCCACTATAAATTAGTTTGAATTATTAACTGCGCATTCCTTCTTTGTAATCAAATAATTTTTGTTATTTTGGATGCAAATACATTTGATGTGAGTGATGACTAATGGTTCTGTCTGTGTACAAATACATCCCAATGCATTGCAGTTAGATATAACAAAGTGGTAATTTTAATAATACCATCCAAGTAAATCAAAGCAGAGTTTGTTCTCGACAATGTATGAGCCTATATATAGTCTCAGTATTAAAATTTCACTTCAGTAAGTTCGATAGAAAAACATTGACCCGTGAAACATGTGCGATGCATGCATTTTAGTTGAGTCTCAAACATGGAACCTTTTAAAAGATCCTTGGTTTTAATTTTTTCCTCTTCATACACATATGGCAACACTATTATTAATACCTATAAGATGCAAACAATAGAGTGGAACTCAATTTCCTCCCCTTCGATCAAACCCCTTCTTGATCACCCCTCATCTATTTCCTCTATTTCACTTCCACATTTTTTTATTTTTCATTCAATCCCCTTCGGTGTTTCCAGTGTACACTTCACGTATGATTGTTAGTTTTAATATTTTTTCTAATTCTATATTGAAATATATTTAAGAAACAAATGTGTATTATATATTAGAAAATACATATCAGAAAAATATTTATTATTCATATTATATATAAATATAATTCCTTAAAACTTGAATAAATGTTATGCTCTTCTCTATATATACAATCATTTTTAATTTCAAAAAAATAACCATAACAAAATAAAAATAAAATATGACCCTTAATTTTTTTACATTTCCCCTTAAACGCCAATCCCCACTATTAAGAGAAAAGGTTGTTCACTCGCCTACAAAATTGAAGTTCATTATTGTAGCTAGAAAATTTGATGCTACTACTATAGTCCATTAGGGTTTTTTTTTAGAACTAAGGTTTTCTCTCATCAACAATCTTAATGATATTGTGTATCAATGACCAATAACACAAAATCTCAACTATTTATTTCTATCATGGACATCCATTAACTCAATATGTATTAAATATAGTATCTAAGACTACCATTTGGAAATTCCTATAGACATAAATAATTTTTGAAAACTATAAAATATAATTATATTTTATATTCCTTTTCCCTCCTTCGACACTCTAACTCATCCATATTTATAAATAGTGAATGTTTCATTTAAAAAATTTAGATTCAGTTGATCAGTGTAAATATTCCAATTCGTTTGATTTGTTTGAATATTATAATTCTATTTATTTATCATGCATCTCTTTAATTTTCGGAGATTTATTAGTGTCTTTGTCGTAGTTTGGGTCATCAATTTAGGGAAGGAAATATGTTATGTCATCATATCAATCAGCTAAGTGTAAATAAAAATTCAAATGTTCGAGCATTCATCGCACGTCTGACTTTAATAAGTATACAAAATATTCCATTGACAAGATCACCATCATCCTCATCTCTCTTCATCAAAAAAGTACAATTCCCTACTCAACTTTTCTCTTTAAAAATGTTTGTGTGTGGAATCAAGCATTCCCAAACCATAAACTCTAATTCTCTCAAGATGATGGAGCATCGAGTAAAGTTATTGTAGTGTTGTATATAAACCAAGTGGGAGATTCATGTATTAAATGGAGGGCACAACTACGTGGACGTAACATTCACCTTTCACACCCCCATTTTTTTTGTTTGAATCTGTTAAATTTGCACGGGTTAGGTGAAATAAATTCTTAAGCTTAGCTGCCAAGGACTAAGAGGTTTCTATTTGGCCAAATTCACCGGGGCACAATCCCGGCCTCATTCCTGATTACGGCATCTCTGGACCTTTGCATTCAGCAAGAATTGAACCGAAGGCAATGTTAATGAGATTCAAACTAGTGCTTCCATAAGGAAAGAAAAATCTCACCCTCCCTCTTTCAACCACATTGGTAGATATGTCGTGGAAGTTTCTGAAGAGGACAGTCAATCATGTTCAGACTCACTTGATAGCTGCGATACAAACGAACTTGTAATTAGGTATATTCGTACCATTTACAATATCTAATCATCCTATAATGCTGTCTAACGGCTTCCCCTGCTAAGTTTCTCTATTATGTTATTCTCGTTTTAGTCCTTTCAGTCATCCTAACAATTGTAGAACTAGATATATTATCCGATTTCATCCTATATAATACTGTGACATCTACCATTTAATGAATGTATTTCCTACCTAAATCTATTTCAGGCTTCTACAGAGAAAAATACCACATCTACTTTGAGCATGTTAGAAAATAATAAATAGATTGGAGAACATAGTGGAAGTGAAAGTGGTTCGCCTAGTTGACTACAGAGATAACTGACGATGGAACATACACATGATAGCGTCTCTTTTATCAACCATTCAAGTGTTCCGTTCTATCTTTGCCTGGGAGTTTGCTGGGCCCTTAAATTTGTTTTGACGTTCCTTGAGCTGTCAATCTATTTTGACGCTCCCTACGCGTAGCCGGTAAAACTACAGCCAAATAAAGCTTTTAACTAGTAACCCGTTGGTCGGTTCAACAGTTAATATGTTGAACCCCGTTATATTTAGAGTCTTTTGTAGACTTTCCCCCTTATTCAGCCCGTCTCCAACACGCCATCTGACTTTGAATGCTAAAAATATTTGATAAATTTGCAACTCATAGCCTATAAATACAATGATTTTTTCATGCATTTCATAAGTTATTTGAAACAACCCTCTGATATTATATAATGGCAACCTCAATATTCATCAAAATGAATGCACTTCTTTTTTTTGTCAATATTATGTTAATGCTCCATTATGTCTCCGCCAGATACAACCTGCCAAATTCTTTTCCTCCAAATGTAGAGCAGCTACTAAATTCATATGCTTCAGCTCCAGACTGCAAAGGCAATTCTAAAGACCCTAGATGCCCACCATCTAACAAAGCTGTGTTAAGGGATCAGAACTGGTCATATGGACAGCGTTTTATTCGCAGTTCTAATGATCATAATGATAACGACATTCCACTTGAACACCATAATTCAGTCTTCCAGTCTAAGCATAAGCAGCTGTTAAGTTCATGTCCTTCACATCCAGACTGCAAGGGAAATTCTCCCGACCCTAGATGCTGCCCACATTCTAGCAAAGCTTTGTTAGGGGATCAGAACTGGTCATACGGACAGCATTTTGTTAAGGATAACAATAATGACATTGCAGTTGAACGACATAATCCAGTCATTCCAACAAGTGTGGAGTAGCTCTTTTTTAACTATATGTGACATAGGTCATCTACTCCTATATCCATCCAATCATTACCACAATTATATACTTTCATTCAATGATATTAATCAAATTATTTATTTTCTAGCATGTCAAAATCCTTAACCATGATCATTATTTATATGGAATTACAATATTAATCTATTTTTCTGCATTGGTTGTGTTTGAATCAGGGGCATGAGACATATTTTTTCCTTTGTCTTAGTTCTCTTTGATAATTGAATGAATTAAATAGCCTTTATATTTTAACAAATGAATGTGAGATCACTACTACACTAATTTATGAAGATTTCATTCACATTTTTCAAATGTAAATGGAAAGAACGACGACTTTTGAACCTTAATTGTTTCTCGATTAAAATTCTACAGTTTATTAATTTTTAAAATTAGCAGTTGTGAGGCATTAGCTCCAAGTACTACTTATAGTGCTCAAAACCGTTAATAGTTCCTTGATGTTATTTATATTGAAAAATTATGGATATTAACAAAGATTTAAATAATAAGTAAATAAGCATTCCCATAGTTTCACCAATTCCAAATGGACATGCGGAGGTTTAGTCAAATGCCAGGATTAGACTTATCTTTTTTTGGAATATTGTGTGATGTTTGATGTTTCTCTATTCCATGTAGTAAAATGAAGGATTTGGGGCTATTTATAGTTGAGTTGGGTCAATGAAAAAGTAACCAAAAAGATGAAAGTTAATTTACCTTCATAACTTGATTTCATTGTAAAATGTAGTGCTCCACATTAAAGTATTATTTTAACAGTTTAGTTTTATTTCCATGAAAGGTTAAATATTATTTTTGGATGAGGGTAAAGGGGGTTTTTTGACAAGGACCCTCCATAGGAACAAAAAGGGTCTGATAAGAAATAAAACCATGAGTACCAAAGGAAACAAATAGAAACATCTGCCCTGTAACAAAAAGAAAAATAAAAGACAACAAAACTATAACAAACAAAAAAAGACAATTAGGAAATTCTAAGATTCACTTGTAGAGGAACAATGGTATTTTTAGAATATCCTTGTTTCTTATTATGTATTGATTTCAACTAATCTGATAAGTCTTCAATAGGAAGGAATTATAAAGCATTTATTGGCTGAAAGGAATTTTCATTCAAAGGAGATGCATGAAGAAAATTCTCCTTAGGCGCTTCATTGGTATTTTGTACCTTAAAATACGCCACTAGTTCTTAAGCTGGTGTTTCAGGTACTAAATCCTTCAAATCTAAATCTGACTCTGAATCTCTGTTCAAGTCATTTTTCATCAAAAAAGGACATGGGAGGGAATATTTCCTCCATTTGCTTATAAAATTGTTTCTTCTGTCTAATTGATAATCAACAACGATATGTCCTAGTGTGAAGCACCTTTTACACATCAAGGGCATACATTCATAATATAAAGGTTGAATCCACAATCTATCCTAGACACTAAGCTCTATTTTGGAAGGGAGGTTCTTGTAGGTGTCATGTTCAACAAGGATGTACATGCATAAAGAGTGTGCTTGTATCTGAACGTGCACGACTCAACATTCAAGAAGATGCCAAAAGTATTTCCAATAGAAGAACAACATTTTGAATCCCAAAATGAAAGTTGAAAATGTGGCATTCTAATCCAAACCGGATTGATTGAGAAAGTTTCAAAGAGTGGATTAAATGAAGGAAACCAGTGTTTCAAGACCATGTAGTGAGATTGGGAAACCCAAATGATTTCAGCTATGGAATGTTTATCACAAATATGAGTATAAATAATAACAAAAATTCCTCTTGCACAACGATAATTATCATAAATGATTTTTTTATAACTTTACATGAAATATTGCATAATGTATTACTGGAAGAATTAATTTTCATAGTCCAAAAAATTGTATGATGTTTGTTGTATTTGCAACTTGTTTAAGGTAATACAAGAAGTAAATTTGAAGATGGTTTTCTTGACCAAGAAGGAATTTCCTAAGATAAAGTTTGTCAACGATCTTTATATTTTTTAGCTTATTTAAAATCTTCTATCTAATTTTTATCCTAGTATATTTTATTTGTTGAAGTTTCTCGAAAAGTGAACATATTTTGTTAGCCATGGTTACAAAGACAATGTGGTTGTTTTCTTCATTGTAATAGTTTTTCATGTTTCAAATATGTTTATTTAGAATATATAAGATGGAAAATTTTAGCACATGAATTTTTATTAATAGGTTTGATTGAATAAACATTTAGGTGTGGAAATTTAATATCTAAAATAATTTAACAAAGTGGGGTCATTAGATTGTTGTGAAAAAATGGGATCCTATAAATTTGGCATAAGAAGAGTGGGAAATGTTTTATAGGAATGAAAAAATACTAACAAGTTATGTGTTTCTTACTCTATGTTATTAAATGTTTACAATCATATAATTGTAAAGATGTGACACGATTATCCATAAACATTGTAAAGTTGTACGCTTTGGTAACTAACAATGGTGAATTAGTTGCAGAGAACCTAAATAATTATAGCTATATCATAAGCTAGTTATTTATAATTGATGTGAATATGGATTATGAAGAAAGCTTTATTACCCTTTTATATTGTTTACAAATCCGTGTGAAATTTTTATGATCGATTTTATTAGTAGGACTAAAAACACGAACCTTAAGAAAATAGAGGAAAATTTATTTTCTGAAGATATGAGGAGAAGTTATTATTATGATTATAAATCACATGAATAATTTTTAGTTCATGGGAGATAGAAAAGGAGATAGGAAAGAAGAAAAAAAAATAGAATAAAGGTATAATTATAGTAATAAATCTAGGACTCTGGACTGAACTTCGAAAGTGTGTTAGAACTATGGGACGATAAGTAACTTTAGGAAGGACTATATGAAAAATGACAAATAGCCCTAAAATAATGTGCAACCTTAAGATGGAGGAGGAAGAAAATATTATGGTGATGCTTACCTTGTATCTTTGATTACACATACATGAAATGATGCATGAATTTTTTATTAATGTGTATTGTCCCATGATCCCTCATAAGGAATGTTTTTTTGAATATAAGGTGTATGATGGAGGAAACATGTTTCTAGGAGGCAATTTGACCAACAAGATTTTGGGGAGAGAAATATTAAATTTGTAATTTAGATATGGGAGGATGAAAAATATTTTTGGTTTAAATATAAAATATTCCTTTTTAGAAATCTAGTTTTAGTTAGAAATTCCAATCATGTTTGCATACACATTAGAAATATGGGTTACATGGAGATCATATTTTTAGAAAGATGATTGTAAAATAGAACATTATTTAATCATGATGGAAATGGTACATGGTGAAATTAGTAATTTTTTGTGCTTGATAGGAAATATATCTGCAACAAAATCCTAGTAATATATCTTTAAAAAAAAGAGACAAAATAAAAAAAATTGTAATGAAAATAAAAGAAGGAAAGCTTTAAAAAATTGAATGACATTCCAAGTATTATAAATCTTAACGAGATGTATCCTTTGAGAAATATTCATCAAATTTATTCTTTGACTCATATTAATAATATCTCACTTCACATACAAATTTTTGAGATGTCACCTCTGGGAAATCTATATGTGATGCATCCTTATGGACATATTGAAGATATGTCACCTATGAGATGCCATGACGAGTTTGAATTTAGTTAAATGTAGATGAAATATTTTAACTAGCTATAACCTCAACAATTTCTTGATGTCATGTATCCTTTAATACATCTCGATGATATGTGTCATTGAAGTAATGTTCATGAGATGTATTTTTTGACATGTCTTGTTGATATGTCTCATTGGGGAATTTTTTTAAAATTTGAGGGATAGACAAGTTTGAATATTTCACCCCAAAGTTAACTTATAAAAGGTTTGATGTAGAATTTAGTTCAAATGTCACATTAAAGACATATCATTAAGTTTTGGGGAAAAATCATGTTGAAATGTCTCCTTAGAGATGTCTTCTGGGTCATGGGATGTATGAGGTTAATATGTATTCTAAAATAAAAGAAAACTCATATATCTATTTAGAGAAATCATTTAGATATGTTAACGATGAGTCTGGAAGAGAAAGAGGTATCTCTAGAAAGGTATGAAGATTAAGGGGAGATGACTTTCCATGATTTAATTAAATTAAATATACAAGAAGGAAACTAGAGATCATATATTTATAAAATAGTAAATAAGTAAGATTAAGAAAAGAAAATAAAAGAAAAAGGGATAGGTATGGTTTACAGAATGACTCGGCTTTTGATATTAGGTCTGGACTTATTTTAGGTTCTTTAATGATCTAGAATAGCTAATGCGTGAAGTTGTAAGATTTGTGTCTAAAATTGTGATGTGGATAATAAAAGGACAAAATCATCTGGAATGTGATAGGGGTTCCTAGATGCTAGTGTCTATTATGGGAACTGACGTATGTGGAATTCCTTGAGATCTTGTTTTTTTGTGTTGCCTTTTTTTTTTGTAGGTAACATCAAGATCGATGTACATATTTTTCTATCAAACATGTATCTAAAAAAGAAACCCTAGTTACTTACATAATACTCAAGCACCCACTATACAAATAAAAATTTGAACGTTCTTGAGTATGATTGACCTTGGCGGTCACCACAATGTGATTTTTCCCTATTGATGTACTAAATTTCATAATTAATGTAGTTATATTATGTGTGTGTGATTGAAATAGTGGTCCTTGAGATAGGATTCCCTAATGCCAGTAAAAAACGTAATATCAGGATATAACTACTTTTTCCCAGTGAAAATGTGTGGTATAGAATTAAAAATAAACGCTCCTATATAGTTAAGTATGTCATCCCAAAATGTAGTGCTTGGTGTGGTAGATAGAAAATAGTAGCCCTTTGTAAAAGTATGCACCTCTTGAAATGCTTACCCCCTTAATGAGGTTAAATAATACATGTATATATATGATTCCATTGCTTATATTTTGTCATTAAAAAATGAATCGATGACCAAGGTTGATAAAAGAAGACAATAAATAAGTAACATTTGAAAGATAATAGTAAGATATAAGGAGGAAAGATGATCCAATAGGGGATTTTATCACCTGGGAGCTCCTGTCCCTAATAGGTGGTCATGTGTTGGGTTGTCAAATAGGTCAGACAATAATGTCAAAGCAATGTAAACATATGTTAATGATTAATTCTCTAACTTAGGAATCATGCATATAAGCAACATTTTATAGGTTAGATTTAGATACTAAGTGTTTGATTTAGTTACTACATGTTCTTGTAATTTTTTAGGTGATTAAGGATTCATAAGCATAAAGTAGAAAAGAAAAAGATGACTATGTATATTTGAATAAATATTGTACTTAACATCATTTCGAATAAGTTTTGTAGCATTTCAAATGGTGGAAGATGTGTTCTATGGAATTATAATATAAGGTGAGGCTAAGTATCCTACAGGTTACCTTTATGTGCATGGAGTGATAACGATATTTTAGTAGTTCGTTGGAATATAATCTTTACCAGAGTGTTCTTGATATATTTTTCATAGTGTATTGTGTGGTTTTCCTTCATTGGGATAATATTAAACCTGGAGTGTTGAAAGAGAAAGTTTTATACATTTCTTACTTCTTGAAGACTTAATGTTATGGACCTACTTTACATAACACAAAGGATTTGTGTTTCCTATTTCCAAACTAGGGATTCATAATTATAGAGTCTAAACTTCGTATTTAGGTGTCCTTCCGCCGCTAAGGGAAAGTGTCTTTGGAGAGTGGTTTATTTTTTACCTCCTACCATTAACACTTACCCCTGGATAAGTGCCACTGGAGATAATCAGAAACCTAATTTTTAATGTTCCTTAGGTGACATATTGTTCTAGGAATATCAATCTCCTATATATGCACTAGGTTTATTTCTCGTATTTAGTTTTTACTTTGGTTATTTTTTTTATTATTGGTAAATGATTTTCAAGTGGACCATACCCTAGAGAACAAAGAGGCTCAAAATCCAAATGATACATGAGGTCCACATCACAGAGAAAAGCCTAAGAATCCAGATAGAACATAGAAGTAAAAACATTGTCAATAAACTGCTGCAAGAAGCCCAGAAACAACAAGATAGCAGCGACAAAACAATAGAAAAACAAAAGAGAATAGAAAAAATACCAAGAGAAGTAATATAACAACTGAACAAAGACCATTTCAGGTGTGGTCTATAACCAACAAAGGAAAATAGAACCTAAACTAGTACAATGAGAAATCTATGTCTATAATTTCCTACCCCAACTCGGGGTCATGTCATGATGGACACTATATGGAATTTTATTTGTAGATTTTTTCCATCAGTATTCTCATTCATTCAAAGCTATAATATCCACCTTTCTCAAAGACTCAGTGAAGAAATTTACTACTTTTTTGTTATCGTTCTTGAAAAGGAGACTTGCTTTCTTTGTAAATCTAGTCGAATTAAAGGTGTTAAAAAATTTAAATGGCATTTTTCCCAACTCCTCATATTTTCTACTCAAGGTCATCGAAGCAATGATTCTTCCATTAATGTATCAAAATTTACTATTGCTCCCTTATTTAAGTTACCTTTATTTTGGTTTATGATCAGGTTTGTTATTTTTGGCCCAACGTATCCCCCCAGAAGTATTTTTTCCCACACCACCTTGCCATAAAATATTCCTTAGAGATTGGTAAAGACAGATTGGTTATATTTTAATATTATTTAGGAAGGATAATATTATCTTGCACCCTCTAACCGACAACTGTTAGTTAACACCTCATGTCCTTGGATAATGGTTTGCACCACATCCACATTTTAAAAAATATTCAACGCATCATCCACTTAATTGACGCCTCCACTTAAAATTCCATGATCAGTTCCTTGTGATTTTGGATGACCACGTGTGTAGGTTACCTATTATAAGACTTAGATATCCACCTCCTCGACTAAAGGGGATGAGCCAAGACTCCACCAATTGATCTTTCTTCTATTTGTACAACTCTTGTAGAGTGGTGGGTTTTTCTTATCTTTGAAACTCTAACATCCCTGCTCAACCATCCTACACTTGCTACAAAAAAAAGGTGAATCATCACATGAAATATTTTTTCTCCATACTCCATCCCTAGATTTTAGGTTAATAGCCTCTAGATGAGAAGAACCAACTAAGATATATTGAAACACATTATTGCTCACATGAATTTAGATCTCACAAGCTTCTGATGTATCTTGAGAAATAATATCTCCCAATAGATTTATTTATTCCAATTAACACATTCAATTCACAAAATTCCAGGGGCAACCCAGGTATTTTGACCTAAACAGGACATGTTGTCATTGGTGTGTGGGTTTCAACTCCCATCTTCCAATGAACTATGGAGAGAGTTTTTCTTCCATAAAACCAAGGTCTGTGTTGCACAACATTTTCCATGTCTTCTTTAAAGTAAAATAAAAATAGGAAGCTTTTTTCTTACAAGTAAAAATTGGATACTTTCCTAAGAGTCTTCCATTTCTTCCCGGTCCAGTCTCCATACTTGGTCAATATCTGTTCTTATCCTAGTGAAATATCCCATCAAAAAGAAATCTATACCTATCTTGGGCTCTATGCCTACAATAGTATCCGAGGATGCTTGAAACCATAGTAAATCTTGTTTCGACATTGGTTTTAGTCTCTATACCACTTCATGTGGATCCTTTCTGAAGATTTTAATGACCCAAGAGTTCTCCTCCTCTACCTATCCAGACATCCTCCTCCCATCAAAGTTATTTATTTAGTTATTGAGTAGGTAATTACTTCCTTTTATCAATTGATTATAATCTTAAACTAGTTCTGTAACTGCTAAAACTAAAGAAGACTGTAAATTTGCAACTGCTTGAAACTACCCTGTAGCTACTGTTTTTCCCTAAGACCAAAATTCACAAGGTAGAACACTAGTACCCAACGTTCCTATCTTCTCTAGGTACTTTTATCCAAGCTACGAATTTTTGGTGAAGTATACTTCTAGCCATGTTCTATAATTATTTTCTATTCTATATCATGTTGTGTTTGTTTATATAACTATCTGGATGGTGAAAAGGTTTACCCAGTGAACCCCTACTTGTTTGGGTTGCGTGAGATAAAAAAAAATGCAAAAAGCCCAAACAACAAAAGATAAAACTTGATGTGCACATATTATGTAAGAATCTTATATGGTAATAGGTATTATGCACATGGTAGTTTCAATTGAAGAAGTAAAACAATTAGATATTACTATCATGCAAGTGTTAGTGACAAACAAGTAATGCACATAGAAATAACAACTAGGAAAGAGCATGTAGGAAAAAAAAAACAAGGAAAAAATGATTAGCTAGTTGTTATCCAAAATTCACCCCTCAAGGTAATTTTGATAACATGCATCAAATTCTTTAAGTCCCAAGCAAATAGATTGATTTAAGGCCCAAAATCATGTTTTTGGGGCCCCCTTGGCTTCTTTCTAACTCTCCCATCCAAGAAGAAAACCCAACGAGTTAGAAAAGGTGAAAAATTTGCAAAAAACCAAGCTTGGGGCTGAAAAATGAAGAAAATCAGCTAAGTCCTAGTGCAGGCAGTCCGGGACAGTTGGGACATCGGGGCGCGAACTGGCTGAAAATCTATCAGGTAGTCTACACAGCAGTTAGAGCAGCCGGTAAAAAAGTACATGAGGGACGCAAAAGGCCAAACCGGTCGAAAGTAGAAAAAATTACCAAGTTTTGTTATCGCGTGGTTTGGGATAGTTGGGACAAAAGTACGCGCGGGATGCGAACAGGCCGAAAAGATGAAAGACAGTCCATTTCAGGTGGTTCAGAGATATTTTTCCTAGGCAGCCTAAGATAGTTGGGACAAAAGTACGTGGAGGACGCGAACCAGCCAATTCGGCCAAAACAGGAGACTCTCATCCGAGACAATTTGGGACATCCAGGCCAAAAGTACGCGTGGGACGCGAAAAGCTGAAAGAGCTGAGAGTGAATGGAATCTCACCACGTGTCTTCACTACAAATAATAACAAGGAAGCTCGAATCGGCCAAAGCAAGATATTTTCATCTGGGACAGTTGGGACAAAAGTATGCGCGGGACGTGGAAAGCCGAAGCGGCCGAAGGCAAAGAAGAAAAGTCAATGTTTTACCCATGAAACTTCAAATGGCCATAACTTTTGACTCCGTGCTCTGATTTTCACTTAATTAAGAGAAAAATATTCAGCTCCAATCAGTTAATGCTCATTCCCGTCAAATGACAGAAAACGCCTGCCAAACCCAAAATAGCTTCCCGCACTCAGAAGGCCATAACTTTTTCATTTCTCAACGAAATCACACAAAATTGCTACCATTGGAATTGTGGCTCCGAGCCAGACACACAAAAATCAAGAAATTCTAGATTTGATGAGAGATTGATTGATATTTTTAAGAAAATGTGGTTGGGTTCATAACCGTGTTTAATTTGGTGGTTGGGAGTGCAATTAAGAGGCATGGTCATCATTCTTTCTCTGCTGCAGCACATGGGATAGTATAGGGAGCCTTTTACAAGTAATATATAATGATTTTACTCCATTTAATGCCTCTTACAAGTGGTTGAATGATAGATTGCGGGATTTTCATTTTTCCCCCTCTCTCTTCTCATCTTTTCTATAAATTGGAGTGTTGGGCTCATTGTAAAAGGGGATTTTTCAGAGAGCAAAGATCTGTCAAAATTTCTTTGAGAAGCCAATGTGCTGCAGGATCTTGTAGTGGACTCCTTACATGGTGATCCAGGCCCTTATCTTGTAATACATTGAACTATGCATATCATGAAGCAATAAAATATCAGTTTGTGGATGTATCTTCCCCTACTGTGTTTTCTTGCATTCTTCTTTCCCCTTTAATCTTTCTACAAGAATATTTTTTCTATTATTATGTTCTTGCAGGAATCCATTATCATTGTGTATGATTGGAATATTGTTGTGAATGCATTTTGCTAGATTATGGAGAACTGTCATCACCTCTTCTCTACTTTACCTCTGTATTTCACGCATTTGGAGACTACTCTCATACCCCTCCTTTTCTGGTGTATCACCGCTTTAGTGTTGGCTTACATTTCATGTATTCTCTCTCCCTGGTCCCTTGGAAGTTTAGATTAGAATAATTAGTTCCCTTGCATTAGAGTAGATTGTGGCAGGTAGTTTAGGAGCAAGAACCAACTTTCTCTGGAGGTCTATCTCAAGTAGCAAGTCCCACAACTTGGAGATAGTACCCATGTTATCCAATCACACCATGAGTTCAAGTATATGCACTTGTATAAACACAGGGGTGCTGTGATTCGGTGATAACACTAGTTGCATACATGGGACACCACTTATGATGTCATAATGTAATCATATCTATCAATACTTGTTCAATCAAGGTATGAAGAAAACATAGGGCATAGCCTACAAACAATTAAAAGTAAAGTAGAATAAAATAACAAAAACATGATAGATAGGATTCCTGTAATGAAAATGCTACACATAAAGCACCCGTTAGCATTTGAGGAAACATAAATAGTTTGTGAAAATGAAATTTTGTAATGATAGAACTGGGGAAAATTTTAAGACCCGTTACCAAAATCCAACTTGGAAATTTTTTGTGAATTTTTAAAAAGAAATTTCATGTTGATTATGAACAAGAGAAATATGCATATAGTAACACAAGAAAATAATTTTCCAAGAAAAGGCATGCTAGGAAGAAATTAGAAACATCGGTTGTAAAGGGGCGACTATAAAAAATATACATATGTTTCATCTTTACAAAGGTTCTATCTGTCAGAAATCTATATATGTATATGATTCATCTATACATAGGGTATTTTAGTCTAGAATCTACATATACATATGAGTCATTTGTAAGGAGGTTTTTTCAGTAAGATATCTATGTATACAAATTCAAGACTACAATTTCAATTTGGCACTTGTATCTAAAGATGACCGATTATATCTATTTTCAGGTATCAATACATGTAGCCTTTTAGTTACATACTCAAGTGGGAATTAACACATATGGCTTCCTGACTCTAAAAACCCATCTCATGTTGTCATGTTTCTTCACTCGTGTATATATGTTGGATTGGAGCCTCATTTTTATTTATTTTTCATAACTTTCTTCTCTAGGATTTACACGAGAATCTACCTCCTGACTCATAAAAATATTGGACCATGCTCTTGAATCAATAAACAAGCTTAAAGCATGCATCTACATTCCAAATATGAATTCCATTTCTACATCGTCTCAGTCTCAATTTAAAAATTAATTATAAACATTATAATCCTGTAAATTACCACCTTGGTAAAATTAAAGGACACATTCAGTGGTTGGGCAGATAAAATTTGTTTCGGAGCACTATTTACATTCTGTAATATCACAATGATGTCAATTTTGTGCAATTTCTTTTGTCCAACTGTGACAGATTCATATGTATCTTTACAATCAAGCCGCCATCAATAAGAATTTTCTTTTGGAACATATCTAGAATATATCCACCTCTTAAGATGGATTCCAAACATGTATACATAACCATTATATAAAAAAATCCTTACTCTCTGACATAGACAAAAAGTATCTAGAGTCCCACTTCGGTGTACATGTTGATGGTGAATATCTATTTTTTACATTTTCTTCTTTCTATTATTATCACAATAAGATATTACGATGTTTTTTTTTTATGCAGGTATTGATTAATCCTCTAAATCAAGAATGAAATTATTTTTTCAAGAGGTTCCACACATATTTTTGCAATCCATGCTTCAATTTTTTCAGGCTAGGATAGTCTTACAAGGAAGACAATCTAACATCATGTACTAGGTTGTTTTCTACATCCTCTATTTTATAATTTTCCACCATTTTTATTAGTGTAAATATATATAAAATAGGTTAGTAAATTATATTTCATATACTATTTACAATGAAATTACCACATCTTCATGTTGCAATTATATAATTGCATTATATTATAAAGGGTTTCATGAGTTGTAATCATAGAATATTAATATTATGAATCCACTTGATGAAACTATTAGATTACATTGTCTTTCAAATGACGAGAAAGTTGTAACTTTAAATTTTAAATTATTGTCAAATAGCTTTAAGTATTTATTATATAAATAGAGATAATTTTTTATGTTCTTTCATAAGAGAGAGATTGTATCGCATGTAAGAAGGAAAGATGCAATTAGAGATCATCAATGATCAACCTCCTAAGGATTCTAAAGATTCATATGTGGAAGTGCAATAACCTATGATTCCTATAAAAATTGAGAGAGAGAAAATGCTTGAGGATTTCTATTACATCCCCTCAATTACATGTGGGCAGCGTCAGTCTTATCGAGCTGATCAATGGTCCTTTTGCTTTCTTTATCATTGCCCCAAAGTGTTTCCGGAACTCCGCTGAGATTGGAGATACTTCTTACATGTTGCTCAATGAATTCCTCAATCGCACTAAAAATGGCCATATTGTAGTCATGACGAGTTTTTGCCTTCCCTAAACAGGAGTCTAAGGAGTTCAACTTCTTGTAGATATCTTCAATCTGGCTGTTATCAATGTCCACCTCCTCCTCCTTCTTCCTCTTTCCTTTATGTTTTGTCAAGTTATTAACCTCATCCTTCAACAGCTTCATTTCATCTTCTAAGGCATCTAGCCTTTTTGTAGAGCTCTCCATATGCACATCTCAAGGACTAGTACTGCTAATATTTAGGAGGTCATGTGGAATTTCATTTTCATGAGGGCCCTTCCCCGCAACAAGATTATCGAGGTTAAGCCTTCTAAAAGCCCTGGTGACTAGTCTGGTCGAGGTGGAAGTGAGGTGGGGGGTGGGAGCAGTAGCAAGGGGAATGGAAGATGAATCCTAGATGACTGGTAGGGGGTGAGAATAGCGGTGGTAGGGGCAGAGAGTGGAGAAAAAGGGCTAGCAGCAGTAGAACTCGGTAAAGGGGGAATAGAGCTAGGAGAGGAAGGGAGACTAGGATACCTAAGAAGACAAAATTTATGCAGTAGAAAAATAAGCCCCTGGTATAAAGGAATTGCCTGGGTATGCTTTTGAAACTCCAAAATGGAGTGCTCAAGAGAGTTCAACAAATAATGGGGGAAACAAACCCAGTGATTCCTATGGAAGTGGTTGAGAAAAATAAGGTGCTTAGCAGGTACAGTGACAAACCTCCCTTCCAAAGAGATGAAGCATATCATCATGCCAGTAACCTCATCAAAAGGCGGAGGGATCGAGCTAACAAGCAGGCCCGGAATGATATAGATCAGCTTCTCAGATCCTTCCACAAATCTCCTCTCTCCAACATCTCTGTCGACCCTTTTGTTAAAAAAATGGTATCCCTCCATGCTAAGACTGGTTGCTTTAGCAATGAGCTCCTCATTGACCAAGATCTTCTACTCCCCATATTCCAAAGTCCGCTCCTTCCAATCCTTCGCAAAACACACTGAGATGCTTTGATCATGTCCATGAAATTTCTCCATGAAGTTGGTGATGCCGCCCTTGCTGAGTATATTCCATAAGTCAACATTATCCTTCCAGTCTGGGTCCGCACTATGCTCAATTTGGCAAGGGGGACCCCCCATCTTCACTGTGCTGAACTATTTGCAACAAATTCCAAAATCCTTGAGAGTGCTGAAGCCAGTCTGTTCTTTACTGGTGTAATCCACATAATGTTGAAAATGAGAGCTGTTTCTATTCCCACGAATGTCCATGTGTCTGTTGATCTGAGCCTGTAGAAATCCGCATGTGGGAGTAATGGCCTTTTTACTAGCCCACTCCCTATCATCAATTACTATTTTGCTATTTTCGGTATCCGTGGAGCTTTGAATACAAATTTTAGCAAGCACAGTGCTGCCCGCATGCACGATTTTCATATCAAAGTAAATCCACTTGGATTTCCCCATATACTTCACACTATCTTGATTATTCGATAGGATTTGCATAATCATAGTTTTTAATTCAACACGTGTGGGAGTTTTATTGATACTGATCTGCACCCAATAATCGTATCTCAACTCAAGAAATTGCATGCGTAAAGAAATCCGCATGAATGTTGTTTTGAAGTTGCTTAAGGATGCTATTGTTATCCCAAATAATGTGATTAATATTAATGCCATAATTAGCCAGCACATCTGTCAATTTATTACCCTCCCAATAAGTATGCATGATCCTGATGCTATTAAATGTTTGAAAAATACTTATGGACTCTGAGATAAAATATTTGATGCTCCAACTTAGAGATGAGCACTGTTTAAGGAGATTAATGATATTAAGGGAGTCCCCTTCAATAATGAGGTTCTAGATATTTTGAGTATGGGTAATTCTCAGGCCCCATAAAGCAGATAATGTTTCGGCAAAATGATTGTTTTGGATTCCATTTTCCTAGCATAAGCAGCAATCAAATTACCTTTATGATCCCATATCACTCCTTCCTTTGCCACAATCCCAGGGTTCCCCTTAGAGGCCCCATCAAAGTTCAACTTAAACCAATTAAAATCAGGAGAATACCATTTAATCAAAGATCTATCAATGTTATTCTCGGGATTGCTACGACTATTGACAGTTCCAATCTACCAATTGGATAAGATATATTCTTCATTCTTTGGATATCTCTTGTTCTTGGGGGGTTTAAATCTAGCAATGCTCTCTTTGATACCATTAGATATTTTACCAATACTAAGTTTATAGTTTTGCTTCTTATTTCTGAAGATAATATCATTTCTATCCTTCCATATCCTCTAGATTAAATGAGAGGTGGCCAGATTCCAGATCCTTTTGACAACACAATGCCTAAAGGGTGGATTCCATTGAGTCCATAGCTGATTTAGATCCTTCGACACCACCCATAGAGCTTCAAATTTAGAGAGATCAAAACTCCATATTCTAGTAGCATACTCACAATGTATGAACAGATGACTGATATCCTCATAATCTTTCTTACAAAGATGACACCTATTAGGCATTATAAATCTTCTTCTCATCAGGTTGTCAGTGGTAAGAATCCAACCTCTGATAGCCAGCCAAAGGAAAAAAATTATTTTAGGAGTTAATTCAGTCATCCAAATCTTATTCCAATTGAGCTTTGTTTGACTACTGTGTAAGAAATTATTATAACCAGTTTTGACAGAGTAATTCCCATCATTGGAATTATTCCATACCAGCTCATCCTTGGAATCCAGTTGACTTAACGGAATAAGATCTAATTTTTCTTAAAGGGAGGAAGTAATTTGCATCAAATCATTTTTCTCCACCGAAAGTTTTTCCAATTCTTGCTGGTACCATTTTCCTCAATATAGTCCTTGATTTTAATGCCATACTTGCTTACAAGACTTTCCTTAACAATCCCAAACCTATCCATGAGATTTCCATTAAACCAATTATCATCGTAGAAGTTAATGTCCCTGCCATCCCCCACTTTCCGTTTACTACCCTGCTTAATGAAATTTCTGCTCTTAACCAGAATGTTCCAAAAGATGGAACCAAAGGGAAGGTGCTCATCTTGCAAGAAAGAGTACACAGATTGATGATTCAGATATTTTTCTTTGATTAAATCAATCCAGGGTTGTTTCTCAGACAACATTCTCTAGCCCATTTTAGCAATGAGGGTCTCATTCATTTTCTCAATATCTTTTATACCCAGACCTCCCATAAAATTCATGGTGCAAACCTTATCCCAAGCCACTAAGTGAAATTTGAACTTCTCTTCCATGCCTTGCCATAAAATTTTTTTCTGAATCCTTTCAATCTTATCTCTGAAGGAAGATGGGATCTTGTAGAGCAATATGACATAAATGGGAAAATTTTGAAGAGTACTTTTAATGAGAAAGCACTTGCCAGCACTAGATAAAATGGCTACTTTCCAACCAGCCATGTTTTTTGGAATCTCTCCAATAAATCATCCCACACCTTGCTAAAGACTTTCCTAGTGCTGAGAGGAAGGCCCAAGTATGTGGCTGGAAGCACACTTATTCTACAACCTAGAATTTTAGCAATTTTAAGTTGCCTTTCCTCGGGAGTGTTGAAAAAGAAGATGGAGCTTTTATCATAACTGATCTCTTGCCCAAAAGTAGATTTGTAGAGCCGCAGTAAAGCCTTAGTATCCTTGGCTTCAATGACTGATTCCAGAAGAAGAAGGATAGTATCATCCGCAAATTATAGATGGGAGACAACTTGACTGATGGAATTGGGCTTAGAGCCATTTAGAAGACCGTCATTAATTGCTTTGCCAATTGTTCTACTAAGGTTGTCTTCCAAAAGAATGAAGAGCAAGGGGGAGATAGGGTCCCCTTGTCTAAGCCCTCTGTTGCTGGTGAAAAAGCCCACAGGTTCACCATTAATCACCACTGAAAATCTGGCCATAGAGATACAAGCCTTAATAATTTTCCTAAATTTGTTCGGAAAACCAAATTTAGTTAAGACTTTGTCAAGGGAAACCAAAGAGACCTTATCAAAGGCTTTATTCATATCAAGCTTAAGGACCATATTTTCCTTATAATTATTTTCCATAGAATGTATGGTCTCGTGAACCATAATCACTCCATCTTGTATAATCCTGCCATTGATAAAGCCACTCTGATACCTTGAGATTAAATCATTCATAATGAGCTGAAGCCTAGTAGTAATAATTTTGGTAAAAATTCTATAGATAGCATTCACAAGGCTAATAGGTCTGAAGTCTTTGAAATATTTAGCATCCATTTTTTTTGGGGCCAGCACAATGTGAGTGTTGTTTAGCTCTTTCAAAAGATTTCCCATTCTATAAAATTCATTCACCTCTTTGAGAATATCCTCCGAGCAGATTTCCCAAAATTTCTGGAAAAAAATTATGGAGAACCCATCCGGACCAGGAGCCTTGTCACCCTCAAGAGCAAAAACAGCCATTTCTAGCTCTTCTAGCGTGACCACTATGGTGATATTTCTAAACTTTTGTTCCTCAATTTTATCTTGGGGAATGCCCTCCAACATAAAAGAAATAGTTTCAGAATTTATGTTATTCCTCTCCTCAAGAAGCTTTTTATATAAATCAAGTGCTTATTTCTTGATGCTATTGGGATCTTTTATGATATTTCCATTACTTTTAGAAACTTCTAAGATCCTATTATAGGCTCTGTGTTTCAAAGTGGTCATCTGAAAGAACTTCGTATTCCTGTCTCCCTCTTTAAGCCAAATAGCTCTAGATTTAAGTCTCCATAAAGACAAGTTTATAATCACTATGACTCCTAGCATGTCTACAAGATTGTTTATTAGCCTTTGAGGGTATCTTAGGCATGATGAAAAAGAGATTGATAATGTTCAGTTAAGCTTTTTTATTTGAGTTGTCATTTTGAATCCTTGAAGTTTGTGTGAAAAGTACTAATCTGGGCCTCCATTGGATCATATATTCTTGTTAAAGGAACACCTTAGCTACTCCTAAATAATTTTGCTATTCGAGCTTTCAATTTTTTAAAAAGTTCCCAAATATTTGGCATAATCTACTTTATCCTACTTCACCTCCCACCAAAATTCATTCAAAAAAAATTAATCATACCCATACTACCCCTGTTTGTCATGTATGTATACAAATTCACAATTTTTACTACTAAAACATACCGAAACAATCAGGTTTCCATTGTGTTTGGTGGCCTTAACCTTTCCTAGAAGATATCTCCATTATCTAGAGTGATAACTTGTGAGAGTTAGGTTTTGTTGCATTGATCATATTTTTTTCGAGGTTTTCTTAAAAATTTCACAAGGAAGGATATTTCCACCTCCTTCACAAACAACAGGCTACAAAAGGGTCATCTCACCCTTTTGGAAAGGCACATCCATAAAGCATTGAGGATAGGTCAAATCCTCTTGAGGGTGTTATCCATTTCTCCACATATGAGTGATAAAGAGAAAGCTGTAGCTCATCCTCGGCTACAAAATGACACACTATATGCTCTACTTGCCTCTAAGCTTCCTACCACACCTGATATGCTTCTCAGCTTCTGAGGGACAATCAATTTGGGTACCAACACTTTACTAGCACCATTTCCAGGGACACTGAGATTATAGTTCATATTCAGACCCTAGTAAATTCTTCTTATATGCTCTATGTGCTACGTGCAATTCTTTCAGTTCCTCCACCTAGTGCACCATATTTCATTGATAAATCTGAGTGAAGAAAAGTTAGATATTTCCATTCCCAGCTTATAGTGTTGACAGATCGTATTTTAGTGCATTTTCACAACTAAGGTGGAAATCCTTAGTGGTGACTCCTTATTGATTTGATTCTTGATGAGTACCAGTGTCTTAACCTATGTCAAGTGAGATTATTCACTGATCTTAGAAAATATGGAAGGAAGAAGATATTTATTTACTAAGGATCCTGTAAGGACACTTTTACCAAAGATAGGAAAAACAAAGTCAGAAGGAAGAAAACCAGGAGAATTGTTGGAGATCAGTAGAAAATAAAAGGGATCTCTATAGATGAAAGTGATAGATCTATCATTGAATACTATAACTCAAGTGCTTGTAAATCAGATAGCCTCTTTGTGGAATTGAATTCTCCAACTGGAGAGGGGCCTTCATTTTCTTTTGAAAAGTTTGCTTCTTATTCTACCCTTCTCTTTTCAGAAGCTGATAGGGTTTTCCAAGAAACACGGCCTTTAGGGGGTATCCATTTTGAAAGTTATACCCCTATGTTTCAAATACCCTCTACTCTTTATCAATTTGTCACCCCTCCAAGGTCACCTCCTCAAAAAAACATGGCCATGATCCCACCTAGACCTCCATTTGTTGTAAACAACTTTGGTCCTATAAATTTTAAAGGGATGGCTAGTTATCCAAATGAAGTTATCCATGATGTAAGGAATAGATTACCAAAGTTCCAAGGAAACAACACTATAATTGGTAATTAACATCTAAATATTTTTATCAATATGATGGAATACTTTGAAATTGAACATGAAGATGTGTATATCAAACTATTTATGCATACTTTGGAGGAAGATTCTAGGGATGGGTACAAAAATTTTCCACATAAGTCCATTGACTCTTGGACTGAGATGAACAATGCATTGAGATTGCAGTATGGTGATAGAACTGACCCTAGGTTTCTTCTGTCAGAATTTTAAAACATCAAGAAGAATCCTAATGAGTCAGTACATGACTTCAACACAAGGTTTAATAAGACCTTGAGGAGATTTCCTGTTCAGATAAGGACACGTGATGAATTGTGTTTTATCAAATATTAAGATGCATTTGATAAAAAGGTTACTTACTACTTGATGGACAAAAAACCTACTAATTATAGGCAGGACTTCACCATGACCCTGTAAATAGAGAATAACATCAAGGAAATTGGAAAGCCTCCAAAAATGGAGGGTGTAAAACAAATTAACCCAAAAAAGCATCAAACAAGTAAGACTGTTGATTTGGAGGAAGATGTGAAACATCTAGCAGGGTTGTCAAAGAAATATCATACAAGTTATCTCAGGCAGAAAAAGGGATTAGGAAAATCTCACAAGGTCAGCATAATCAACAGTGCAAAGATAGGTTTACAAATCACCAAATATTTGATGATAAAGGCAAGGGACCTGTTGATTTTTTAAAGAAAAAGTAACAGGCCAAGGAAAATAGAGTGGTACCTAATCCTGTAGCTGTTAGATTTGCTGGAGTGGAGGAGACATATGTCATTGATTGGTGTGATAGATGTATCATGCCCCATGCTCCATTTGAGGAATATTAACAAGAAGAAGAAGATGACGACGATGATAATGATGATGATGTTTACATAATGGGTTGCTCCATGAGCTCATAACAGGGGAAAACTTCAACCAAGGTAATAAGTGCTAGAACTATTGCTGATATTTGGAATTACATCCATCAAGTACCTATTCTTCCTCCCTCTCATACTTTAGAAGTAGATACTGTGTAAGCCATTGAATTTCCCAATATTGACTTTGAATATTTAAGGGATTTAATGATAAATAAGTATAATGGAGGAATCCCATCTAAGGAGGACAAGCAATTATTGATGAATGTTGTTGTGGCTCAAGAGAATGAGTGCAACACAAGAAGTAGGGTTTTCACAGGAACATGGCCTCAAGCCTAGCCAGAAGCCCCATTACTCTCCAATATTCCTAAAGAGGCTCGTAAGAAGAATGCATTTGCTAAGGGTCTCACTATCGCAAAGAAAAATTATACCCCTCCTCATGCCCAAGCTACCAAAATTCTTGCACCATCTAATGAGCCTGTCAACCTTCCTTCTAATGTCACCTTTCCAAAATATATCCCTTATGATATTTCCCAAGTCTTGAGTTTGATCAAGATCTCAGTCCCAATTACAGAGTTTCTTAGAATCCCTAAGCAAAAGAAGAGAGCATTGGAGTATTTTTGATTGAAAGAAGAGAAGTGTGCCTCAGGAAAAAATGTAAATATTATGGAGAATCCTCCCATAATTGAAGAACACAAAGCACCACCAACATTAGAAGAGCTAGATGAACCATCTAAGGTTTATTTGGGTACATCCTTGGTATATTCTAGGCTGAATGTGGATCCATTCTTCACCACTCTTATCATTAAATAAAAATTGTTACATAACTGTATGTTTGACTCAGGGGAATCATGCAATGTTATGCCTCTGGAAGTCATGAATGAGATGAACATCAAAGTAACAGCACCATATGGGAATTTTACTACCATGGATTCTAGAGAAATTTCAGTGGTGGGATGTCTGAAAGGTCTGGTGGTACAAATTGTTTCATATCCGGGAAAGGAATTAAAGCTTGATGTAGTTATTGTTGCTTGCCCAACCAAGTGGGGTATGTTGTTATCTAGAAACTAGGCTGCAAGTGTTGGTGGGAGTGTTCAAATGGATATGTCCTATGCCACTATCCCAATTGAGGATAGCCTTGTCAAATTATATGGAGAAAAGAAGATCTTGCACCTGATTAAGGATCCCAACAATGCATCTTATGAAGTTTTGGGCACAAGTCTTGATGTTGATAACTTTGTAGGATTTGATGATATGAAGAGCATAGTATTGAGGAGTGCAAATTTCTTCAATAGGAAGGCTCTTCCTGGACTTTAAATTTTGATGGAACTTGCTCCAAATTTAGGAATGGTGTTGGTGTGGTTATGATCTGCCCAGGAAAGGAAAGGTTTGACTTTTCTTTCAAACTCAATTTTGGGTGCACTAATAACATTTCTGAGTATGAGGCACTGTTGTTAGGTCTAAGGATTGCTTGCTAATATGGGATTAAAGACATCATTGTCAACTGAGATTAAGAATTAATTATAAAGCAAGTTAGAGAACTGTATGCCATAAAGAATTAGCGAATGAAACAATACAAGTATGCATTTTGGGATTTCATTGAGATGTCTGATTCATGACAGGAAATTCAATGATATAGAAGACATGATTTCTATGTTGGGATCTCGGTTTGATAATTGTGAAATGTCCCCATGTTGTGAATATGAGGTTGAGGTGTTAACAAGGCCATCTGTACCTTACAATATTAAGTATTGGTAGGTTTTCAATGATGATGATCAGGTCAGAAGATTTCTATCAAATAAAGGAGATTTTTCTGATCAAAATATTGATTGGGAGCCCATTGTGTGCATAGAAGAGGGTAAATAAACCTTGTTTGGCAAAGGCATCATATAACTAAAGACTAACACCATTCCTAGAGGTCTGTTTGCTTCGGATTCCAACTTTGATAATGTTGATTGCATTATTAACAAATGCATGGAAACCTCAAGGGATGTTGAGGAGCATGACCTTGGGACAAAGGAGAAACCAAGGAAAATTTAGTTAGGTAGTAATATCAACAAGGAGGAGAAGTAGTCCTACATCAAATTGCTAGAAAACTATCAAGATTGCATGGCTTGGACTTATTTTGAGCTAAAGGAATACATAGATGATATTTTTCAACATGAGATTCCTTGGGAGTCCAATGCAAAACCATTCAGGTAGAAAAAGAGGCCAATCAATCCACTCCTATCTCTTAAGATGAAAGAGGACCTGAAGAAATTAAGGGATGGAGTGATTATTCAGCCCACAAGGTATTCGTCATGGGTTACAAACCTAGTACCGGTCAAAAAGAAGAATAGTGACATCAAGCTATGTGTGGATTTCATAAATTTGAACATAGCATCAATGAAGGATAATTATCCTTTACCGAACATGGAGAAACAATAATTTTCCTTAGTAAAAGCAAAAAAGGTTTTCAGGTCTTACATTTTGAGTTGTAAGGTCATTGCTAATGTTCCCCACACCATGGTGAAAGACATCTTATCAGAGATGGAAGTCTCAAGAAAAAGGTGAAGATGGGTGAAAAAGTTGCAAGAATATGACATGGATATACAAACCACAAATATGGTGAGAGGTTTGGGCTTTCTAAGCTTATGGCTAAGATAAGCTTGCAAACTATTGAGGTAAATGAGGTAGGAGAAGGAAGGGTAGATGTCTTTGAGAAACTAGTCATTTTTGAGTGGTATAAGGATGTTATTTTTTATCTCAGACATTTATACTACCATGGATATTTGAGTAAGAAGTAGAAAAGGGCCCTTAATTTATCTTCCCAGAAATATGTCATTACTGATTATGGGTTGAGTTGGAAGAACCATGAGGGAGTCCTTTTAAGGTGGATTATTGAAGATGAATCCCCCAAGATAATTGTTGATCTCATGGAGGAGTTTGTGGGGGGAATTTTTCTAGAAGATTCACATCACACAAGATCCTAAGGGATGGTTATTGGTGGCCAAATATCTTCAAGGATGAAACTCTTTTAGTTAGAAGATGTGAGAGTTGCCAGTGCTTCTCTAGAAGACTGAAAGCTTCAGATCGCTTCCTTTGCAACATGTGTTAATTGAAGCTCCATTCAATCAATGGGGAATGGATTTCATTGGTGATATTCTAGACCCTTCAAGTTCTATCCATAAGTGGATTCTCTTAGCCACTGATGACTTCACCAAGTGGGTGGAAGCAATCCCCACCAAAATGGCAACACACCCAAATTATCAATGGATTTTGTGTTGAACCATATTTATTTGAAGGTTATGAGTACCAATTAATTTTTTTCTTATAACTCCATGTATTCTATTTTTATTTTTCATAAGTTCCTTGTGGTAATGTCCCCCTCTTTTTAGGCATTTGCAACTTGGCATAATTTGAGTGTTCTGACAATCATAAAAAAAGATGTGTATAATGTACTATATGTATGATAATATATAAGAGGATGTGCGGAAGACTTATGTTGTGGGAACCATTGGAGCTAAACAAGTTCCTGCAAAAGGGGGTTGTAGAAGTTGATGTTTGAAACCTATGTACACACAAATTACATGTAACATACAGATAATAAATAAGAGCCAATTTGAATACATGGTGTATGGAACTTAGAAAATAAAAACCCTACATATGTAGTTGTCCTAATATTAGTTCATGATACTATAAACTATTTAGATCACTAGGTAAGTCCATATACTCACCCACAAAAGAAAACTAGATTGTTGAACTTCATGAAGAACACGAAGTTATTTTATCAATCAGCCCACTTGTATACAATTCAGGGACCTTGTCATAGCTACATTAAAACCATTGTTCGATATTAGAGGAAATAATTTCAATCAATTTTCAATGTTGGAGATCTCAATTTTGCTATGTGAGATACCAATTTTCATGAAGAGAAGGGACAAGCATGGAAAATTTAATGCATTATGGATGGGCCCTTACACCATTGATAACTCAAAATTGTTGATCTCCTTAAGATAACTTCCTGAAAGGATTTGGATTCAGAATTACTATAATTGCTTATGGATGTCAAGCATTTGAAACTTTTCAGTGGATTGATTCCCTAGGACCAAGGTGAACATGACCTATATAGTGTATAATTTCTGATTGAAATGCCAATCATCTTCTGTATGTTATAGTAAGAGTTAGATAACCACAACGTTTCAAGATCACAAAAAACAATACCAAAATGTGTGATACAAATAAGGGGTAATTCTCAAATAATAGATTCTTTTCATGGCATAGTTGAGAGAACCATGGTATGACAAAGAATCAAAAGTCCTTATAATAAGCAAAACCAAAAATGTGAGTTTTTGTAGGAATGTGAAGAAAATGCACTGATAATTAGGAGCTAAAACTAGAGCATAAATCCATAGTCAATGTTCGAGATAGAATTCCACTATTCTCTTTTGAGCACCAGTCCTTCAAATGGAAAAAAAAATCCCGATTTTAATTACAGTCAGATTATCATCCTATCAATGTACTTTGTTATATAGAAAAAATATGTACTGTAAACATTGATTTTTTACATCTTGGAATTCTGACCATATCAACATCTAGTAATATAGCGAAACATGAATCTACTGTACATTGTTATTAGCAATGATGTCTTTGTAAATATCAAAAGATAGTGTTAAAAAAAACAACTTTTACATAATAGATCATCATTCTCAAATTTTAATTTTTCTTTGGATGCTTTAGTTACTCAGATTTGCAGCTACTGAGAATGATGGCTGTGAATAGGTATTGGCCCTGCATACCATTCTTATATAAGTGCGCATGGATGGTGTCAGTTGTCTAGATAGAACTGACTTTGGGTCCAACTAGGAATACCTTCAGACCCACGTGAAGCTCTGATTCCATAGCTTCAAACACCCATGGATGATGGACATCTATTGATGTGATCCAGGAAAGTCCTTCATTGAATGTGAAGTTTATAGGAGAGACTCAAATTCATGCAGATTTTGGGAACCATTTGCTGGACATTAGACCCAATATAAATTTTGACTTGCGGATTGGTGTAGACTATAAACTGGGTCTGTAAAACCGAAGTCAAAGGCTCTGGTTGAAGAGGGTTTCTTATTCTTCTTTGACCTAATGTGATAGCCACATGGAAAAGGTTCTTGGGAGTGGTCCATGGTTTTATGGGGTCAATCACAGAGCTTTTACGTTTACGTAGAAGATTTGAGGACATGCAGTAGGTCATAATCCACATGCAACCTTCTCTTTCAAATCCCTTTTAGGTAACTCCGGATCTAGCTCCTCGCCCTTCCTGTTCAAGTTCATTATGAATAGTGAAATATTCTGGTTGGTATGGTCATATCAAGTAAGAACCTTGGTAGTATGTGGATCCAACCACTAAAGTATTAGATCGTATATTTGTGTTTTCAAGTATGTGTGTTTCTTTTCTAGATGGCACATGAATACTGAAGAAGTGTCAACTTTTTTGAAATCCCATTGTCATGGAGTCTGGGAAAAAATTATAGTAGGTGGATGTTATGTCCTTATTATGTCTTGACTGTTCCAAATGTTTGTAGGGTGAGATTTATTCCCCATTTTCGTTGCTATAAGCATTAGAGATCTTAGACCTAAATCATGAGAGCATGAAAGGAAAGTCGGATCTATTTTTTAATAGTTTTGACTACATATCGTAAGGAATGTCAGAAAGTAGAGGTTAAAGCACCAGTGGATGGTATGAATGCCAAAAGGTCTTGTGGATGAAGTCTCAAGGGTGCTTGCGAGTGTGCCTTACTGGCTGGAGCAGATAGGTTATCCTAGGTAGTACGGGGGAAAATTCCTCAAATCCAAAAACATTTAGATGCATTTTCAGGTCTATGCGACATCCATTTGATGGGGTGCGTTAGTGATGGTAGTTCAACACCCATAATGGAAAAGATCTCGTTAGACATTAATTTAGATGATTAGTTGAAACATTACATGACACTTGTGAAAGTTGACCTTGATCCAAAGGTGTTTGGTTGCATGAAGAAAAAAACTTCCATGGGAGGATTTGTAAGGATAAAAGAGATGGAATAAATCTTATGTGACAAACAAGAGATGTAAAGATGACCATCTTCCCTTTCGTTTTTCTCGACAATCTCATTGGAGGGGGTACAATCTTGGAGGGTAGAATTTGAGCTTAAGATTTAGTCAATGTTTATATTAAGCTATTGTGAGGTCAAATGTTTTCTCCTCTTGAAGACTCCCCACTAATGAAGTTTCTATCTCTATATTCTACTTCTCTTTGGTCTTTAGAAGATCCTGATTTCTTCTTTTCCTGAAGATTTTGCGTATTCTTCGTTTTATGACTGGAGGCAAGAGGAAATTTAGGGTTTAGGAGGTCCCTGATCATACATCGTTTTTGTTAGCCTTATCTAATAAAAAAAATGCACCAAAACTATTGGTGACTTCTATTTCAGTTGTGCATAAATTTAGTAACCTTTCTATTGTCAACGGACATGAATAGTGGATTAATATCCTGTTCACGATTGTAATCAACCTTTTTTCATACGCACTCTCCTGAAAAATGGGAATAAAATGAGTAGCTAGGCAAATAACCTGTAAACATACATTTGTATTTCTTGCATTGTGACAAGAAACTTTTTGATAACCATTTCCATGGTTTCTTGCAATCGCACCCTAGGAAATCATGGTTCATCATAAATAGTTAGTTTTGAAAGTAAGGTTATTTATCAATGCTTAATTATTGATTACCAACATCCATCTGAAAACCATCCATGTGCCAAGATCCATTATATGATGTCTTCTTGCTATAGTACAAAATTTAGTTCATTTACGATTGTTTTTACACTAAGGGGGTCAATGTTAAAAATGTAGAATAAATTACTAGATTAATTTTATATTGTGTAATTAAAATGAGATGAGACAAAAGAAACTAACATAGATCTCTATTTAATTTTATGAGATAAATTATCTTCTCTATTTACTAATTAAAATAAATTATCCATGTGCCAGAGATCCATTATATGAGTGTCTTCTTGGGATGTGAGGATCATGGAGAGATTTAGGGGGATTTACGATTGTTTTTGACACCCTTGCATCAATGTTATAAATGTAGAATAAATTACCTAGATTAATTTTAACCTCCTTACTATATTAAAATATTCTGATTGAGATCAAAAGAAGAGTATCATCTATCTCTAGTGTTCCTTTTATAAAAAAAATTTAATGGAATTAAAGCTTCTCTTTTGTTTCACATTGTTGATTTCGTGGCAGAATTCTAACCTATCGATGGAAATGTTGTCTGTGTATAACCACTCTCACTATCAAAAAATTGTTTATATACATTATCTTGACACCAATTATATAAGTGGATAGTATCTAGTTTTATACAAAATAAATTAAATATAATTTGCCCAATTAATATTTCTGGCACTTTCTCTAATACAGTTGAATCTTGTTTATTCTATATTTTTTTCGTATGTGCCTCTTTAAATTTAACTATTCGGAGCCGATGTTTGTTGGTGCTAAAATAGTAGTCTCGCCCTACTTTGGCTTTGAAAATCTATCGATTTACGACCTCTTTCACTTTATTTTTCCCTGTGTTGAGCTTAAGAAGTCTATGCCTTCTTTGTGTTGCCATTTTTACATTCTATTCCTGGGTCATAGGATCACTTGTGGGTCCATGTTTGTGCTCCTTGTTTTCTCTATGTTCCTCTGAGAAGAGTTCTGTAATTTGGGTCTCCCATTCTCTATTCATCTAAACAACTTGGCCTTCTCCCATATCCCTTCCATTCTCCATGGCTCATGAATTTGTTTGTCTTTTTCATTTTTGCCCTAAATACTTGAGGATAAAAATGAATGGATATAGTCTTGGATGGAATGTATTTGAGCCTTGTAACATTTCTAAATTATCTGTCCTTTGAGAAATTTTCATTTTTGGGCTCAAATGGATCATTGTTTCTTTATTTTACGGTTTGATGGGTCATTTTATCCTGGTCAAATTTACATCGTTGTATCAACAGGGGATGTGGCATCTTTTGGTTGGACGTAGCTCAGCTGTGGTACTTTAAAATTTATATTAATCTCCTTGACTTAAAATCTGGTCCACATGGAGGAATGACGCTCATTTGAAGGTTTACTTTGTGGTTTGGCCTTGGAGTTGTGCTAAGAGAACACGTGGATGTTTCCGCTACATTTCCCAGACTTATAAAAATTCTTATGTATCTGGTATTGTTTGCTGGAATAGGGACATGTGGTGAGCTCGTGCTCATTCAGGATCTCCGCTTTGGGTCTCTATGATTGCACCATAAAGACACGTGGAGGCTTCCGCTGGGTTTTCCTTGCTTAGTGTTTTTTCAAAAGGTTTTGAGAGGCCTGGGACATGTGGAGGGACCGTGCATGTTTGAATACTCACCCTTGAATTTCATTTTAAAGAAGCACCAGGATGACACTTGGAGGGCTCCGCTCAATGTGCATTTTTTGCTTGAACTTTTCAAATGGCCAAAGGATATTGCCTCAGAGCCTGACACATGGTTCTTTCTGCTGAGTTTTAAGCCTTCAATCAAGTTTTTTCTCATCCAAGGTCTAAACTTTTTGGGACCATCTCAAGATGTGCCATTGTGATGCGTGGCAGTTGGAAAAGTCAAAGGCCAGAGAAGTAGACCATCGGGGGAAACTTGGATTTTTTTTCCGCTTAGGGATTAAAGTATCAAAATGGCCCACAAGCCCGACAAAGAATAGTCAAAGTTATTTGCCCCGGTCAATAGCAGAGGTGTAGACTCCCAGGAGAAATTTGGAAAATTTTCTGTTTGTGGAGAAAGGAGTTAAAAGTAAATAAGGAAGCATGGTTCCACTAGGATCCACATCAGAGACTAGAAATGGAAGGGTAGAGTTGCAGGAGAAACTTGGAAAATTTTCCCTTTTCCAAAAAAGAGGTGAAATGGTAGAATTTGGCCACATTTCCTTTAGGGCCAGCCTTAGGACACATGTCAGGCTCATTTCTCAAGGGCAGAGGTGCGGAGAAAAATGTGAAAAAATTACATTTTTCCAAAAGTTGCAAAAGGAAAAAGGGAACCCACTGGCTCGCTCTAAAATAGATCTCCCACATGGATGATCAAAATTCAAAATAGAAATCAATGGAAGTTGTGCATATGTATTTGATTTTTCCACCATTTTCATTCCAGAGCTCCTAGGGATACATATTCTTGTGGGTTTTTATCATTTCTTGGAGTCTCCTGCACGCCAAATAAAGAGGAGTATTAATCTGGCATCCTGGTTTGGTAGGGAAGGAGAATTGATATCTTGGTTGGGTGAGGGAAATCTTGAGACGTATTTTACCATTAAGTTGAGACCTGGCCTTTGGGCTTGATTTGATCTTCCATTTCTTTTTCTCGGGCACGCAAAAAACCAGATTAGACATAATAGGGGTGAAAGTGGTTGGTGAGTGAAGGGAAAAGTGATCTACCAGAGGAAGGAGTTGAATGCGGGAGATATTCAAAGAGATTTTCCCCTGGAGCACCTGACAAGTTTTTTATAGATCTGATTCTAAGAATCATGATCGAGATCATGGCTAGCACTAGTACACTCAATGTCTCTAGTTTTTGGGGAAAAAGACTCTATTGTAAAATGTTATAAATAGGCATGATTTTTCCATAAAAGGGGTTGGGAGTTTGTGAGCGTAGGAATTTTAGGAGTTAGAAACTGATTTCCTAAGACAAAAGCTTGATAGAGCCCTCATTTTATGAGAAACTATTTGAAGAAGCCTTATTTATCTCCTTTGGATACATTTGATCATGTCAAGGTGTTTGTGAGTGTAAACCCATTGACAAGCTCTGACAGTATTCGAGAAACTTTCCCCTGCTCATTAATTTTAACCATACATGAGTTAGTCTATGTTATTCTTCGGAAAAAAATTTGTTGGATTCATTCCTGAATGTCTGCAAGTAGTTTTTTTTGTTTCTTGTTGCATTCTTAGATTGAAATATGTGTGAATCACACAAGATCTTGTCCTTGTGATAGTTTGGTGTCATTTGCAATTTTATTTATCAGAAGAGCTTTGATTTGATAATGAAATAAACAAATTTAAAATTTTTGTGACTCCTAGCATGACTACAAGATTGTTTGTTAGAATTTGAGGGTATCTTAGGTTTGATGAAATAGAGATTGATAATGTTCAGTTAAGTTTTTCGATTTGAGCCTTCATCTTCGAACCTTGAAGTTTGTGTTAAAAGTGCTGATCTGGGCCTACATTGGAGCACATATTCTAGTTAAAGGAACACCCTAGCTACTCTAAAAGCATTATGTTGTTCAAGCTTTCAAAATTTTTAAACGTTAACAAATATTTTGTATAATCAACTTTATCCTGCTTCACCTCCCACAAAAATTCATTCATAAACAATTAATCATACCCATATTACCCCTGTTTGTCATGTAGTTATAAAAATGCACTATTTTTACTACCAAAACATGTAGAAACAATCGGGTTTCCGTTGTCTTTAGTGTCCTGAACCTTGCCTAGAAGATATCTCCATTATGTAGAGTGACAACTTGTGAGAGTTAGGTTTTGTTGTATTGATCATATTTTCTTTGAGATTTTCTTAAAAATTTCACGAGGAAGGATATCTCCACCTCCTTCACAAACATCAGGCTACAAAATGGTCCTCTCACCCTGGTATAAAGGAACAACCATAAAGTAGTGAGGATAGGTAAAATCTTGTTGACGGTGTTATCCCTTTCTCCACATCTGAGTGATAAAGAGCAAGTTGTAACTCATCCCTGGATACCAAAATACAAACTACATGCTCTGCTTGCCTCTTAGCTTCCTACCACAACTGTGATGATCCTCAGATTCTGAGGGAGAATCAATTTTTGTACCAATAGAATTGAAATGAGATGGAAGACTAGGTGATGGAGAAGGGAAATCAACACTTGGGGCAGCAAATGGGAAGCTAGACTCATGACACTGTTGTCATGACATAGTTTGAGAAAGATAAAATGAAGGACAAGGAGCTGGTGACTAACTTACCCATTGATAACATTGTCTCACACTTTGCTCATACACCTCAATATCTTCAATCCATTATGCAAGGTGAGGCAACATTTCAACCATGAAGTCAATCTTCTTATTAGCACTGTAATGTCTTGGCATAGGGCTGACCCATGGACAAGGTGCCCTGTAGCTAATATTGAATGCTTTCATTTGTGTTGTAGCTCGTGAATACACCATGTGTTCCTCCGATTTCTAAATCTTCTCTTGCAAATGACAATCCTCCATGTAGATGTTATCATTGTATACATACACTTGTTCTTGGTAAGCTCCATAGCCAAACTAGTTTTGACGCTACTCATATGGGTAAGCATGATGGTTCTGTATTTGATCATAATGCTAATCTAGAGGAGTTGGGAAATACATTAAAGGTGGACTACACTGCTATTGCTACAATTGTGAGTTCTAAGAAGGAAATAAAGTCATGATTGCACAACTTCATGAATGGTAGAAAATGATATATGTTAAAAGAAAGATGAATGAATATGGGTGTAAATGGATGGAAATGGTCTGCAACTTAGAGAATGGGTCATTGACCAGATGGAGTCACCAGATGTGTTTTGAATGTTCCTCAAAAGGCTGAACCTCAACAAGAACACACCGACCTTCTAAGATGAAGTAATAAGGTGCTTCAGACCTCTCCCACCAGGCATTCCAAAATTGTTAGTGTGGTGGCACGGTGGCTTAAGATTTGTTGTTGATAATGAGACACCTTGGAAAGACGAGAGAATATAACCTTAGTGTATCACTAGGTGTGTAAAAGATGTTAGTGTAGAATCACAACACCCATGAATATCCTAGTTTTTAGTGGGGAATTCAGTGTGATTGCACAATATTGGACCATCTCTCAAGCTGTGGGACTTGCAAAAATTTAGATGGACCTCTAGAGAAGGTCGTTTCTTGCTTCCTAATCTACTTGCCACAAGATACTCCAGTGCAGGAAAAACCTAACTAATCCTAATCTAACCATTCCAAGGAGATAAGGAGAGAAAGAAGGTGAAAGATAGCCTACACTAAGTAGTGATACACCAAAAAAGGAAGTGGCTGATAACAGATCCAAACTTCCTGAAGTGGAGAGAGGTGAGTAGAGAAGAGGGTAGACTAGAGGTAATATGGACCAGAGATAGATTCACATGGAACACCAATTCAAAACCCATTAAACAAAGTTCCCATAACCTGTAAAAAACATTAGAGTATCCACATTACACCCTGCAATGATGAGAGGCTGGAAGAGACAATAAACTAAGCAAAGGATGGACAAATAAATCAAAAAAATAATCTATTTCTCCAAAAGTTCACACTATACATAATTAGTGGGGAAGGGGCAAGAAAATGCCATTACAGAGCCATGAGAGGAGGCTTAGACTTCACATTCTACCCTAAGGAAGAAAGAGAGATAGCAGAAGAGGAGAAACAATGACCAACCATTTGAATATGCCCCTCCTTTACAATATATAGAAGAATGAGAGAGGGAAAATCAAACTCTATTCCAACCACCCCTACAAAATGCATTGAATTCCACTTACTCCAATGAAGAGTCCCACTGCAACATGCATGTTTTGTCATTTTTCCTTACTTGGAAAGAAATAGGCCCATCCTTCATCATGACGTCAGGTGAGAAACTTGACAGCCTCAAAATTTGTGGGCCAAAAACATTAATGGAGATAGGTGAGAAGTCAGCACCCAGATCTTTTAAAAAAGTCCTCTCCCGTCAAAATATGAGTTTTTAGTTGAAAGATATGGATGTCTAAAGATCAGGGTCCACATGGAAGCCTCTCGCATCTTGAAGATTCTTCTTGTTCCTTTCACTCTTGAAATCACACCGGAGTGACACATGGCAACTTCTATGGGTTGTTTAGTTTCCTTTGTATTCTTCCTGAGTTCCTCCTATTGGTAGAAGTATTGTGTCTATTCCAAGACACATGGAGGCTTCACACTAGTTTAGAAACTTCCCCCATATTTTTCCTTTGCAGTTACGTGAACGAAACATGTGGAGTCCTCCGTAGGATTTTGGATGTTTCAATGGCTGACCTTATCTTTTCAAAGTCTAGGACACGTGGTCGGTTGGCACTCATTTGAGAACTACCTTTTGGGTCATGCCTTTGAAAGTGCGCTGAAGAGAAACATGGCTTCTTTTGCTGACCTGTTCCTTTCCTTTTATTTTGGATAATTCCTTTTTTCTTGGCAAAGCCATGAGTATGACCTTGGACATGTGGAGGATTAGCACGCATTTGGGAACCCACTTTGAAATTTACTTTTAAAGTTGTGTCATGCTAACACATGAATCCTTTTGCTTGCTTGCATCTAAATGGAATTTTAAACGATCGACTTTGTCCTTTTCAGGCTCTATTCACATGGAGGGCCAGCACTTGTTTGAGTCCCCACTTGGGCTACACCTTTGAATTTGCACCAATGAGACATGTGTTGCCGTCTGCTAGTTCTCTATACTTAGCCGATTTGGGCCTCGATCCATTCGATTTGTGTTGGACCCAAGACATGTAGTGAGCTCACACTCATTTGAGTCTTCCCCTTGAGTTTTAACCTTTGGAGTTATGTTAGGATGACATGTGGTTTTGTCTACTAGCCCTTCAATACTTAGTCAATTCGATGACCACTTTTTCCTTTTAATGCTTTGGACACATGGTGAGCCTGTGCTTGTTTGATGGCTACCTACATATTTTCTTTTTGGAATTGTGCCAATGAGGCATGTGGAAGCTTCTACTTACATTTTGTACCTATCCAATTCAAGCCTGCTCCCTTTTTGGGCCTAAGACACATGGAGATTTGGTGCTCATTTGAGTCTCTACATTTGGGAACCAGCCTTGGTGTTGTGACGATGAGAGACGTGGAGGATTCTGCTGACATCCTTATACTTAGTTGTTTTAAATGGCTAGCTATGTCCCCCTTTTGGACCAGGGACATGTGTAGGCCTGACATGTGTTTGAGTCTCTGGATTTAGCTTTGACCCTTGAAGGTGCATAATTTAGACATGTGGTAGATTTTGTTGGCCTGTAATTTTTCAACTACTGATAAGACTCCTAATGCTCGTGGGCCAGTAATGAAAATTGTGCCTTTTGACAAAAAGTGAAAAAATTTCAAAGTCCCCCGAAGACATACCGGCCCAATTTTTTCATTTGGGAAAAATATTATCCATAGCCCTGTAGACCTGATTTTGGGAAAAATTCATCCTCGGGCCTGTTGATCCACATTTTCCCTTTTCAGGGAAAAAAGACATCTTCGGGCCCGTCGGCCCACATTTTCCACTTTGTAAAATGTAATCGTTCTTGGGCCCATAGCCCTACAACTATACTTGTGCCTTTTTGTGAAAAGTGAGAAAATGACAAAATGTCTCTAGCCACCCCACTAGTCTATAATTTCCATGGCAAAAATACTTCCCGAAGCCCGCCATCCTACTTTTCGTAAAAACATCCCTCTAAGGCCCGCCGACCCGTAACTTAAAAAATACAAAGAGTTAGAAGGAATTATTTATATATTTAGAAAGGGGTAGAAATTTTGAATCTGATGGAAATGCTTTTATGGGGCCTTAAGTACTCAAAATATGTAAAAATTTAGATTGAAGCACAAAAGGGAAAAATGGTGTCAGTTGACCCAAAATAAGTGAGATCTTATTTTGGTCAACAACATCTTCTCATCTTAATATCCATTTGATCTTGATACTGATTTGAAGATGTTCATCGTAGTTAGACTTGATTCATCATTGACCTTCCTTTGAATTTTTATGTTTCTTGCATCGCCTTGATACAATTTAGGCACTTACATGTTATTTCTCATAAAATTGATCTAAGTGTCTAGATTATACGATTGCTCTATTCGCATCTTGAAAATTCCTTAATATAATTTGTCCTTGTTTATTTTCAAACATTACCTCAAATCTTGAAAGGTGTTATTGTTACTTTGATAGTGTCATATCAATACTATTTCGATACTAATATATTTTTTTTTCAAAAATATTTGTTAACGTATCCAAGTGGTATTGTTGTACTTTTCACACTTGTAACTACAACTTTTGTGGATTTAGGCCTTATTTGTATATAAACAAGTTATAGTGTACTATGTTTGGAATTCACATCAACACCTTGTTAATAATTACAAAATTTTATATTAAACTTCACTTAAGTGTTGAGATTGACTTTATCATCTTGAATCGAACCAAAATTGGTAAAGAATTTGTATTTGGAGTAGTTTGTTGTTGATTGGAATGGTTTACTGAACTTGTGTGATTGTCCCTTGTGATTGTTTATCATATTAACTTATATTTTTAGGAAAATCCTATTTTATTACTTGATTCTTTGTCATTAATTATTCTTTAACCATTGTTGACAATCTTTTGTGACCCTCACAATCATCAAGTTCTAGGTTTTCACTTAGTTTTTTTTGTATCCTTGATCACATTTGAAAAAAACCTTTGTAAAACACTCTTTGTTATTTTGTCTTTAACAAGGATGGAATCTAAAAAACTAGAATAAAAAAAATCTAACAAACAAGGATCCAATCCTTTCATTGGTCACGATTTAGAACCCCTCGTCTTCGCAAAAAAGGAAATGGTGGATATGATTGATCATAGTGGTGATGAAGTACAATCACCATGGGAGGAGTTTGAGTTTTAACCCGATCAATTGTAAGGATTCCTTTTTCTAAAAAAAAATAGGTTACTTACACGCATTATAGAGTTATGTGCCAAAATAAAAAATGAACAAGAATTTGTTCCACCTACAAACAATTCCTGTGAGGAAGAATAGGCACAATGTCCCATTATTAACATGGATGAAATTGTAGGGAATGGAAAAGCTTATACCTCAAACCCTCAAAATGAAAAAATACGTGGTTAGAAATTACCACTTATAAAAATATCCTGCAAGGTTACAATGGATCATGATAAGATAGAGAAACCTCCTCCACATGAGAACCAATAGGGACCTCAAAATGATGAAGTAACTATGTAACGATAAATAAAAATCTTTAATAGGAAATTTTCTTATTTATCTTCCCATGTCAAAAAGGAAATGAAATAAAATACACATCGAGAGAAATCTAAGGCCGAGAATAGTTAATTTCACACTGAAAATCAAGGGGATGAAACACCAAAATATAGTTAGGTATACATGTGAAATTTCCTTTCCCAAAGATCAATTCCTCATGCAATATTTAAAATATATGAAAAGTATACTCATGACCCTTTAGGAAAACAATTATGGACATAGTAAAAAGTATCAATACGAAGAGCTATGTCCTTACCCCTTGGACAGAGCTATGTTACACATGCAATTCCCTAAAAAAAGTGATTTCCCAAAATTTGACATGTATAAAGGGAAAGGTTACCCATGAGATCACGTTAAAGACTTTTACATGGCATGTTAGGATGTACCTTATAGTGATAACTACCTTACATGCTCATATAAAAATGTCACCATTTAAATCATATGCTAAAGAAGGATGTTGAATTCTTTTAGGGACCTAAAAACCAATAAGCCTTTGCTTTTCTCAAGCAGTATTTGGCCAATCCTCTATTCCACATGCCACCAAACCATGGAAAACTACTATTACTATTCATATTCGCTACCCAATTTACTATTGTCTCCTTGTTCACTTAATACGATCTTAGTCAAAAAGAGAAAACAACCTATTATCTCAGCCATACACTGATCGCTTACAAGCTCAACTACCCTCAAATTGAAAAATCCTACTTGGCTATTATTTTCACCTTTCACAAACATCACCATTATCTATTGAACAATTTTACCAAGCTTATATCTAAATTTGACTCTCTTAAATACTTGTTATCAAAGTCATAACTTACTGGTAGGATGGCTAATTGGATCATCCTACTACGTGAGTTTTATATGTAATATGTTCATTGAAATTTAGTTAAGGGACAAGTTCTTACAGACTAAGTAGCTCAAGAAACTTTTCCTAGAACAAATTTGGTGTGTTTTTATTTTACAGATGAAACACTAATGTATATCAAATAATCTATCATGTTGTAAGTACACTTTGAGGGATCATTCACTTTTCATGGTTCAGGAACAAGATTAGTCCTACTCACTCCTTCATGGGACTTTATAACTTAGTATTTCCACCTCATATTTCAATGTATGAACAACATAGCATAATATGAAACACCCATTACTATGATTAAGCTAGTTATTCTTATCTCTCGAAAATGCACCCTATATAGAGATTCCTGCAGGTGTTCTAAGCTTTATTTGAATCTCTCTATTTTGTAGATACAATGGAAACACCTCAAGTCTTTGGTTATACCTATTTTGAGGTGAGTCTTGGGTATTAAGGCTGGTTCCTTTTTGATGTATCCCAAACTATTTTTTTGTTGTTTTGAGGGTAAAAGAGTAACTAAAAATGAAGTAAAAAGAGGTGATACACAAAATATTTTGAGTCTTTTGATTGAGCATATGCATGATGTAAATAAGAAATAACTTAATCCTCACTGTACCAATGGATTTCAATGAGGTATTAAGGAAAAAACAACTCTCCCTCTACTGGGGGAGATAGCCACAACAATGAAATAAGTTAGACATGCACAATAAAAACCTATGTAGAAAGGAGCATAATTACAGTAAGTTAAATTATCTAACCAAGGAATGAAATTCAGAACAACTATATGGAATACAAAACTACTGCAAAATGGCTAAGGAAAAAATTATTTCTAGTTCAAAAGGAAAAAATGGCAATACATGCTTCATTACTACTATGTCTAAGAAGTCTCCCCCTTTGTGCTTTGTAATTTCACACAATATATAGCAAGATTATTCACCCATCCCATCCTAAAAATAGGCTAAAATTTTTACTCGCACATGCATCTTATTTTTTATCCTTTATCATGAATAGATAAAGGAATTAAATTAGACATGCTAATACAATAATCCATTAATAGCCTTGATTAAAAAAATACAACCCAGTAAAACTACAATTGATTGTTCTGTTTGATGTGACACTTGCGACTTGATCCATTTGCATTTGATAAATTTGGAATTCTTTAATTCTTCCCCTTTGTATACACATGCAAAAATAATATACCACTCTAAGTAAAATAAATAAATAGTTTTCATCCTTAGAAAAGTATTGCTCCTTTTTGTGTGTGGACCACCTTTGATGTGCACATGTACAAATTTTTATTATTACCTTTTAAGGGTATGGGATATTTTACCAATATTGAGGTAAATCAAATCTTGGTATGATTGGCTTCCTACCATTATTTGTCTCCGTTTTGTAATGACCATATCATGCACATCATTAATCATTTCCTTTCCGTTTGATTGACTATGGCATGTATGATTTGATTTAGAGACCGTCATTGGGTATTCATTGACTTTCATATATACATGATTACCTAGGAGAGCATGGAATTGGACTTTACATGGAACATGTAGTTTTGACACTTCTTTTGGATAATTCCATGGAATATTATGAAAGACCCTACTCTTAGGTCAAAGGGTGATGATCACTTCAAGTAATTTATTCTGGCTTATTATTATCTTCTATCCATAGACTATAGTGTTAAGCGCAATCATTAATGGGAACATCTATCCCCTCCTCACGTTTGCATTGACCCTTATGCATTTTCAATGATTTTCTAGAACCAACCATGATTAGGGTTTTACTATGCTTCTAACATGTGCATATGATTTACTCTATAGTTAATTTGGGTTTTGAGATGATGAATGTTGATCAAGTATTTTGTAATATCTATTTTCGATCTTCTAACCCATGTTGAGTTAGTAGGAAAAAGGGAAAAACCCGTAGTCCCTTTTTTCATTTGTATTTGTGAGCTCGAATGAGCCGGAGAAACTTTGCTCAAAATATTTGTGGTCACCATTTCCGAGTCTTTAAGATTTCTAGAAGCTTTACATTTTCAAACCCATAAAGGAGGGTTTAAGGCTTTGGTTTCCATTCTATTGTGCTACATTCACTGAAATAATTCGAACACCTCAATCGTGACTTGATATTTCGAGCTACATGATTCTATGATCTTCTCAGGGTTTTGTATAATTTCTCTGAACTTCACTTTTTCTCGCTAATCTTCCTAGTTATAAGAATGATCTTATTTTTCATGGCTCACATGATAGATATTTTTGAAATTTGGGTCTGCCATCATAAGATGAATCTAGATGTTCTATTTTAATGGTCTATCTTGTAATTTGATTCCATATTCATGATTTTTTTGAGCCTGCACTCTCTATTTCCTTAGATATGAGAGACCCATTAATGGGTTTTTAATTGAAAATTTGACACAGTTGAGTGACAAGGGTTAATCTTAAAATCCAAGGAAGTGTATTTTCCTATGAATCCTTTTTTGGTTTTATGACTGTGAATTTGATATTTTGTTTTATTTTCTGGATCTATAAATTTCATGCACTCTATATCGATGAAATATATGGAGGTTTCAAGATTCTCTTACTTGTGATTTTTTGATCATTTTGATTGGCAAATGATTTTCCTTGAGAAACTCCATGGAGATTTCATTGCTTAGAGAGGACAAAACCTTGACACCTTTGGAAGGTGACCATACATTTCTTGACTAGTTCTGTGAGCTTGGACTCATTTCTGTGAATTTTTTTACCTTTTTATTTTTTAGATAAGTGGTTGGAATACCTAGATCTACAAATACCCATTAATTAGTTTATGATTATTTGGAATCGGGCATGCATGTGTCTCTAACTAGAAGAATTTTTACACCTGGGTCCTATGTTCTAAATGATATTTCAAGCTCTCTATCTTCAGCTTTAAGACCTCCTCAAAGTACTCTTGTTTTGAGCTTGCTTGTATGGGATGTTGTCTTTGTATAACTTCACCCCATTTTTTTTGAGCTTAAAGCTCTAGTTTCTAGCTTTGAGGGTTTGAATGCTTTACATGTGAGTTGCTCAAACTCAACTGTAGCTGGTTATCTCAAATTTTGTTTTATCATTTTCAAATGGGTTTCATCTCATTAGGTGTTTCAAGAATTATTCACTTTGTATCATTTTTTACTACTCTATTTTGCACATTGGTCACCATTTATGCTTTTGATATGGGTTGATATTCTTTCTCAATTTGATAATCCCTTGCTACTATTGGGCATGAACCAATTGATAAGATTTGGAAGCTCTGAACACTTGATTTTTATCTCGAAGTTATATGGTTTTCGTAATCTCATGAGTCTGGTTATTATCTTCCTTTGTGGTATGTATCGAATCTATCATGTGTGTTTGCTAAGCGTTGACTAATTTCATGCTTCATATTTACTCAAATCTGGTTGTAAATATCATCTCGTTTATTAGTATTGTTGTCTATTACTATATTTGTCTGTGTAGATATTATAACATGATAGTGGACTTGCTTTATCTTTTGAAATTGAGAAATAATACCTCTAAAATCCTTTGTATTTGATTTTTAGTATTGAATTTGCTTCAGCATAGAGGTTTTTCTCCATCCACATTTGATTTCTCCAGCTGTATGTTAGCAATAGTAAGAACATTTAGTGTTGAAGCATTTTAACTCTTCAGATCTTTATATTTCAAGCATTTTCTCTCTACTTTAAAAATACTAAAATATAAACTCAAACAATATCTTCTTGATTTCATCTATTTTTATTTTCTAAAATCAAGGTTGAGTTTCCAGTTTCAAGCTAAATGACTGAGACCTAGACTCTGCTAATCTTTTGTAATTTGTATGATTCCTCTGTAATGAAAAATTTAATGTTACATTCCTATTTTGTATGAAAGATGAGATATGAGATCCCATTAGTGTATACACATATCTTCATTGCTTGCAAGTGACGCTTGTATTTTTTGTTCTTAACATTTAAATGATATTTTACTATTATATCATGTATGCTGCCTATTAAACCCTTGCTTCTTTAATGTTGGTACTCAAATTGATTCTCCCTCAGAATCTGAGCAGTATCAAAAGTTTGGGACAAAGCTTAGAGGAAATAAAATCAAGTAATGTGTCATTTTGTAGCCGGGGATGAAATGCATCTTGCTCTTTGTCACTTAGATGTGGAGAAATGGGTAACACACGCAAGAGGATTTGACCTATCCTCACTACTTTATGGTTGTGCCTTTCAACCAGGGTGAGAGGACCCTTTTGTAGCTGGTTGTTTATGGAGGAGATGGAGATGTCCTTCCTTGTGAAGTACTGAGAAGACCTTAAAGAAAATATGATCAATGCAACAAAAGCTAACTCTCACGAGCTGTCACTCTAGGTAAAGGAGATATTTTCAAGGAAAGGTTTAGGCCACTAAAGACAATGAAAACCTGATTGTTTATGCATATATTGGTAGTAAACATTATGCATTTATATATATACATAAAAAACAGGGGTAGTATGGGTATTATTAATATATTTTTGAAAGAATTTTGGTGGGAGGTGAAGCATGATAAAGTTGATTATACAAAATCTTTGAGAAATTTTACAAAAATGGCAAGATCTAATAGTAAAATGTTTTCAGAGTAGCTAGGGTGTTCCTTTCACGAATATGTGCTTCAATGGAGGCCTAGATCAACACTTTTCACACAAAATTCAAGGATCCAAAATGAAGGGTCAAATTGGAAAACTTAACTGAACATTATCAATCTCTATTTCATCACGCTTAAGATAACCTATAAGACTAACAAACAATATTATAGTCATGCTAGGAGTCACACTGATTTTAAATTTATTTGTTTCACTATTGAATGAAAGTTCTTTTAATAAATGAAATTGTAAATTCCACCAAACTATCACAAGGATAAGATCTTGTGTGATTCACACAGATTTCGATGTAAGAATGCAACGGGAAGAAGAAAAACTACTTGTAGAGATTTAAAAATGAAGCAAACACAAATTTCACTCAAGAATAAAATAGATTAACTTGAGTTTGGTTAAATTTATCAGTAGTGGAAAGTTTCTCAAGAAATCTTAGAACTTTTCAATGGTTGTACACTCACAACCACCTTGACATGATCAAATTTAGCATAAAGGAGATGAACAGGATTCTTTAGATAGTTTCTCAGAAAGATGGCCTCTATCAAAATTTTTCTCTTAGGAAATCAGTTTCTGACTCCTAACAATCCTACCTTCATAAAATCCCAACCCTTTTCACAGAAAATCAAGCCTATTTAAAGCATTTTACAACAGAGCCTTTTCCCCCCAAAATCAAAGACATTGAGTGTACCGATGCTTGTCATGATCTCGATCGTGATTCCCAGAATCAGATCTGTAAAAAGTTGTCAGGTGCTCAGGGGGTAGATATCTTCAAACATCTCCCACATTCAACTCCTTCCTCTAGTAGATCACTTTTCTCTTTACTCGCCAACCACTTCAGCCCATAATATGTCCAATCTAGTTCTTTGCATGCCTAGGAAGAAGAAATGGAAGATCAGATCGAGCCAAAGGTCTGGTCTCATCTTAATGGTAAAATATGTCCCTAGATTTTTATCATCAAAACCAGATATCAATAGGTATTTCATGTGCCAAGAAAAGAAAAATCGGGCTGAATCCAATAGTCAATTTGCATATTAATGGTGAGAGACGTTTACAGACCTTCCCCACTAAACTAGGATACCAGATTAATGTTCCTCTTTATTTGGCATGTAGGAGACTCCAAGAAATGATAAAATATCATAAGAATACGCATCCCCAAGAGCTCTAGAGTGAAAATGGTGGAAAAATCAGATAGAGAGACACAACTGCCATCAATTTCTATTTTGAATTTGGACATTCCATGTGGGAGATCCAATTTCGAATGGGCATGTGGGTTCATTTTTTGCTTTTACATATTTTGGAAAAAAGTAAAATTTTCACATTTTTCTCCTCACCTCTGCTATTGAGAAATGAGCCTGACATGTGTCCTAAGGTGGGTCCCAAAGGAACCATGACCAAATTTTTCTATTTAACCTCTTTTTTGAAGAAGGGAAAATTTTCCCAATTTTCCCCGTGACTCCGCCCTTCTGCTTCTAGTCTCATATGTGGGTCCAAGTAGAAACAAGCTTCCATTTTTACTTTTAACTCCCTTCTCCACAAAAGGAAAATTTTACAAATTTCCCCCAGAAGTCCACATCTCCGCCATTGACTAAGGAAATTTTTTGAATATTCTGTGTCAGGTCTGTGAGACATTTTAATGTTTTAATCCTTTTGGTAACAAGATGTAAAAAATCCAAGTTCTCTCCGATGGTCTGCTTCCCCGCCTCTTGAATTTTAAAGCTGCCACGTGTCACAATGGCGCATCTTGAGATGGTCCCCAAAAGTTGAGATCTTGAATGAGCAGTGGCTCACCACATGTCCTTGCCCAAAAAAATTTGTTTGAAGGTTTAAAGCCCAGTGGAAGGTGCCATGTGTTAGGGTCAGAGGAAATCTCATTTGGCCATTTAAAATTCCAAGCAACATGCAAAGTGAGAGGAGGCCTCCAACTTTCCTCCTAGCGCTTCTTTAAAATGAAATTTACGGGCCATTCCTTAAACATGGGCAGTCCCTCCACATGTCCCAGGCCTCTCAAAAGATTTAGAAAAAAATACTAAGTATGGGAAGCCTAGGTGGAAACCTCCACGTGTCTTCATGGCACAATTTCAAAATGGTGCCCAAGAGTAGAGACCGTGAATGAGTGCAAGCTCACCACATGTCCCTGTTCCACCAAAATGTACTAGCTACATAAAAATTTGTCTAGTTCAAGTAAAGAAGTGGAAACCTCCACGTGTCCTCCCGGTACAGCTCCAAAACCAAACCAAAAAGAAAAATCTTCAAATGAGCATCATTCCTCCATGTGGACCAATTATGGGTCAACGTGATCCATAGAATTTTAGAGTGCCCCACTAAGCCGCATCTAACCAAAATAGGCCATGTTTCATGTTGATGCAAGGATGTAAATTTGACCAGGAGAAACACCCGTTAAAATGTAAAATGCAGAAAAATTACCATTTGAGCCCAGAGATGAAATTTTCTACAAGGACATAGAATTGAGAAATGTTACAAGGCTCAAATACATTCCTCTAAGCTACATCCATTCATTTTTATACAATTGTTTAGGGAAAAAATGACAAGGACAACAAATACCAACTGTGGAAAATGGAAAGAACGGGATAGTCAGAGTTTTTAGATGAACATAGAATGAGGAACCCTAATTACAAACCCTTCCCAGTTAAACAAGGAAATAGGAAACAACTATGGATCCATACGTGATCCTCGGCCTAGGAAGGATTGGTTATGGAAACAAAAGGAAGGGAGAGACTTCTTAGGCACAACCTCGGCTCCGAATCAGGGATGGGTGCTCCTTGCGAATGCCACAAGAAAAAGGTAGACTAAGTGCCAAAATATCCATTGGGAAAAGGAGTCAGTTTATAGAGCACAAAACAAGAACTATCTCCCAAAAAGAACCAATAAACCAGTAACAACAAGCCAATAGGGGCCAAAATGAACAAAAAACATGAAAGACAAAAAATAAACCAACAAACTATACACTATATAGATGATGTTCACCTTGATTCTGGGGAATCAATCTAAGAAATGTTTCAAATGCCTACCATTAACAAGAAATTTGAACAATTCCCCATCTATGTCCTTCAGGAAATAATGCATGTTCACCAATTATAATATCATTAGAGTAAGGGCCCATCCATAAAGTGTCAAATTTTCCATGCTTGCCCTTATCTTCATGCATGTTATCCCATAGTAGCACAAGATCTCCAACATTGAAAGCTCTTGGGGTGACCTTCTTGTCGAAGAACTTATTCATCTTCTCTTTGAACTTTATATGCCTTTGGTGCAATGCCCTCCTTTCTTCATCAAGTTCAACAATCTTGTTAATGCAAGCATCATATGGACTTGCTTCTTGATCTGCCAATTGTTGCATGAACTAATATGAGGATAATTTCATATGTAGGGGCAACAGGGCCTAAGTTCTATACACCAGCTCAAATGAACTCTTGTTGGTGGCTCTTTTAATAGTAATTCAGTTTGTCTAGATACCAAAATTCAACTACTCACTGCACTTTTTCTTGTTCAGCTCCAAGGTTCACCTGATAATCTTCAGAAATTGTTTACTACTGGACTCAGCTTGTCCATTTCCTTGGGGATTGTAATTAGAAGCATATGTCAAATTGATCCCATATTCTTTGCACATATCCACCAAGGGTTTAGTTTTGAAGCTCATGGCATTATCAGCAATAATTTTGACTGGCACCCCAAACCTACAGGAGATATGGTTCAACATGAACTCCATGCCAATTTGGTGTGTTTCCATTTTGGTGGGGATTTCCTCCACCCACTTGGTGAATTAGTATATGGATACAAGAATCCACTTATGGCCAACACTTGAAGGATATGAAATCTAAAAAATGAAATCCAGTCCCCATTGCTTGAACAAAGCTTCAATTGACACAGGCTAAAAAGGAAGGGAGCATGAATATTTTAGTGTTCTAGAGAAGCACTGGAAAATCTCACATATTCGAACCAAAAGAGTTGCATCCTTAAAAATAGTTGGCCACCAGTAACTAGCCCTCAGGATCTTGTGTGTTGTGACCCTTCCAACAAAATTTCCCCCACAAACCCCTCCATGGAGATTAGAAATTATCCTTAGGGCTTCATCTTCATTAATGAACGTTAAGAGGATTCTCTCAGGGTTATTTTAAGCTAACCCATAATTAGTAATGACATATTTCTGGGAATCCAACTTAAGGGCCCTTTTTTGGTTCTTACTCAAATACTCAGGGCAGTATAAATGTCTAAGAGAAAAAATCACATCCTTGTACCACTCAGAACTCATTAGTTTCTCAAATACATCTACCCTTCCATCTCCTACCTCATTCACCTCTACAGTTTGTAAGTTACTCTCAACCATAAGTGTATCCAAGCCCAAACCTCTCATCAAATTCATGGTTTGGATATCCATGTCATATTCCTGCAGCTTGTTCACCCATATGCATCTTTTCCTTGAGATTTATATCTCTGATAATATGTCTTTCACCATGGTGTGGGGAACATAAGAAAAAATATTAGAACTAAAAATTGAAGGCCTGAAAACCTTTGTTTCTTTTACCAGGGAAAATGCTTGTTTATACATAATAGTGTATTTCAGCCCACTACAATGCCTTACTAAAAAAGACAATTGGCCTCTCGGTCCCTTCATTATCTTTCTGCAATAGGACACATGTAATAGTGTTCTCTAAAGCAAAAGAGAACTGTTGAAAGGGATTCTTATATTCTAGAGCTACTAGAATAGGTGAATGCTTTAATGCCTTTTTAATCCCATTGAATTCTTGAATGGCATACTCCTCCCATTTGATGGCATGGTCATTCTTTAACATGGAAGTAATTGGAATGGTCAACTCAACAAAGTTTCATATAAATATTGTGATGAAGTCTATCTACCCAAAGAAGGACTAAATTCCTGTCTTTGTTCTTGGAATTGGAACCTTGTTGATGGCCTCTACCCTTTCTAGATAAATCATCACCCCCTCTTGTGACAAAATGTGACCAAGCAACTTTGTCTTCTGCACTCCAAAATGGCACTTCTTTGGATTGAGTGAAATGACATATTCTCAACATATTATTAGCATCTTTTCCAAGTGCAATAAGTGATCACCTCACTATCTGGAAATCACAGTCACATCATCCTAGTAAACAAAAATAAAATTATTGATGTAACAAGAAAAATCAACATTCATTTCTCTTTAAAAGGTTGCTCCAGCATTCATCAGACCAAAGGGAATCCTGAAATATACATATGTTCCCCAAGAGGTGGTAAAAGCTATTCTAATTCTTTCTGATTCCTTCACCACAACTTGGTTATAACCAGAGAAGCCATCCAGGGTAGAAAGTAGCTCAGAACCAGTCACTAGCTGCAACATGTTTTCCATGTTTGGTAAAGGATAATTATCCTTAATTGATTCTTTGTTCAGATTTTTGAAATCCACACATAGCTTGATGTCACCATTCTTCTTTCTGACTAGTACTAGGTTTGCAACCCAAGAAGAATACCTTGTGGGCTAAATAATCCCTCCATCCCTCAGTTTCTTCAGCTCCTCTTGCATCTTAAGAGATAGGAGTGGATTGATTGGCCTCTGTTTCTACCTAAATTGTTTTACATTGAATTCTAAGGGAATATAAAGTTGAAATAGATCCTCTTTGTATGCCTTTAGCTCAAAATAAGTCCAAGCCATGCAATCTTGATACCTTGTTAGCAATTGCATATAGGACTACTTCTCCTCCATGCTGAGATTGCTTCCTAACCAAATCTTCCTTGGTTCCTCCTTTTTTCCAAGGTCATACTCCTCAATATCCCTTGAGACTGTCATACATCTGTTAATAATGTTAACAACATTATCAGAATTGGAGTCAAGCGAAACCAGCCCTCTGGGAATGGTATAGTCTTTAGTTGTATGATGCCTTTTCCAAAAAGGGTTTCTTTACCCTCTACTATACACACCATTGGCTCCCGATAAATATTTGGATCAGCAAACTCTCCTTTATTCTGCAAAAAACTTCTGACCTAAGCATCATCATCAAAAACCTGCCAATGCTTAATATTGTCAGGTATAGATGGCCTTGTTAACACCTCAACATCATATTCACAATATGGGGACACTGCACAATTATCAAACTGAGATCGTAACACTAAATTTTTTTCTACCAAATCATTGAACTTCCTATCATGATGCCCAATGTCGAATGAAACAAACATCTCAATGAAATCCCAAACTACATGCTTGTATTGTTTCATTCGCTGATTTTTTGTGGCATACAATTTTCGTGACTTGCTTTACAATTAATTTTAAATATCCCTTGACAATGATGTCATTAACAACATACTTCCAAGCAATCCTCAGACCTTACAATAGTTCCTAATAATCAGAAATTTTATTAGTGCACTCAAAGTTGAGTTTGAAGAAAACGACAAACTCCTCTTGGCCTGGACAGATTAGAACAACATTAACACCATTTCTAAACTTGGAGCAAGCTCTATCAAACAATAAATTCCATAGAGAGCCTACATATTCAAGACACTTTCAATCTTCAATCTTGTGCTCTTTTCCATCAACAAATCCTAAAAAGTTATCAGCATCAACACTTGTGTACAAAATTTCATAAGATGCATTACTAGTATCTTCAATAAGGTTTAAAATCTTCTTTTCCCCATACAACTTGATAAGGCTTCCCTTAATTGGGATGGTGGCATAGGAAATATCCATTTTAACACTCCCACCAACACTTGTAGCCCATTTTCTAGACAATAACATACCCCACTTGGCTGCGAAATCAACAATAACTGCATCAAACTTAAAAATCCTTCCTGGATAGGCTGCAAGTTATACCACGAAAACGTTCACACATCCAGCTACTAGCACCTGTATGAAATCTATGGCAGTACACTTCCCATACACAACTGTTACTTTGATATTCAATTCATTCATAACTTCCAGAGGAATAACATTACATGATGCCGCTAAATCAAACATATAGTTGTGCAATAATATATCCTTAATGATTAGAGTGGTGAATATTGGATCCACATTGAACTAAGAATCTAGCAAGGATATTCCCAAATAAACCTCAGGTGCTTCATCTAGCTCTTCTGATGCTAGTGGTGCTTCCACCTCTTCAAAGATTGGAGGAGTCTCCACAATATTTACATTTCTACCTAGGGAATTCTTCCCCTCTTCAAGTCCCAAATACTTAAGAGCTCTTTTTTTGTGCTCAGGAATCCTAAGAAACTCAAAAATTAGAACTAAGATCTTTATCTGACTCAAGACTTGGGCAATATCATGAGGGACAGGATTTGGAAAGGTGGCACTGGAAGTAAGGTTGACAGACTCATTAGATGGCACAGGATTTTTGACAGCTTAGACATGAGGAGGGGTATGAGTTTTGTATGGGACAACAAGGCCCTTGGTAGTTGCATCTTTTGTAATGCCCTGCCTCGAGAATAGAATTCAACCAGACATTATTAACCATTTGGGAGAATTTTTTTTTGAAAAATAACTAAAGATTATACTTCACTCCTTTTCATTAATATTTAAGTCATATTAATTATTTATTTCCTAAGGTTGCCTAAGTCAATTAATTCTAATTAAAGTTATTTATCTATCCTCAAAATAAAACTTACACATTTTAAAATCTATATCTCGTTTAATTAGGATTCACCCCCAAAGAGAAGTAAATACTCATCCGTAAATAAAAATAATTTCCCAAAAAATTACCCATGACTTAATGTGTCTAGGGTTGACTATAGACCCTAGGATTAAATCAATCTTGTCCCTTGGTTTTGAAAAATCCCTAAAGTTTGTCCTAACTTCTTTATATGTTCCTTTCTTTTCATTTGAATTTATTCCTTATTTCCCCTCTATTTCTTTTCATTCTTTTTCTCATTTTGTTCTCTTTTCTCTTATTTGTAGGTTGTTGGGGAGAAGCTAAGGAATTTTAATTTTATTTTTTTTGTTGGTGTAAAGAAGGAAAATTCAGTAAATTATTTTAGTTGTATATTTATATATATACAACTAGATCCAATACACACACACACACACACACACACACACACACACACAAATAATAATAAAAATAAGGTTGATCCTGTTTTTTTTTGTTTTTTTTTTAATATTTTGTTTTTTGAAGGGGAAGCAGTGTAGTAGCCATGGACTGCAAAGAGGGAAAGGTGGAGCTGGGTGCATAGGAGGTAGCGGAGAGTGGGGCAGTGTGAAGTTTGGTGGGGATAGTGTAGAAGGGGGCGGGGAAAGTGCGACGACAGCAGGGGTTAAGGAGGGGCGGCACCAGGGCAGGGAGGATAGCAGGCAGGTGGGGGGCGGTTGGCTACACATAGCCATGGGAGCCGCGGGGTATCGGTGGTTTGTGTGCCGGGTGGGGAGGCTGAACCCTCCCACCATAGTTTTTTTTTTTTTTAAATTTGTTTGTTTGTTTTTTCTTTCTTAAAAAATTTCGTTTATAAAAAAAAAAAACGTAAATATTATATATATATATATACTATCAAATATAAAAATATTAATTAAATGATATATTTAATATATAATATATATATATATTCTCATTTCAGGCACTATAAAATGATACTAAATAATATATATATATATTTCTAAACCTAGTTATTATTATTTTATTTTTTTGTGTGCACAAAAATAATTAAAGCTGATTTCAACTTAAAATAAATAACAGATTTTTAACCTTATCATTGATACAAAAATGAACTAAATATTTCCACTATTAACATTAAGTGATTATTAGATTTGTGATAAGGAAAAACAAAAGTATTTTAAAATAGAGAAGATATTATTTGCTAACAAATTTTGTAAAGTAGCATGATATTCAATTCTAGATTTTTTATTTATTTTTTATAAAACACATAAGACTCTCAACAAAGAAAGACTAATTCCTTTCAAATGTAATGCAAAAGATTATTTCAAATTTACACACGTGTAGAAAACTTCAACAAGTAATATAGTCTCTTTTGTAAATAAAAATATAAGAGTTACATGAAGTTACAAATAATAGAACATTTACTACAATACGTCACTTCGACAAGCTGAGGCTACATGTGTGATGCATAAATATCCCCAAATGTGCAACACAACCAAGAGTTTTCTATTACAATCTTCTTGTAAGTTTGAAGAGAGTTTTCTCATTGCAACACCATGTCTCAAGTTTACAAGTAAATGCAAAATATACAAAATGGAGGTTTCACAAGGAGAGGGAAAAACTCCCACATAACTTCGCACATGAAGTATACAATGGAAGACTACTTCATAAGGAAAGAAATAACAATGAGAGTCCAAGATGCCACTAACTCCAACTTGGAGATCAACTTCATATGCCTTTGGAGAATACAACCAAGGAGAATAAGCTTATTTACCGCCCAACCATAGGCATGATGACAGGCCTTTCCCAATGTTGGGATGCATGCTAGCCTCCCCCAAGCCAATGAGAAAGAGGACTACCATCCACAACTTGCACAAGAATGAAGTGAAACAAACAAAAATACATTCACATGGAAAAAAAAACAAGTATGAAACAAGACTCTAAGTTTTACATGGAGGAGAACCCATGCTCTAACTCAAAAGTGGGGAAGATAGGAGAAAAGTTCTCCAAAAAAAATATTCAATATTACTTGCATAAAAAAAGATCTCCATACCCTCCTTATTGCTCCTAATTAATTCAAAACCCTCTTTATCTCTCCACCCTTTCACCAATTCCTTCTTGAAAGGATTTTCAAACACCAAATGGGTTTCCTTACCAAGAATGGGGAATGAGGTTCATGCAAAATGAACCAACTTCCCCACCTCAACCATTTGAGGGAATTCTCTAAAATACTATAAGGCTTGCCAATCAAGCCAAGAGGATTGAGAGGGAAGAATTCCCTCTCTCTTCCCCTAAAACTTCAAAATTCCATCATACCATATGATGGATGGAGCAAAAAAAATTAATCATAAAAAAAATACACATACAACAACCAGATTTCTAAATAAACAAATGTACAACTAAAAAAAATACAACACATACAATTTAGCTTAAGATCGTACCTCAAAGAAAGCTCTCCAAAAAGCTTTCCAACTTCAAATTCTCATCTCCTTGACTCAAGCAATCTCTAGCTCCAAATCCCACAAGCATCCAAGAAAAAGCTCCCCCCGCCCCCAAAAAGTTGTCTTATTTTCCCATGAAGGGGAATTTGAAGATGAGAAAGTAAAAATCTCCACAAACGAGGGGGTGACATGTGTCACCCCTCTCCTCCTTCAAGGTCAAAGATGCCAAAACAAAAGAGAGAAAGGGTAAAATGCCTTTTAGCCCTCTTCTCCCAAATTACTCTAAATGTTAACAAGAAAAAACTAGTGCAACATTTAACAAGCACTCCAATCCACACCCCTTACATGCATGTGACCAAACAAGAGGAAAAAAGGGAGGGAAAAATTGCTCTAGCCTTTGAAATAAGCCCCCCTACCCATTAGGTAGGGTCCAAGGGCTCATTTTAAAGTGAAGAGAATTCTCAAACTAAAATGGGGTCCCTAAAAATGCCTGATATAACCCAATTTCGGGTTTGGCAAAAATTAGGCACATGGTTAGAGGGTGTGGGGACCACCAAAGGTTTCACATGTGGCCCTAAACCCCCAAAATTAAGTACATAATTAAACAAAAATCAAAACTTAATGAAAGTGGGATCATTACGTCCCAAAAACAAGTTTACAACACAACCAATTACCCTAAGCAAGATTAATAAATACAAGACATAATACATTACAAAAGAGGATCACCCATGGTGTCCAAAACAATAATTCTAATGATAAGGCTTCAAGTAATAAACATGGCTAGGGTTTAGCCCGTGGGTTGCCTGTGTAAGATTGTGTAGCTAGACAAGATGATAGAGTGACATATAACCATAGAATCCCAACATGCAACAACTAAGTATCCATCAATATAATTATGTTGCCAAAAATAACATCATATCCATTAGTACCCATGACATCATATGATAATGTGACAACATAGAAATTAATCTAAATTGGTGCTATATGCCTAGATTTCGACACGTTTCTAATAAGATAAAATCTCTAATATAATGTCCAAGATATAACAAATCTCTGTCAAAACATGTCTATGAGCAAAGAAAAAACAAGTAACTGAGCTATAAAAAGTGTGGGCACTACATCCCCCTCTACTAAAATTAGACTTCCTCCTGGAAGTCACTGAAAGAGATAGGGATATCTATCCCTCAAAGGTATCGCATCCTCTCAAGTAGCTGATGTCTCATCATATCTGTCCCCCTGAACTCTAACTTGGTCTAAGCCTCGACCCCAAAGGGCCAACCTCTAGTGCTCTAGTATGCGTACGAGATCTAGTCTCCACTGTCCTCCGTCCTCTACCTATAATGCCAACCAATCCAAAACATGTGAAATATCTGGTACATATCTATGTAGTACAGAAACATGAAATACATTGTGGGCCCGTGCAAGGCGTGGTGGCAAAGCTAGACGATAGGAAACTAGACTAATGATCTCTAAAATATCAAAGGGCCCCACAAAATGACACGATAGCTTAGAACCCTTTCCATAATTGATTTGAATCTTATGTGGACGGACTCTTAAGAAGACATTGTCACCCACTAAGAAGTGACGATCAATCCTCCTGGTGTCTGCATATGCCTTCTAGCGTGCTCTGACCTGCTCAAGATGTTGTCTAATTAGCAAAACTTGCTGCTTCAAATCCTGAAGATAGGTTTGTCCTGGAATAATCCTATCATCTAGTCTATCCCAACTTAAATGTGTCCTACAAGTTTGTCCATACAAATCCTGGTAAGGAGACATACCAATGGAACTATGATAGTTGTTGTTGTAAGCAAACTCAACTAAATGCAAATAATCTTCCCATTTCTTCTACTTATCCATCACATACATTCTCAACATGTCCTCCGTCTCCTGATTATCCCTCTCTGTCTACCCATTTATCTCTAGATGATAAGCTGAACTGAAATTAATTTGAGTACTGAGAGTGGTCTGGAAGGAAGTCTAAAAAACTGGAGTGTAGAAAGTATCCCTATCATTGATGAAGGTCTTCGAAATCCCATGCAACCTAACAATGTCCTCCATAAATACTTTGGCAATGTCCTATGCATTATAAGTGACCTTGGTTGGTGAAAAATGTGCAACCTTGGTCAACCTATCCACGGTGACCATAATGGCATCATGATGATAAGAATACATAGGGAGTCCGACTATGAAATCCTTCGAAATCACATCCCATTTCCACTCGGGAATATCACAAGGATGTAAAATTCCTATGGGATGAGAACACTTTTCCTTGACTCTTTCGCACTTAAGGCAACGTGCAACAAAATCTGCTATGTCCCGTCAAAGACTGGGCCAATAATATAACTCTCTCAGATCGGCATGCATTTTCTTCACTCCTGGATGTGACGCATATGGGGCTCGATGAGCCTCTTTGATGATGAAACTACACACATCACCTGACTTAGGCATGTAGATGTGCCTGTGGAACCAAAGTAAACCATCTACCTCTAAAATACACCCAGAATATCTGACCTCTAATGAACCTTGTGACTCCAACATCTATCTGGTTCCCTCATAATATCTTTTCTCTAGAAGGTGCTCAAGAATCCTGCCTCTCAAATCTGACTAAAGTGTGAAAGAAGAAAACACATGTCTTCGTCTAGTAAGTGAATCTGCAACAACATTTTCCTTCCCTTTGATATACTGAACCTCCATGTCACACTCACATAGGAACTCCATCTAATTTCATTGACGAGCATTGAGGTTTGGCTGTGAGAAGATATGTTGCAAAATCTGATGATTTTTCCTCAAAATGAAAGGTCTTCCCAAAAGGAAATGTCGCCAATGTACTACAACATGAATAACTACTACAAGCTCCAAGTCATGAGTAGGATAATTAAGCTCGTAGTCCTTGACCTTACGAGACTCAAATGAAATAACTTGATGTTTCTACATAAGAATTTCTCCCAAACCCTATAATGATGCATCAGTACAAACAACAAAATTCACTATCGGGTTTGGAACTACTAAGATGGGCACCGTGGTTAACCTTTCCTTAAGTAATTGAAAGGCATGCTCACACTTTTGTGACCAATCAGACTTCTTCCCTTTCCTTTGAAGAAAAGTGATAGGGTGAGCAATCCTAGAAATGTCTTGTATGAACTTACGGTAATATCCTACTAAACCCATGAAACTCCTCACCTCGGTAACTGATGTGGGTGTTGGCCAGTCCATAATAGCCTATATCTTAAAGGTATCTACAGAGATAGCCTCACCTGATATAACCCAAGTATTGAATATCTGTCTAAAATAAGTTGTATTTTTCCAATTTCCCATACAACTTCTTCTCTCTCAAAACCTGAAGTACCTGTCTCAAATGCTCCTTATGTTCCTCCTCAGAATGAGAATAAATAAATATGTCATCAAGGAAAACTAATACGAAGCGATCCTGAAAATTCCTGAATACCCCATTCATGAGGCTCATGAAGACAGCTAGGGCATTGGTCAAACCAAATAGAACAACTGTGAACTCATAATGCCCATAACGTGTGCAAAATTATGTCTTATGAATGCCTGCATCTGAAATGTGCAAATGATGATATCCTGACTTGAGATTGATTTTGGAGAACACCCTTGCTCCCTGCATCTGATCAAAAAATTTGTCAATCCTAGGGAGTGGATAACGGTTCTTTACTATGACTTTGTTTAGCTGTCTGAAGTCTACACTAAGCCTGAGAGAACCATCCTTCTTATTCACAAATATGACTGACACTCCCCAAGGAGATACACTAGGGTGAATGAGACCCTAATCTAAAAAATCCTCTAACTGAATCTTGAGCTCATGAAGTTATGGAGTCATCATCCTATAGGGTGCCCTAGAAACTAGTGCAGATCCAGATACTAAATCAATGGTGAAATCTACCTCTCTTCAGGGTGGTAACTCTAAAATCTCACCTACAAACACATCTGTATACTCCCTCAAAACTACATGGTCATCTACGGGTGAGTTCTCTGGAGTGCTCTCTGATCGATCACTGATAGTGATAGCAAAAAATTGACCTCCCTTACGCATGCTCTACTTGAGTTGCTTAGCCAATATCATGTGCAAGGAGATAGGCCTCTGCATCGCTAATATCGCAACTGAACTACCAAGATAATCCTGAAACTCAATGACCTTATTTCTGTAATCCACCTTAGCTTGATGAGCCTCGAGCCAATCCATACCAAAAACTACCTGATATGATCCTAGAGGGATAACTCAGAGGTCTAGATACTTAATCAAGTACGCAACTCTCCACCTATGAGTCCACGATGAGTTTGGCCATAGAGGCCAACTCAACCTACCAACTATCTAGTTTCCTAGCCACCACTAGCAAACATTGGTCCACTATAGAAGGTGATATAAAAGAATCTGAAGCACCTGAATCAAAAAGTACTGAGATAGAAATACTCTTGATAATACCTGTCGTCTCAATGACTGTAGCCTGGTGCTCGAGTTGGCGGTTGTCAACCATTGTATATATATGATGAGCGTGTCCTACATCACCCACCATCTACTTAGATCTAGCAGCTCTCTATGCATCCATGGTATTGGGTTTGTGTGGGCACATGTGCACATAGTGATCAGGAGATCCACAAATAAAACATCCTCTTGTACCCCTCTGAGATGGGGTCCCTCCTATACTCTGGTGTACTAATCCTGGAGGTACAACCCTAGTAAACTACTGCATGTGAGCTGGTTGTGCCTACTGGGTACCTTGCCTCCTATCCCTGGCTCCACCAAAACCACCTCTAGAACCACCTCTCTAAAATCCCTGTGTCTTTCTAGCCCCCTGCTGTGGGTGGCTTTGTTACTATGTCTGTCGTTGCGGGTGTGGTGGAGCCCTCGTGGTTGCTGGCAGAGGTAAAAATCCTCTTCTAGGGGCTGGTGTAGTACCCCATGACCTCTAACTCAGAAAGGCCTATATCCTCTCCTAAAACTTTCTCTTATTTCTATCTCGGTGATCCTGTGCATTGGTCCTTGTTCTCCTCAGCTAAGTAGGCCTTCTTAATAGCCTTCACAAGTGTGGGATGAGATAACATCCTAACTACTCTTGCTATATCTACATTAAGGCCTCAAATAATTCTATTAACCTTCAATTTCTCATCTTGTAGGTAGTCCACATACTATCGAAGATCCAGGAACCTACTCTCATATTGCGCTACTGTACTAGATCCCTGTCATAAGTCATGAAACTCATCGATCCTCTTCTGCATGAGATGCTCTGAGATATAACGATCCTTGAATCACTCCTCAAACATCTCGCAGGTCACTGTCTCTCAAGTCAGATCGAGCTTATGCTCCTCATTCCTTCACCAAACGCCTGCTGCATCTCAGAGAGGAGGTGTATAATGAACCTTACCTATAGGTTTCTCTTGTAAGAGTGCAAGCCAAAGCAACTATCCAAGCTAAGGAGCCATGACTTAGCCCCGAAGCCATCTGTAGAGCTAGTGTAGGTGGGTGGCTACAAGCGAAGAAGATTCCTGATCACACTGCCTGTATCTCGATTTTGGCGATGTAGCCCAATAAGCGAAAGGGGTCACCTATCCCCAAATGGTCCCTTTAGGCTGTGTGAGGGGCTACGAAGTAACAAGGCTACCCTCTTGTGATGAACGGAAGGTCTATGTGACCTCTCCAGCCTCAGTGTATTGTGCTCTGATGGTTCTGAATCCGCATCCTTACCTATTGGCTCCTTGTCTCGTAAAGGTATCTCCTCTCTCACCTCCTGCGGTGGTGGAAGACACTACTCCACAACGCTTTCAGCTGCTGTAGGACCTCTAATATCTAAGGCACAAATTCGGGTACTGGTGTCTCCCGTGTAGGTGCACTACACCCCAATCCTCTAGCTGATCATCCTCTCTTGGGTGCCATCCTATGCACGAGGTGAGCGAAGGAGTTATTAATTTAAAATTTAATGGTTGCGGATGATTTTTAACTAATTATTTTTATTCATTTATTTAATTTAATGTTATTAAAATTACCATTAACCATTTGGGATAAAAAAAATTAAAAATAAGTAAAGTTTCTACTTTACCCCTTTTCATTAATATTTAAGTCATATTAGTTATTTATTTCCCGAGGGTGCCTAAGTCAATTAATACTAATTAATTTTAATTATCTAACCTAACTAAACACTTACACATTTTTAAATCTATATCTGATTTAATTACGATTCACCCCCAAAGAGAAATAAATACTGATCCTTAAATAAAAATCATTTCCCACAAAATTACCCATGACTTAATATATGTAGGGTTGAATATAGACCCTAGGATTAAATCAATCTTGTCCCTTGGTTTTGAAAAATCCCTAAAGTTTTCCCTAACTTCTTTTTCTGTTCCTTTCTTTTCATTTGAATTTCTTCCTTATTTACCCTCTATTTCTTTTTCATTCGTTTTCTCAATTTTGTCTCTTTTCTCTTATTTGCAGGTTGTTGGGGAGAAGCTATGGAATTTTTATTTTTATTGTTGGTTTAAAGAAGGAAAATTAACTAAATTATTTCAGTGGTATCTTTATATATATACAACTAGATCCAATATATCTGTATATATATATATATATATATATATATATATATATACAAATAATAATAAAAATGAGGCAGGGCAGAGCTAGGCATGTGAGAGGTAGCAAGGAGTGGGGCAGTGCGAAGTTTGGTGGGGACGGCGTAGAGGGGGATGGGGAAAGGGAAATGGCAGTAGGGGCATGGGAGGGGCGGCGTCGGGGTAAGGAGGACAGCGTGTAGGTGGGGTGCGGTTGGCTGTGCACAGCCATGGGAGCCGCGAGGTATGGGGGTCTGTGTGTTGGGTGGGGGGACCGAACCCTTCGACCATGTTTTTTTTTTTATTTATTTATTTTTTTCCTTTAAAATTTTCGTTTATTTAAAAAAAACATAAATATTATATATATATATATATATATATATATATATATAATAACATATATAATATATATTATATATATTGTATGTTTAACACACACACACACACACACGCACACACACAAACAAACAAATATATATATATATATATATATATATATATATTCTTATTTAAGATAAATAAAAAAGAAAATAATATTAACATTAAACACATAAAACTGCGCAAATTACTTAAAGAAACACAATAATTACACAATCACTATATATATATATATATATGTATATATATATATATATTTCTAAACCTGGTTATTATTATTTTTTGTGTGTGCACAAAGATAATTAAAGTTGATTCCAACTTAAAGTAAATAACAAATTTTCAACCTTATCATTGATACAAAAATGAACTGAATAGTTCCACTATTCACATTAAGTGATTATAAGATTTGTGATAAGAAAACCACAAGTATTTTAAAACAGAGAAGATACTATTTGCTATCAAATTTTGTAAAGTACCATGCTATTCAATTCTGGGTTTTTGTTTTTTTGATAAAACACATAAGACTTTCAATGAATAAATACTAATTCCTTTCAAATGTAATGCAAAAGATTATTTCTGATTTACACAAATGTAGAAAACTTCACAAGTAATATATTCTCTTTTGTAAATAAAAATATAAGAGTTACATGAAGTTACAAATAATAGAACATTTACTACAATACTTCACTTCCACAAGCTTAGGCTACATGTGTGATGTATAAATATCCCCAAGTGCGCAACACAACCAAGAGTTTTCTATTACAATCTTCTTGTAAGTTTTAAGAGAGTTTTCTCATTACAAGACCATGTCTAAAGTTTACAAGTAAATGCAAAATATACAAAATGGAGGTTTTACAAGGAGAGGGAAAAACTCCCACATAACTTCACACATGAAGTATACAAAGCAAGAATGTTTCATAAGAAAAGAAATAACAACAAGAGTCCAAGATTCCACCAACTCCAACATGGAGATCCACTTCATATGCCTTTGGAGAATACAACTAAGGAGAATAAACTTGTTTACCACCCAACTATAGGCATCATGACATGCCTTTCCCAAGGTTGGGATGCATGCTAGCCTCCCCCAAGCCAATGGAAAAGAGGAATACCATCCACAACTTGCACAAGAATGAGATGAAACAACCAAAAAATATTCACATGGAAAACAAAACAAGTATTAAACAAGACTCCAAGTTTTACAAGGAGGAGAACCCGTGTTCTACCTCAAAAGTGGGGAAGAGAGGAAAATATTTCTCCAAAAATATATATTCAATATCACTTGCACAAAACAAGATCTCCATACCCTCCTTATTACTCCTAATTCATTCAAAACCCTCTTTATCTCCCCACCCTTTCACCAATTCCTTCTTGAAAGGATTTTCAAACCCTAAAGGGGTTTCCTTACCAAGAATGGGGAAGGAGGTTCAAGCCAAATGAACCAACTTCCTCATCTCAACCATTTGAGGTGATTCTCTAAAATCCTACAAGGCTTTCCCATCAAGCCAAAAGTATTGAGAGGGAATAATTCCCTTTCTCTTCCCCCAAAAATCTAAAACTCCATCATACCGTATGATGGATGGAGCAAAAACAATTCACAATAAATAAAAATCCACATTTCCAAATAAAAAAATCTAAAACTAACAAAAATACAACATATGCAATTTAGCTTAAGACCCTACCTCAAAGAAAGCTCTCCAAAAAGCTTTCCAACTTCAACTTCTCCTCCCCTTGACTCAAGCAATCTCAAGCTCCAAATCCCACAAGCATCCAAGCAAAAGCTTCCCCCCAAAAATAGTTCTCTTCTTTTCCCATGAAGGGAAATTTGAAGAGGAGAAAGTAAAAATCCTCACAAATGAGGGGGTGACATGTGTCACCACTCTCCTTCTTCAAGGTCAAAGATGCCAAAACAAAAGAGAGAAAGGGTAAAATGCCTTTTAGCCCTGTTGTCCCAAATTACTCTAAATGTTAACAAGACAAAACTAGTGCAACTTTAACAAGCACTCCAATCCACACCCCTTACATGGATGTAACCAAACAAGAGGCAAAAGGGGAGGGAAAACTCCCTCTAGCCTTGGAAATAAGCCCCCTACCCATTAGGTAGGGTCCAAGGGCTCATTTTAAAGTTAAGGGAACTCTGAAACTTAAAAGGGGTTCCTAAAAATGCCCAAAATAACCCAATTTCGGGTTTGGAAAAATTAGGCACATGGTTAGAGGTTGTGGGGACCACCCAAGGGCTCACGTGTGGCCCTAAACCCCCAAAATTAAGTACATCATTAAACAAAAATCAAAAGTCAATGAAAGTGGGATCATTAATTCCCAAACACAAGTTTACAACACAACCAATTACCCTAAGCAAGATTAATAATTACAAGGCATAATACATTACAAAAGAGGATCACCCATGGTGTCTAAAACAATAATTCTAATGCTAAGGCCTCAAGCAATAAACATGGCTAGGGCTTAGCCTGTGGGCTACTTGTGTAAGATTTTGTAGTTGGCCTGAATTCCACGTTCTCCTATAAACCTGTCACCTTCACACTCATTGCACACATTAACCACACCTGTCTAATAAAATATAAATCAATGACTTAGTAAGATTTCAATGAGTTCTAAACTAGCCTAAAATCCTACTGAAATCAAAATACGACAACGTGCACAATTATACTCAATTCTCCAAAAGTTAGTCAAGATGATAGAGTAACATATAACCATAGAATCCCAACATGCAACGACTAAGTATCCATCAATACAATTATGTTCCCAGAAACAACATCATATCCGTTAGCACCCATGACATCATATGATAATGCAACAACATAGAAATTAAGCTAAATTTGTGTTATACGCCTAAACGTCCACACATGTCTAATAAGATCAAATCTCTAATATAGTGTCCAAGATATAACAAATATCTATCAGAACATGTCTATGAGCAAAGAAACAAAAAGTAACTAAGCTATAATAAGTGTGGGCACTACATTCCCCTCTACTAAAATTAGACTTCCTCCTAGAAGTCACTGAAAGAGATGGGGATATCTAGCCCTCAAAGGTATCGCATCCTCCCACGTAGTTGTTGTCTCGTCGTATCAGTCCCACTGAACAGTAACCTGGTCCAATTCTTGACCCTAAACGGCCAACCTGCAGTGCTCCAATATGCATATGGGCTTCAGTATCCAATGTCCTCCGTCCTCTACCTATAATGCTGACCAATCCAAAACATGAGAAACATCTGGTACATATCTACGTAGTACAGAAACATGAAATACATCGTGGGCCCATGCAAGGCATGGTGGCAAAGCTAGGTGATACGCAACTAGACCGATGACCTCTAAAATATCAAAAGTCCCAATAAAATGAGGTGATAGCTTTGAACCCTTTCCATAATGGATTGGACTCTTATGCGAATGGACTCTCAAGAAGACTTTGTCACCCACTCATAAGTTACGATCAATCCTCTTGGTGTTTACATACACCTTCTGGCATGCTCTGGCCTACTCAAGATGCTTTCTAATCATCAAAACCTACTACTCCAAATCGTGAAGATAGGTTGGTCCCAAAATAATCTTGTCATCTAGTCTATCCCAACTCAAAGGTTTCCTACAAGGTCATCCATACAAAGCTTGGTAAGGAGCCATTCCAATGGAACTATGATAGCTTTTGTTGTAAGAAAACTCAACTAAATGCAAATAATATTCCAATTTCTTCTACTAATCCATCACATACATTCTGAATATGTCCTCCAACACCTGATTAACCCTCTCTGTCTGCCCATCTATCTCTAGATGATAAGCTAAACTGAAATTAATCTGAGTACCTAGAGTGGGTTGAAAGGAAGTTCAGAAAACTAAAGTGTAGATAGTATCCCTGTCATTGATGAGGGTCTTTAGAATCGCATACAACCTAACAATGTCCTCCATAAATACTTTTGTAATGGCTTGTGCATTATAGGTGACCTTGGTTGGTGAAAAATGCACAACCTTGGTCAACTTATCCATGGTGACCATAATGGTGTCATGACGATAAAAAGACATAGGGAGTCCAACTATGAAATCCATGGAAATCACATCCCATTTCCACTTGGGAATATCATGAGGATGTAAAAGTCCTACGGGATGAGAATGCTTTGCCTTGACTCTCTGGCACTCAAGGCAACGGGTAAAAAAATCTACTATGTCCCATCGAAGACCAGGGCAATAATATAACTCTCTCAGATGGGAATGCATTTTCTTCACTCCTGGATGTGTTGCATATGTGGCTCGATGAGCCTCTGTGAGGATGAAGCTACGCGGATCACTTGACTTAGGCATGTAGATGTACCTGTGTAACTGAAGCAAACCATCTGCCTCTAAAACACACCCATAATATTTGCCCTCTAATGACCCCTGTGACTGCAATATCTATCTGGCTCCCTCATAAAATCTATCCTCTGGAAGGTGCTCAAGAATCCTACCTCTCAAATCTGGCTGAAGTGTCAAATAAGAAAGCACATGTCATCATCTACTAAGTCCATTTGCAACAACATTTTCCTTCCCTTTGATATACTAAACCTCCATGTCATACTCACATAGGAACTCCATTCAATGCCATTGATGAGCATTGAGGTTTGGCTATGAGAAGATATGTTACAAACTCCGATGATTTGTCCTCAAAATGAAAGGTCTACCCAAAAGGAAATGTTAGCAACGTACTAGAGCATGAACAATTGTTGCAAGCTCCATGTCATGAGTAGGATAATTAATCTCATAATCTTGAGCTTATGAGACTCAAATGCAATAACCTGATGCTCCTGCATAAGAACTATACCCAAACCCTCTAGTGATGCATCAGTACAAACAAAAAAATCCTCTGTCGGGTCTAGAACTGCTAAGATGGGCATCATGGTTAACCTTTCCTTAAGCAGCTGAAAGGCCTGCTCACACTTTTCTAACCAATCAAACTTCTTCCCTTTCCTTTGAAGAGAAGTGATAGGGTGAGAAATCCTCAAAAATTACTTTACGAACCTACGGTAATATCATGCTAAACCCATGAAAATCCTCACCTCATTAACTGATGTGGGTGCCGGGAAGTCCATGATAGCCTGTATCTTAGAGGGATCTACGGAGATACCCTCACCTGATATGATATGACCCAAGCACTGAATCTCTGTCTGAAAGAAGCTACATTTTTCCAAGTTCCTATACAACTTCTATTCTCTCAAAACCTGAAGTACATGTCTCAAATGCTCCTCGTGTTCCTCCTCGAAATGACAATAAATCAATATGTCATCAAGGAACACTAAGACGAAGCGATGCAAAAAATTCCTGAATACCCCATACATGAGGCTCATGAAGAAAACTGGGGCATTGGTCAAACCAAATAAAACAAATGTGAACTCATAATGCACATAACGTGTGCGAAACGCTATCTTATGAATGTCTGCATCTGAAATGTGCAACTGATGATATCTTGAATTGAAATCAATTTTGGAGAAAACCCTCACTCCCCGCATTTGATCAAACAAGTCATCAATCCTAGGGATTTTTCATTTGATAGGGTGCCCTAGAAACTGGTGTAGATCCAGGTACTAAATCAATGGTGAAATATACCTCCTTGCAGGGTGGTAACCCTTGAAGCTCACCTGGAAACACATCTATATACACCCTCAAAATAACATGGTCATCTAAGGGTTAGTGCTCTAGAGTTCTCTCTGATCAATCACTGATGGTGATAAAAAACAACTAACATTCCTTACACATGCTCTGTTTGAGTTTCTTAGCTGATATCATGTGCAAGGAGATAGGCCTTTGCATCCTTAATATCACAACTGAACTACCAACATCATCCTAAGACTCAACGACCTTATTTTTGCAATCCACCTTAGCTCACTGAGCCTCGAGCCAATCCATTCCCAAAACTACCTGATATGATCCTAGAGGGATAACTCAGAGGTATAGTGTAGTTGAGAAGGCTCCTAAATCAAGTACATAAATCTCCACATACGAGTCCATGACGAGTTTGGCCCCAGAGGCCAACTCAACCTACAAACTATCTAGTTGCTTAGCCACCACTAGCCCACACTGGTCCACTATAGAAGGTGATATAAAAGAATCTAAACCACCTGAATGAAAAAGTACTGAGATAGAAATACCCCTGATAGTACCTATCGTCTTAATGACTATGGCCTGGTGGTCGGCCTAGCGGTTTTGAACAACTACATATACACAATGAGTGCATCCTACATCACCCACTATCTTCTCAGATCTAGCATCTCTCTATGCATCCATGGTATTGGGTTTGTGCGGGCACATGCTAACACAGTGATCAGGAGATCCACAAAAAAAACATCCTCATGTACCCCTCTAAGATGGGATCCCTTCTGTACTCTGGTGTACTGATCCTAGTGGTTCAACCCTAGTAGAATATTGCGTGCAAGATAGTTTTTCCTACTGAGTACCTTGCCTCCTATCCCTGGCTCCACCAAAACCACCTCTAGAACCACCTCTCTAAAATCCCTGTGTTTATCTAGCCCCTGCTGTGGGTGGCCCTACTGTTGTATCTTTCGCTATGGGTGTGGTGAAGCCCTTTTGGTTGCTGCCAGAGGCTAAAATCCTCCTCTAGGGGGTGGTGCAGTACCCTGTGACCTCTAACTCTGAAAGGCATGTATCCTCTCCTAAAACTTACTCTTGTTTCTATCTTGGTGCTCCTGTGCCTTGGTCCTATTCTCCTTAGCTAAGTAGGCCTTTTCAATGGCCTTCTCAAGTGTGGGAGGTGATAACATCCTAACTGCTCCTGCTATATCTGCATTAAGGCCTTGAATAAACCTGTTAACCTAGAATTTCTCATCTTGTAAGTAGTCCACATACTGTAGAAGATCTAGGAACCTACTCACATACTGCGCTACTGTGCTAGATCCCTATTGTAAGTCATGAAACTCATCGATCCTCTTTTGCATGAAATGCTCTGACATATAACGAGCCTTGAATCGCTCCTTAAATATCTCATAGGTCACTATCTCTCAAGTCATATGGATCTTACGCTCCTCATTCCTCCAACAAACGCCTGCTACATCTCAGAGGAGGTGCATAGCAAACCTTTCCTTGACGTTGCTCTTGTAAGAGTGGAAGCAAAAGTAACCATCCAAGCTAAGGAGCCATGACTCAGCCCCAAAGCCATCTATCGAGTCGGTGTAGGTGGGTTGCTGCAAGCAAAGAAGATCCCTGATCACACTGCCTGTATGTTGATCCTGGCAATGTAGTCCAATAGGTGAAAGGGGTCGCCTATCCCCAACTGGTCCCTCGAGGCTATGTGAGTAGCTACAATAGAACGAGGCTACCCTCTCATGATGAACAGAAGGGATACGTGACCTCTCCCACCTTGGTGTATCATGCTCTGACTGCTCTGAGTGTGCATCCTCACCTATCGGCTTCTCGTCTCCCAAAGGTATCTCCTCTCTCACCTCCTGCGGTGGTGGAAGATGCTGCTCCAAAACGCCTATCTACTACTGTTGGACCTCTAATATCTGAGGCCCAAATTTGGTTATCGGTGACTTCTGCATAGGTGCACTACTCCCAAAGCCTCTAGCTGGTTACCCTCTCTTGGGTGTCATCCTGTGCATGAAGTGAGCGAAGGAATTATTAATTTAAAATTTAATGGTTGCAGATGATTTTTAACTAATTATTTTTATTCATTTATTTAATGTAATGTTATTAAAATTACCATTAACTATTTTAATTAATTACCTAAAGTGTCTGCATGTGCGAACCTCTACTCTGATAGCAAATGTAATGCCCTGCCTCAGGAACAGAATTCAACTAGACATTACTAACCATTTGGGATAAAAAATTTTTTTGAAAAATAACTAAAGTTTCTGCTTTACCCCTTCTCATTAATATTTAAGTCATATTAATTATTTATTTTCCGAGGTTGCCTAAGTCAATTAATTCTAATTAATTTTTAATTATCTAGCCTAAAAAAAAAGTTACACATTTTTAAATCTATATAGAATTTAATTAGGATTCACCCCCAAGGAGAAATAAATACTCATCCTTAAATAAAAATCATTTCTCACAAAATTACCCATGACTTAATGTGTGTAGGGTTGAATATAGACCCTATGATTAAATCAGTCTTGTCCCTTGGTTTTGAAAAAGCCCTAAAGTTTGCCCTAACTTCTTTATCTCTTCCTTTCTTTTCATTTAAATTTCTTCCTTATTTCCCCTCTATTTGTTTTCATTCTTTTTCTCATTTTGTTCTATTTTATGTTATTTGCAAGTTGTTGGGGATAACCTATGGATTTTATTTATTTTTGGTTTAAAGAAGGAAAATTCACTAAATTATTTCAGTTGTATCTTTATATATATATATATATACACACACATACAAATAATAATAAAAATGTGGCTGATCTTGTTTTATTTTTTTTTGGAAGGGGAAGCGGCGTAGCAGCCATGGACTACACAGGGGGCAGAGCAGAGTTGGGTGCACGGGAGGTAGCGGGGAGTGGGGCGGTGCAAAGTATGGTGGGGATGGTGTAGAGGCGGATGGGGAAAGCGTGATGGCAGCAGGAGCACAGGAGGGGTGGTGCCAGGGCAGGGAGGATAGTAGGCAAGTGGGGAGTGGTTGGCTATGCACAGTCATGGGAGCCGCGGGGTATGTGGGGTCTTTGTGCTGGGTGGGGGAGCCGAACCCTCCCACTATAGTTTTTTTTTTTTTTTAAATTGTTTGTTTGTTTTTTTTTTTCTTTAAAATTTTCATTTATAAAAGAAAAAACGTAAATATTATATATATTGTATGTTTAACACACACACACACACAGATATATATATATTTTTTCTAAACCTGGTTATTATTATTATTTTTTGTGTTTGCACAAAGATAATTGAAGCTGATTTAAACTTAAAATAAATAGCAAATTTTCAACCTTATCATTGATATAAAAATGAACTGAATATTTCCAATATTCACAGTAAGTGATTATAAGATTTGTGACAAGAAAAAACACAAGTATTTTAAAATAAAGAAGAGACTATTTGCTAACAAATTTTGTAAAGTAGTATACTATTCAATTCTAGATTTTTTATTTATTTTTTATAAAACACATAAGACTCTCAACAAATAAATATTAATTCCTTTCAAATGTAATGCAAAAGAGTATTTCAGATTTACACACATGTAGAAAACTTCAACAAGTAATATATTCTCTTTCGTAAATAAAAATATAAGAGTTACATCAAGTTACAAATAATAGAACATTTACTACAATACTTCACTTCCACAAGCTTAGGCTACATGTGAGATCTATAAATATTCGTAAGTGTGCAACAAAAGAAAGATTTTTCTATTACAATCTTCTTGTAAGTTTGAAGAGAGTTTTCTCGTTACAACACCATGTCTCATGTTTACAAGTAAATGCAAAATATACAAAATGGAGTGTTATCACTGAATCACAGCACCCCTATTGTTCATACAAGTACATATACTTGAACTCACGGTGTGATTGGATAACATGGGTACTATCTCCAAGTTGTGGGACTTGCTACTTGAGATAGACTTCCAGAGAAAGTTGGTTCTTGCTCCTAAACCACCTGCCACAATCTACTCTAATGTAGGGGAAAGTAACTATTCTAATTTAAATTTCCAAGGGACCAGGGAGAGATAAAATGAAAGCCTACACTAAAGTGGTGATACACCAGAAAAGGAGGGTGTGAGAGTAGTCTTCAAATGCGTGAGATACATTAGCAAAGTGCACACTAGAAGAGGTGATGACAGTTCTCCATAATCTAGCAAAATGCATTCACAAAAATATCTCAAACATACACAATGATAATGGATCTCTGCAAGAACATAATAATAGACACAATATTCTTGTAATCAAGATTAAAGGGGCAAGAATAATGCAAGAAAACACAACAGGGGAAGATGCATCCACAAACTTATATTTTATTGCTTCCTGATATGCACAGTTCAATCGGTTACAAAAAAGGGGCCTGGATCACCATACAAGGATTCCATAATAAGGTCCTACAACACATCAACTTCACAAATATATTTTGGCAGAGATTTGCTACAAAAACTACCTCCCTTTACAATGAGCCCAACACTCCAATTTATAGAAAAAATGAGAAGAGAGAGAGAAGGAAAAAAGAAAATCCTGAAATATATGCTTCAACCACTTGTAAGAGGCATTAAATCGAGTAAAATGATTTTATATTACTTGTAAAAGGTTTCCCATACTATCTCAGGTGTTGCAACAGAGAAATAATGGTGACCATGCCTCTTAATTGCACTCCCAACTACCAAATAAAACACTGTTATGAAGCCGGCCAAGTTTTATAAAAAATATCCACATATTTCTTATCAAATCCATAATTTCTTTATTTATCTTTATCAGGCTCGGAGCCACAATTCCAACGGTGCTAATTTTGTGCAATTTCGTTTAGAAATGCAAAAGTTATGGCCTTCTAAGTGCGGGAAGGTATTTTGTGTCTGGCAGGCGTTTTCTGTCATTTGACAGGAATGAGCATTAACTGTATGGAGCCAAACATGTTTATTTAATTTAAATATATCAACCCTCATTAAAAATAAGATGTCGTGCTTGTTCCAGACAGTCCAATTTTGTGAAAATCAGAGCTCGGAGTCAAAAGTTATGATGTTTGAAGTTCAAGGGTCAAATGTTGACTTTTCTTCTTTGCTGCGGCCGTTTCACCTTTTTGCATCCCGCGCGTACTTTTTTCCCAGCTGTCCTAAATGAATTCTCCTGCATCAGACGATTTGGGCTTCCTTGTCAATTTTTGTATCCTCTTCACCTTTTCGCATTGCACACATACTTTTGTCGTGACTGTCCCGGAAAAAAATCTCCGAACTGCTCGCGATAGACCGTCTTGCAACAAATTAGATGATTCGCATCCCACGCGTACTTTTTTCCTGGCTTTCCCAAACCACATGAAACAAAAGACTTGACAATTTTTTATTTCCTTCGGCCATTTCAGCTTTTCACGTCTCGACGTCCCAACTGTCCCACAGACCGCCTGAGACAAAAATGTCTGACTTAGTCGATTTTCTTTGTATTTCGGCCGCGAACTTGGTACAACAAACCTTGGTACGACCCACACCCTTCAGACCCAAAATTCTTTAAAACAATCATGCAAATTTATTTTCTACATTTTTCCTTTTTTTCCAACTCGTTGGAATTTTTTCTTGGATGTGAGAGTTAGAGAGAAGCCGAGGGGGCCCCAAAACCACGATTTCGGGCCTTGAATCAATCTACTTACTTGGGACTGAATAATTTGATGCATGTTATCAAAAATACCTTGAGGGGTGAATTTTGGATAACATGGAGGTTTTACAAGGCGAGGGGAAAACTCCCACATAACTTCACACATGAAGTATACAATGCAAGAATGTTTCATAAGGAAAGAAATAACAACGAGAGTCCAATATGCCACCAACTCCAACTTGGAGATCCACTTCATATGCCTTTGGAGAATACAACTAAGGAGAATAAGCTTGTTTACCACCCAACCATAGGCATCATGACATGTCTTTCCTAAGGTTGGGATGCATGTTAGCCTCCCCCAATCCCATGGGAAAGAGGACTACCATCCACAACTTGCACAAGAATGAGGTGAAATAATCAAAAACACATTCACATGGAAAAAAAAACAAGTATGAAACAAGACTCCAAGTTTTATAAGGAGGAGAACCCATGTTCTACCTCAAAAGTGGGGAAGAGAGGAGAAGAGTTCTCCAAAAAAATATCTTCAATATTACTTGCACAAAACAAGATCTCCATACCCTCCTTCTCTCTCCACCCTTTCACCAATTCATTCTTGAAAGGATTTTCAAACCCCAAAAGTGTTTCCTTAGCAAGAATGGGGAAGGAGGTTCAAGCTAAACGAACCAACTTCCCCTCCTCAACCATTTGAGGGGATTATCTAAAATTCTACAAGAATTGCCCATCAATCCAAGAGGATTGAGAGGGAATAATTCCCTCTCTCTTCCCCCATGACTCCAAAACTCCATCATACCATATGATGGAGGGAGCAAAAACAATAAACCATAACTAAAAATCTACATACAACAACCACATTTCCAAATAAACAAATCTATAAATAACAAAAATACAACACATACAATTTAGCTTAAGACCCTACCTCAAAGAAAGCTCTCCAAAAAGCTTTCCAACTTCAACTTCTCCTCTCCTTGACTCAAGCAATCTCTAGCTCCAAATCCCACAAGCATCCAAGCAAAAGCTCCCCCAAAAAAGAGTTCTCTTCTTTTCCAATGAAGGGGAATTCGAAGATGAGCAAGTAAAAATCCTCACAAATGAGGGGGTGATATGTGTCACCCCTCTCCTCCTTCAAGGTCAAAGATGCCAAAACAAAAGAGAGAAAGGGTAAAATGCCTTTTAGCCCTCTTCTCCCAAATTACTCTAAATGTTAACAAGACAAAACTAGTGTAAATTTTAACAAGCACTCCAATCCACAACCATTACATGGATGTGACCAAAAAATAGGCAAAAGGGGAGGTAAAACTCCCTCTAGCCTTGGAAATAAGCCCCCCTACCCATTAGGTAGGGTCCAAGGGCTCATTATAAAGTTAAGGGAACTCCGAAACTAAAAAGGGCTCCCTAAAAATGCCCAAAATAACCCAATTTCGGGTTTGGAAAAATTAGGCACATGGTTACAGGTTGTTGGGACCACCCAAGGGTTCACATGTGGCCCTAAACACCAAAAATTAAGTACATCATTAAAAAAATTCAAAACTTAATGAAAGTGGGATCATTACCTCCCAAAAACAAGTTTAGAACACAACCGATTACCCTAAGCAAGATTAATAATTACAAGACATAATACAAATTACAAAAGATGATCACCCATAGTTTCCAAAACAATAATTCTAATGCCAAGGCCTCAAGCAATAAACATGGCTAGGGCTTAGCCCATGGGCTACTTGTGTAAGATTGTGTAGTTGGCATGAATCACACATTCTCCTGTAAACCTACCAACTGCACTCTCATTGCACACATTAACTGCACCTGTCTGATAAAATATAAATCAATGTCAAAGTAAGATGTAAATGTGTTCTAAACTAGCCTAACATCCTAGTGAAATCAAAATGCGACAACGTGCACAATTATACTCAATTCTCCAAAAGATAGACAAGATAATAGAGTGACATATAACCATAGATTCCCAACATGCAAAAACTAAGTATCCATCAATATAATTATGTTCCCAAAAACGAAACCACATCCGTTAGTCCCCATGACATCATATGATAATGTGACAACATAGAAATTAAGCTAAATTCGTGCTATACGCCTGAATGTCCACACATGTTTAATAAGATCAAATATCTGATATAATGTCCAAGATATAACAAATCTCTGTCAAAACATGTCTATGAGCAAAGAATCAACAAGTAACTAAGCTATAAAATGTGTGGGCACTACATCTTTCTTCGGAGCATCTTTAGGAACATTTAAAAGCAATGGAGTTTTTTTCTTGGCCTAAGGCCTTGTCCCTTTGACAACCCTACTTCTTGTGTTGTGTTCCTTTTCTTGAGCCACAACAACATTCATCAACAACTACCTATCCTCCTCAGATGAGATGCCTCCATCATAATTATTTATCAATAAAGCCCTCAAATATTCAAAGTCATTATTGGGAAGTTAAAAATCTTGTATATAGTATATACTTCTAAAGTATTACAGGGAGGAAGAATAGGTACCCGGTGGATGCAATCCCAAAAATCAATAGCAGTTCGATTACTCACTACCTCAATTGAAGTTGCCCCCTGTTGTGAGCTTGTGGAGCAACCCATCATGTAAACATCATCATCATTGTCATCATATACTTCTTCTTCTTCCTGCTAATCTTCCTCAGATGGAGCATGGGGCATGAAACATCTATCACACTAATAAATAACATTTTTCTACTCCACAACAAAAACTCTGGCAGCCAAAGGATCAGGTACCATTCTGTTTTCCCTGACCTGCGACTACCTATTTCCAAATCCAATAGGCCCCTTGCCTCTATCATCAAATATTTGGTGATTTGTAAACATGTCTTGGCCCTATTGCTTGTGTTTAAATTTCAAACTCTGGCCAATCCCTTTTTCTTCCTGGGCTAATTTGTATGATATTTCATTGACAACCCCTGCCAAAGTTTTCACAACTTCCTCCAAATCACTATCCTTACTTGTTTAAGGCTTTTCTAGATTAATTAGTTTTACACCCTCTTCTTTTGGAGGCTTTCCAATTGTCTTGATGTTGTTCTCTATTTGCAAAGCCATGGTATAGGCCTGCCTTAAATTAGTAGGGTTTTTTTCCCGCAAGTAGTAAGAAATTTTTTTATCAAATGCATATGAATATTTGATCAAACATGATTCATCACATGGCCTTAAGCTAATAGGAAATATATTCAAGGTCTTGTTAAAGCTTGTGTTGAAATCATGTACTGAATCATTAGGATTCTTCTTGATGTTTTCAAATTCTGATAGAATAAACCTAGGTTCAGTTCTATCACCATATTGCAATCTAAATGCATTGTTCATCTCTGTCCAAGAATCAATGGAATTATCTGGCAAAGCTTTATACCAGTCCCTTGCATCCTCTTCCATAGTGTGGATAAACAGTTTGATATATACATATTCATGTTCAATCTCAAATTCTTCCATAATATTGATAAAAAGATTTAGATGTTGATCACCAATTATAGCAGTGTTTCCTTGGATCTTGGGTAATTTGTTTCTTACATCCTTGGGAACTACATTTGGGTAACCAGCCATCCTTGTAAAATTTATAGGACCAAAGGTGTTTAAAAAAATTGGAGGTCTAGGTGGGGCAGGGGCATGTTGTTTTGAGGAGGTGACCCCGGACGAGAGACAAATTGATAAGGGGCAGAGGGCCTTTAAAAAATAGGAGTATAAATTTCAAAACAAATATCCCCTAAAGGCCTTGTTTCCTAGAAATCCCTATCAAATTCTAAAAATACAGGGGCAAAATAAGAAGAAAAATTTTCAAAATCAAATGAAGGCCCCTCTGCAATTGGAGAATTCAATTCCACAAAGAGGCTACATGATTCAGAAGCACTCGAATGGAAGTCTTCAATAATAGGCTGATCACTTTCATTAATATAGATCCCTTTTCTTGTCTGATGATCTCCAACAACTCTCCAGTATTTTCTTCCTTCTGACTTTGCTTTTCCTAGCACTAGATATAGTGTCCTAGTAGGATGCATAGTAAAGAAAGACCTTATTCCTTCAAGCTTTGAAAAGGTTAGTAACAAACCTCACTTGAGAGAGGTTAAGACACTGGTATTCATTAAGAATAAGATAAACATGGATTCGCCACTAAGGATTTCCACCTTAGTTGTGAAAATGCACTAAATATGATCTGTCAAATGTCTCTCAGCACTAGAAACATGAAATGGAAAGATTCTAACTTTTCTTTACCCAAATTTATCAATGAAAGCTAGTACACTAGGTGTGGAAACTAAAATAATTGCACACAACACTTGGAGCATATAAGAATTATTTTACTAGGGTATGAATATGATCTCTAACCACTATGTCCTTGGCATTAGCACCAGTAAGGTGTTGATACCCAAATTGATTCTCCCTTAGAAGTTGAGCAGCATCATAGGTTTGGCAGGAAGCTTAGAGGCAAGAAAAGCATGTAATGTGTCATTTTGTAGTAGGGGATAAAATGCAACTTGCTCTTTGTCACTCAAATGTGGAGAAATGGGTAGCACCTGCAAGAGGACTTGACCTATCCTCACTACTTTATGGTTTTTCCTTTTAACCAAGGTGAGAGGACCATTTACTAGCTTGCTATTTATGCAGGAGATGGAGATGTCCTTCCTTGTGAAGTATTAAGAAGACCTTGAAGAAAATATGATCAATGCAACAAAATGTAACTCTCAGGATTTTTCACTCTAGGTAATGGAGATATTTTCAAGGAAAGGTTCAAGCCACTAAAGAAAATGAAAACCTAATTGTTTCTACATGTTTTGGTAGTACAAATTATGTATTTTTATACATACATAACAAACAGGGATAGTATGGGTATGGTTAATTGTTTTTTGAATGAATTTTTGTGGGAGGTGAAGTAGGATAAAGTTGATTATACCAAATCTTTGAGAACTTTTACAAAAATGGAAAGCTCGAATATCAAAATGCTTTCAGAGTAGCTAGCGTGCTCCTTTAACAAGAATATGTGCTCTAATGGAGGCCCTGATCAATACTTTTCACACAAAATTCAAGGATTCGAAATGAAGTATCAAATTGGAAAACTTAACTGAACATTATCAATCTCTATTTCATCATGCCTAAGATACCCTCAAAGGCTAACAAACAATCTTATAGTCATGCTAGGAGTCACAATGATTTTAAATTTGTTTATTTCACTATCAAATGAAAGATATTTTGATAAATAAAATTGTAAATGCCACCAAACTATCACAACGATAAGATCTTGCATTATTCACACATATTTGAATGTAAGAATGCAATGGGAACAAGAAAAAGTACTTGCAAACATTTAGAAATGAAGAAAAAAAAAATTCTCAAGAATAACATAGATTAACTCGAGTTTGGTTAAATGTATCAGTAGGGGAAAGTTTCTCAATCAATATTAAAGCTTGTCAATGGTTGTCCACTCAAATCCACCTTGACATGATCAAATTTAACACAAAGGAGATAAACAGGGTTCTCCAAATAGTTTCTCAAAAATATGAGCTCTATCAAACTTTTCTCTTAGGAAATTAGTTTCTAACTCCTAACAATCCTACCTTCACAAACTCCCAACCCTTTTCACAGAAAAATCATGCCTATTTATAACATTTTACAACAGATCCTTTCCCCCCTAAAATCAGAGACATTGAGTGTACCGGTGCTCATCTCGATCGTGATTACCATAATCATATCTGTAAAAATTTGTCAGGTGCTCAGAGGGTAGATGTCATCAAACATCTCCCACATTAAACTCCTTCCTCTGGTATATCACTTTTCTCTTTACTCACCAACCACTTCCGCCCCTAATCTGCCCAATCTGGTTCTTTGTGTGTCTAAGAAGAATAAATGGAAGCTTAGATCTAGCCCAAAGGTCAGGCCTCATCTTAATGGTAAAATATGTCCTCAAATTTTTCTCACCAAACCCAGATAGCAACAGGTCTCTCACATGCCAATGAAAGAAAAATCAGGCTGAATCTGACAGTTAGATTACATATTAATGGTGAGAGATGTTTATAGACCTTCCCCACCAAACCAGGATACCATATTAATGTTCCTCATCATTTGGTGTGTAGGAGACTCCAAGAAATGATCAAAAATCATAAGAATATGCATCCCAAGGAGATCTAGAGTGAAAATGGAGGAAAATCAGATATAGAGACACAACTGTCATTGATTTCTATTTTGAATTTGGACTGTCCACGTGGGAGATCCAATTTAGAGCAGGCCTATGGGTTCCTTTTTTCCTTTTACAACTTTTGGAAAAATATTAAATTTTCAAATTTTTCTCTACACCTCTGCCCTTGAGAAATGATCCTGACACGTGTCCTAAGGTGGATCCCAAAGGAACCACGGCCAAATTCTTCTATTTCACCTCTTTTTTTATAAAGGGAAAATTTTCCAAATTTCCCCGTAGCTTCATCCTTCTGCTTCTAGTCTCTTATGTGGGTCTCAATGGAACCATGCTTCCTTTTTTACTTTTAACTCCCTTCTCCACAAAAAGAGAATTTTCAAAATTTCCCCTAGAAGTCCGCACCTCCACTGTTGATTGGGGAAAATTTTGAATACTCTCTATTAGGTCTGTGGGCCATTTTAATGTTTTAATCCTTTTGGTAATAAGAGGTAAAAATGCTAGTTTCCTCCAATGGTCCACTTCCACACCTCTTGAATTTTCAAAATTCCATGCATCACAATGGCGCATCTTAAGATGGTCACCAAAAGTTGAGATCTTAAATGAGTGCGGGCTCACCACATGTCTTGGCTAACAAAAATTTGTTTGAAGGCTTAAAGCCCAGTAGAAGGTGCCAGGTGTGAGGGTCTGAGGCAATCTCCTTTGGCCATTGAAAAGTCCAAGCAAAATGTAAAGTGAGTGGAGGCCTCTAAGTGTCCTCCTAGCACTTCTTTAAAATGAAATTCAAGGGCCAGTCCTCAAACATGCACGGTCCCTCCACATGTCACAGGCCTCTCATAACCTTAAACAAAAACTAAGTATTGGAAGCCCTAGTGGAAACCTCCAAGTTTCTTCATGGCGCAATTTCAAAATGGTGCCCAAGAGCGTAGACCTTGAATGAGCCCAGGATCATCACATGTCCATGTTTCACCAAACTGTACTAGCTACATAAAAAATTGTCTAAGTCTAGGAAAAGTAGTAGAAACCTCCACGTGTCCTCCCGTCGCAGCTCCATAACCAAACAAAAAAGAAAATCTTCAAATGAGCGTTGTTCCTGCACGTGGACCAATTTTGGGTCAAGGTAGTACATAGAATTTTAGAGTTCCCTACTGAGCCACATCTAACCAAAAGAGGCCATGTTTCATGTTGATGTAAGGATGTAAATATGACTGGGTGAAATGCCAGTTAAACCATAAAATGCAAAAAAACAACCATTTGAGCTCAGAGATGAAATTTTCTCCAAGGACAGAGAATTTAGAAATGTTACAAGGCTCAAATACATTCCTTCGAGCTACATCCATTCATTGTTGTTCAAATATTTAGGGAAAGAATGACAAGGAAAAGAAATACTGACTATGGAAAACATAAAGAATGGGATAGCCCAAGTTTGTATATGAACAGATAATGAGGGACCCTAATTATAGATCCTTTCCAGATAAACAGAGAAACAAGGAAATAACTATAGATCAATACGTGATCCTTGGCCCAGGAAGGATTGGTTATCGAAATAAAAGGAAGGGAAGGACTTCGTAGGCACAACATTAGGGATAAAATATTGTAGATGCCATAAATTGATAGATTTTAATGGCAAAATGGGGCGACACTATTTTGATCACCAACATTTTATTACATATCTTGTATTCTAATTTTGATGGATGAAGTTTGTACAACCTGCATTTCCATGAAAGACTTAAATATATACTTTGGTTGCTTCATATTTATGGACTCATTACTTTTTGTTCCTTTTCTGATTTTAAGAGATAAATTCTCTTCTTGTGATATGGGAAGGGAATTCTCTTGGAACTGTGTTTATCTATTTCTACATACATTATAATCCATTTTTCATGTGTTTGGACTTGAATTAGTTTTAAAGGAAGCATAATTTTTTTATTAATCTTGTTCTAAATCACTTATCTACTCTCTATTGGTCTTTAATGCATGACAAAAATGGACCTGCATAAATGAAGCCTGATCACAACTAGCTTGTAATTCACATTCTTTTTGCTATGAGCTCGTTATTTCCACTCCTTGAATTACTTACAAATATGTGTTAATGATAGAATTTACCTTTATATGCCAATTTCAAAAATAACTCCATCCATATTTGATTACTCCATAATCCTATAGACATGCTCTATTCTGTTAGGATTCACCCTTTTGTAATAGTAACAGAGGATCTTCTTGTTTTATAAACATATCCAAATTCATACGTTATTTTTTATTTCTTTGGAATGATGGCTATCTTTGACTGTATACCCATTTCCTAATAATCTTGTACATTATTCCAGTCTTGATTCACATGGCTTCTAACAACAATTTTGAAGGAAACATTTAGAGCTTTGTTTAACACAATGTAGAATATGATATTTTTTATTTTTTCATTTGATTGCCATAGATTTGAATTTTTCTCTCTTATCAGCTTATGAAATTTTGTACTTGTTATTATCTATCAAAAATTGTGAATTCCTTGTATGGTGAAATTTGTCTTTGATGTTCTTGAATTTGCATAAATATTATTAGTTTAAAAGGCTCAAACATGCGGTTTGCATTTATTCATTTGTGTATTGATTTCAAGTTCATTTTTTTAAAATCCATCTGCTAAAATCTGTGAATACAAGTATGAAATATGAAGCTTCGATAATCATTCGTTTTCCCTTTTTCAGGTACAATGACAACAGTTGGAAAAGTGTTGAAAAGGGAGCAACAAGGACAAAAACTCACACCAAAATCATGATAATTGAGGCAATGATGGATTCAATCCATTTTTTTGTTCACAACTTTACGTATATGTACTTTCATTGCCTGCACTTGATATCAGAGTTACTCCCACGGTTTGTGTGGGTTTACTTCACTATTATTACTCATGAATAAATGAATTATTTTCATGTAATGAGATGCATGTCCTCTATTTTATGTACTTCTTATTTTTATCGATAATAAATGAACTTATACAACTCAAAACAGTTAAATAATTCACTTAATCATAGAAATAAATTAAATCAAGTGTACCTTTTTTATGCTCATCCGAAATGTAAATTGCTTGTAAGACTACCTTTTCCATGCCTCAAACCTTCATTTGAGACTGCTTCTTGAGAACGTAAAAACCTACATATTCAATATTTTCTACCTTCACCAAGTCCTTGCAGTAGCCTTCCCAGGCTACTGTACTATATTGCTGAAGATGATACATCACAGAGGTGGTATACACAAAGTGTTACCTTCTGGGGAAACACTTTCAACAACTAGTTTGATGCATGAAATTCTTATTATATTTAAAACCAAACAATAAAAAATGGTATCCCCTTCCAAGAAGGTTTCCCAAAACATAGCCGAAACCTGTAACCCAACCAATCTGAAAAACTAAAAGTTTCGAGCTGAACCATTTTGCACAGGGTGTGAAAATTTTCAACAACTATCAAATGGAACATCCACCATCTTAAGGTCATTAGAGACTCATATTTAATCATCAAATAGGTCAATGATGAATATAAGGTCAAGGATGATAATTTCATCCCTTAAGAAGTTAGTGGAGAATTTCAAAGAGTATTTTGTGCATATCACTTTTTAACAGATCCCAAGAGCAGAACTATGGTGAAAGCAGGTTCCATGTTGTAGATTCCACTAGAAAAAAATGACATGCCATTCTTTGTTGGAAATTTTCCACAACATGCATATGACATGATAGAATCATGCCTATCCTTTGAAGTTTTTGTTCCTTTATCCCCTTCGTATGATCTTATCTTTAAATACCTACAGGATGGTACGCTTCCCCTAAATATAACCCACTCTAAAAAGAGGTACCTTATCCAAAAGATGGCTCATTACACCCTCCTCTAAGGCAACCTATATCATCATCCCTATGATGGGAATCTGTTACATTGTGTAGATGTAACAGAGTCAATCAAAGAAATCAAGGAAGTACATGAAGGAGTTTGTGGATCCTACACAAATGGAATAGTGTTGATAAAGAAATTATTGAGAGTAGGCTACTATTTTCCTACCATGGAAACTGATTTCTACAAGTATGTCAAGAAGTGTGCATTATGCTAGAAGTAAGGGAACCTTTTTCATGTGCTAGTATAGCCTTTGCAACTGATCATAACACCATGACCGTTATCTAAGTAGGGACTAGATATCAAAGGGAATCTCACCCCTACCTCCTTAAATGGTCATACCCATATCATAACTACCACATAATATTTCACCAAATGGGTGGAAGTTGTTACTCTCCTGTATTTTACTGGGGCATAGATCTCAAAATTTATCATGAATCATGTCATCTTCCGCTACAGCATCCCTTCTGCCATTATATTTGAACATTGTAATTCCTTCAAGAACAAGATTATGAAAGCCTTGTCAAAACATTTTTAAATACACAAAAAATGGTATACCCCCTATTACCGTAAAGGTAATGGATAAATAGAGGCCTCTATCAAAGCCCTTATTCGAATTATTGAAAATATCGTAAGTAATAATGGGTGTAATTGGAATTTGTAAATCCATACCTCCCTCTCTGATTATAGGACTTTCATCCATACTCCTACTAGTGCAACTCCCTACTCCTCATTTTTAGGCATTGATTCCATCACCCCCCTATAAATTAAGATTTCCTCCCTCAGAATATCATTCAGAGATTATCTGGACAAATAAAAATACTACCGTGTGGATAGATTGGAAAAGTTTGAATTGATAGATAAAAGACATCTCCATGTAATCAATAAATTAATAGTGTATAAAAATCAAGTGTCCTAGAGCTATAAAAATCAGATTATACCTTGTCATTTTGAGGTAGGAGATTTTGTGTTCAAGGAAAACAAGTTCAACATAGTGAAAGAAAGAGAAAATAAGGGTATGTTCAAACCTAATTGGTTGGGAGCTTACGTGATAGTGGTGAAATATGGGTCAGGAGCATAAAAAAATTTCTATCCTGATGAAGATGAGCTACATGATCCTATGAATTCCATACACCTCAATTCGTTCTACACTTAATCATGGTGCATAAATTAAAAAAAACCAAAAAAGTATAAAAAAAAAAAAAAATCAAGTAAAAGTAAAGAGGAAATAAGTCGTAGAAGTGTGGAAACCACACAATTGTGCCACATTGGATAGGTTATTGGTGAAAACTAGTTTTCAATGCCTTGGGAGGATTCATTTTTCACAAACATCTCACATCTAGGAAGTACATTTTCTTTATCTAGAGCTAGTTTTGCACCTGCATTTGAGATTCCTTTTGAGCATGTGCTTTTGAATCCTTGATCCCGATGATCCTCCTCTTGTAAATTTGTGAAGAGATTGCCTTTGTATATTCCCATCTAATGCTAGGGGAATCTTCGCGTTCTTGTACATAACATGTGGCATCTACCCTTGAATATTCCCATTTAAACTTGTGGGCATCCACGTTTCTCTGTTTTTCTTTATAGAGCTTCATAAAACTTTTAGAAAATCACAAAAACATTCATATATGTTTGGAAAATGACAAAATCATTGAAATATTGTTTGATAATCCCATAACATTAGAAAAATATCTCGTAGAAAATATAAAAACAATAGAATATTGTTCATAAAATAGCATAAAATGCATCAAAAAGTGTATCACAAAAACATAGTATTACTTTGCTTACTTATTTGTTTGTGTTTTGGTTGTTTTCTTGTTTTTTGTACATTTCTATATCTTTACTTACTTGCTTATACATTTTGTATAGTGTGTTACTTAACATACCTCCTATGATTGATCTATTCTTTTCTTAATTAGATTCATTATTGTTTATATTCAATGTGTTTTGCATGCTTGTATGTATTTGTACATCGTCGTGTTGTCAAATTCCTTATTGTGTAAATTTGGTAGATTTGTTAAATTTTTCTTGTGCTTGTTTATTACTTGTAAATTTTTCGTTATTAGATCATCATCTATATCATCACAACTAACATCACATACATCATATATAAAATAAATAACATCTAATCTACATAATCATAAAAATAACATCCAACATGTATGCTAAGCTAATATCATCCCACCATATCATCAATAGGGTAATACAAACCGACTCCTGTCCCCCAAAACAAATATAAAAAATTTAAAATGTGGACAATCATAAGTATCTCAAGAAATAAAAACCATATGATGTCATCTAATCTTATCTCATAAATCAAACACATGTGACACAATCATGCATCATAACAAATTTCATCATCATATACATGTAAATATTTCAAAATTTCAATGTTGATATATAATGTGTCTTGGTAAATAATCATCAAATAAAAATTATGCCATCAGGGTCATCGATAAAAAAAGTGCATCCATATTGAGGCATAGCCAAAAAAAGTACATATATATCATAAAAAATGTGCCTTCATAACAAGGTGTACATAAAAAAAATAATGTATATATCATCCATATAAGAGTAATAGATGAATCTCACCCACGCTATGGATTCCTTGCCTTAGGTCCTGTGGTGGTAGGATCAAGTGTGAACTTTGAGGTGGTGACCCCTTATGCGATAATGGCTTCTTCACCAATCTAACCGATTGGGATGACCTATTCGATATTGATGCAAAATTGCTAATAGAAAATTGACTAAATAGAATTAGTCACTAACACTCACATATAATTACATGATATAACACCCTGTTGTATGATGCCTCACCACTAGTTGTGACAAAGTCAATAAACACATCTGGTGTACCCAATGATATGGTGGCCTGTCTTAGTGAAATGAGATCTATTGTAAGTATCGCCACATCTACCTGAGCTGGAGTGCAGTTTGGGTGTAGTAGTTGGAGTGAGGAAATGTGTACCATTGACTAGTCACTCGAGCCTGTATGAGATAGGAAGTAGAGTCTTACATAGGCTGAAAATCCACTTTTTTCTGTTTGGTATTTATGGGATTTGCTCAACGAATTTCATGCATATTGTTTTTTGGAGAAACCTTAGGCTTAGTATATGGTGACCTATACTCCTTTGTTTCTACCTCTATGGTTATCGTATGGATTCAACCTAAGTGTAGTTACAACTATGTTGGGCATTTTTGAACTAGTGGAGGGATGACTCAGATAGAGATGATGACAATTGTATTGTTTAATGGGCATATAAGGCAATGTAGTTATTGTGATTTTTTATTTGTCTATATGTATTTTATTCATAAATTGAAAATTTTATTTTTCTTGCTAGAACCAATAGTTTTCTTGATTGATATCCTCTTATATTTTGGTAATTTTATTTGGTTATTGCACTAACATGTAGATTTTTTCTCTAACTATGGGCAATTGGCCATTTTATTTTCTTAGTTTTAAATTTTCTTTTCATGTTTAAATGTTTTATAGCCTAGCCCAAGGCTTGGTATTTTTTCCACATGGCATTTGAAATGGATTTTTATGGTAGTTCTAATGTCATAATTCATGGAATAGGGTCACAAGATGCATCATGGAGTGGTTGAACCTATAGGCCTTATTAGTTGTATGGGGGTACATCCTGATGAGTTACAAATAACTAGAAGTTTTCCAATCCATGAGTTAATAGCTCACTTGCGTTAGGGGTGTCTAGACTCTATGTGGCTAGGGCTATATGGTGTCCGAACTCTTTGTAGAGATAAAAATAAACTTTATCTTTATGTTATTGCTTTTGAGGTATATGAAGTTCTTTTGTGATGCTTTGAGAGGTATATCGAGGTTTTTTTATTCTTTGGGAGGTAAATGGAGTTGTTTTGTGCTACTTCAGGAGGTATATGGAGTTATTTTATTATGTTTCGAGAGGTATATAGAGATGTTTTTTAATGTTTTGGGAGGTCTATGGTGTTGGTACTTTGATTAATGTGTAGTCATTTGAGTCTAGTCATGTTTTGTTATGTTGAGGATTGATCCTCCTCATTGAGGGTATACTTTGACCCCTTTTTGACACTATGTAACTATAGTTATTCTCCCAAGTTGCGTAAAACCTATATATGTGTACCTATAGGGAATTCAATGTTGTAGTAGTCTTCTTATATTATGAGTAATGTTGCATGACACACATGTTTAATAAGTACTATGTTATGTGGATCATGTATGTTACTTCCATTGTTTGTTTGAGTTCTTTTGATGTGATACAGTCATAAAAATATGGAGAGATATGTATTGTTGACCATTAGTTTATGTTTGGTTCTTGTGTTTCTTGTGATGTTAGTTTTCTATTGGGAACCCACAAAAGTAAATAAACTAGCATCTTAAAAAAATAAAATATTAAGAGCTTGACATTTTGAAATTCTGTAACGAAAACATACTAAATAATAAAGTAAAAGATCACTTTCTAATAATCTTCGCAGAACATTAAAATTAAAGATATTACATAAATTAGCTTGCTTCCTTATGGTCACACTTTAGACACAAGTACCTTTTCGTTGGTGACATGAGTCATTGATTATTTCCACTTTCTTGATGAGTACCATTTCTAACCTAGGCATGGTGTCACATTGAGGAAGATTGTCTTATAAGGTGAGGGAAATGTAGTTCCCAACTAATTAAAATAATAAATATAATAAAAATAAAATGGGTTGATGTTGATTTGGACGATGAAGTGTATAAGATGAAGCTAGCAGGTGATTAGGTTAGATGGAGATGTGAGAGTGTCCTATTGAAGGAGCTTTAACAGGTATGGGCATCCATAAAGACCATTCAGACCTGTCATTTTTCCTTGCATAATAGTAGTCTCACTTTATTTTGAGATCTAGAACATTTAACCATGGTGAAACCTAGTCAATGTTGTAAATTTGGAAACAATTAGATAGTGGTAGCAAGGTCAACATTAAGTAGGAGTTGTATTGGAGTGGATGCAAATATCTTGAGGAAATTCTATAGTTAATTATCATCATGCCAAGTAAACTTGTGGTGGTAGTGTAGAACTAATTTCTTGATGTGTGGACTACAGAAGACATGGGGACCTTTAAGAGAAAGTTACACTGTTTCACCTATACAACAAATGGGTCTCCAATCAAATCAATTACATTTTCCCATGTACTCTCATCCTTTGTTACAATGTGAGCTCTAGAACAGGGTGTGGACATCCATCTAAAAATAATAGATAGATGAATTTTATATGATTTTGTAGTTTATAGTGCTTTGGTAGATATGTATATAAGTGTGGAAGTGTGCATTTGGCATGTGATCTATTCAACTAAATGCCTGATAGAAATGTGGTTTTTCTAACTAAAATGGCTGCAGGATATGCATAAAAATTTATTGTTCAAAAGGATTAGATACTTTAAATAAAATGCTTTTGGAAGATGTAAATATAGCTACCATGGCCTTTACTATCATTTTCCCCTGGCTAGTAATAATTAATAACTTTATCGACTTGTTGAGAACTTCATTCTAGAGAGAATGTACATTGATTCATTGTAAAATGACTCAAGGTTGGAAATGAATGCCTTTGAAAATGGTCCAAAATATTATCCATTTGAGTTTAGAACTTTGGAAGCTTTCCTTGAAGCTTCATATGGATGCCTTGAATCTACGACTAGAGTTCTAGAACATGAGGCATATCCAACACTATATGAGTTGACATCTAAAATTAGTACTCTCAATCTTGAAAGATTCAAACAGATAAAAAGTCATTTGGTTCCAATATTTGGTAGTGTTCAAAATGTTAGAGATGAACTAGAGAACTTTCTTGATGGTGATCAGGATACAATTGAGATGTGTTTAATAGATAGGTTTATTCAACAACATCTTGATGGGAATTCTCTCTCTTCCTTTCATTTAGAAAGAGGTGCAATGAAGCATGAGCTAACTCATTGTGATGCAAATGAGGAAATTTTTTTTGAATCCTCGAGTGAAACATTAAATATTATAGGTCGAGATAAGGACAATGTCATAGGTAGTATCACACATAGTGGTCTAGGGGTCTTGATGTGGAGGAGATGGAAATGCTTTTGGAGGCTTACTTTGTCCAGATTGATGGAACACTAAAAAAACTATATAGAATTATATTTTGATGATCACACCCTTTTGGTGATCCTTTCTATTGGTGAAATTATTAGTTTTGTTTTTAATGACCTAGTGGTTATTCAATATGCAATAAGTCAGAAGGATTTAAAGGTTTCCAATAGTTAAAAAATCATGACAAAAACACCACATGAGATGGTCTATTTTATAAGAAGTTCGTTGGTGTTGTGGATCTCTTCATGCATAGAGGGTTAATGTATATGTGGCGTTAGACACTATATTTAATGGAACAAATAGATTATTTGTGGGTTCACACAAATTTTTTTATAGAGAACCAAAAGAGAGTTGGAGCCTTGTAGAATGTAGGTAAACCCCCCTGCAACACCACTTGCGCTATGGATGTTAATATTTAATAGGCACGTTCTCCTTACCTGAATGTTTTATAATTTTCATACAATTGGTTCTTCATTTGAAATAAAATAAAAATACTAAACTACTAGATACTCAAAAACTTATATATTTTAACCAGACGACTAGTGTAATTAATAAAACAACACCTCATGTTTTTGCTACCAACTTGTGTTTTTATCATCAACTATAGCGTGACAAAAACATTATGCATTAATTAACCAAGGGTGTAAAAACTTGGTATTCTTTCCATTGGTTTTGGCAAGAGCTAGATGAGTTAACTAAAACAACCATTTCTGTCTACCTTGCAAAGTTAGAAAAATACAATTTCTAGAGACTTGCAAAATAACACTCTGAGCCCCATAAAAGAGTTGTCGAGAATCGTATATGTTCCTTGTTATGTAGACAGTCCTGTTAAGAATTAGCTCAACCTTATTTTACCATCTATACTTTCTTCATCACTCCTCTAGGATCCTTGTTACTCCATTTTGCACTTGTAGGAAGCTACTAAAACTGAAAATTTGGGTTTCATTTCGGCTTTCCATTTGATCCCTGTGTAATGAAATGCTTATCCATTTTCTCAAACCTCTAGTATTTTTACTAGACATTTCCTAAAACCTTCAGTTTGGGAAAAATGCATTCCTAGAAACTTTGGCAAGGGATTTTTGTAGGCATTAGGTCATTATTGACTAAGTTAAATTAGACCGATTACGATCGGTGGATCTAGAAAACTAGCCATCAATTGAAATACATTCACCAGTTTCGATTTCCGTCAGTTCCTTTAAATTTTTGGTATATAGGTAGACATGTAGGAAATCACCCATAATGAATTTACTTATTGGAAGACAGTTTTTGAACACACTTTCTTAGCCTCTGAGTTAATATTTGACGTTTCGTAACTAGGAAGGAAAATGTAAAAGAAGACCAAAAAAATATAACCAAGTTAGCGAATAGGCATGAAAACATCTTGAAACTCATATATAATTATATGAAACTCTATCTTGTCTCTTATTGTACGAAATTTAACTTTTAGAAAAAATGGGTTTCTCTCTCTTTCTCTCTCCTTAGTTAAGAAATGAAATGAAATGAATATATATGTCTCTAATCCTCTCTTTTTGAGTGAAAACTATTATTATCATATAAATTGAAAACTAAAAATGTTAATTAAGCTAGATCTTGGTCAATTCCATGTTAGTTATTTATCATTGATTTCACGCTCACATGGTTTTGTAGGATGCAAGTAAGATGGCGAAACAACATGGTTGTGATTCATTATATATTATAGTAATTCATGTATGTTAATGGAAAGAAATTTTTATGTATTGTTATGTTACATTAAAGACTTATTATTGAAATTTGGTAATATGAATGAGATGTAAGATAGAGGGATGCTTTGGTAAATGTGCATTTAACTATAGGTGTTCTTTTCATTCAGATTTAGATATAGTAAAAAAAGGGGGTTGGACGTATATGTTAAGAGATATTGTAAAGGATAATATCAAAATTTTCTAAGTATTTAAAGTTTTATTAATGAAGTTTTGTAATATTTCTAAGATGTTAGTGTTTAAGGGAAACATTCATCTAAACATGGATGTTATTTGATTCCAAAAAAATGTATTGTAAAATTTTGCTAAATGTGTTAAATGAAATTGATTTTAATATTTTATAGTGAAATTCCAATGTGCAATCTATGATTAAATAATTAGTTTGTGGTTATTATTACTTTAAAAATATAATAAATAAATCTAACAAAAATAGTTATCCCTAGTATAAAATTCACACAAAATACCCTTCATGTGTGTTTCTTTTCAACATAGAAAACTAAGACCTTGGAATGAACTTAATCTTTATGCTCAAGGACAGCTTCTATCTTAGGTAAATAATAGCCCAAGTATATGTTTGTCTCCAAAGCCTATATGCTTAGTAACATCATTGTGAACCTTATGGTTAGGAATTACATGGTCAAACTTTATCTTGAGTATGTGGTCCCTTTATAGGATTGGTAATCATGTGTGTAGTAAAGATAATATGTTCTCTTAAGTAGTACTCATTGGGAAACATACATTAAACATAGTTTAAAATTATCTTGTACCGACATACATGTTGAGTGAAAAATATTGCCACCTAACCTTCAAAATCACCTAAAGAGTTGGGATCATAAATGAATTTGATACCCAATATCGTTTATCATTTGAGTTCTATGATGCAATTAGAAGAGTTAATTATGAAAATTAACTACATTTTAATGTATGATTAAATTGTGAAAACATAATCATAAGATGTTGTGCTTAGAGAAAGGTGAAATTTAGGTCGTTATCTTATCATGTTTAAACTATATTTTTGTGAGAAATGGGACCCACGTTGTGTAAAATCTTATGCGAACCTTAACCCTTTTAAAAAATTGACTACGCCATCTTGCTCTCCCAATAGTCCTATTAGGTAATGAATTTCTGACGGGAAACTATGTGATCATGTTCTTAGAGACAAATTTGTTAAGAAAGAGACTAGTTGTCTCATGAGGATAAAAATTCCCCTATTAACAATAGGTTACACAATTCATTACAAGAGGTATATGAACCTAGTTAGGGATAAATGAAACATCTTAAGTCAGAAAAAAAGTGATACTCTAGAAACCTCATCTAGAAGCATAATACATAAGTATGTTTCCATGTTAAGATCCTTCGAATCCTTAACTAACTATTAGAACATAAGTATAATAAATCTATAATCGATGCTTATCCCTAGGAAGTGTAATTGTCGGATGTTATTGTTATCTCTCGAAAGTGCACCATGTAGAGAGATGGTTGCAGGTTTACTAAGCTTACAAAATTGATCTCTCTCTTTCATAGATAATTGTATGAAACTCTATCTTGTGAATTATTACATAAAATTTAACTTTTAGAAAAATTGGGTTTCTCTCTATTCCCTATCTCTTTCTCTCTCCTTAGTTAAGAAATGAAGTGAAATGAAATGAAATGAATATATATGTCTCACACCCTCTCTTTTTGAGTGCAAAATATTATTATCATATAAATCAAAAGCTAAAAAATGTTAATCATGCTAGATATTGGTTGATGTCATGTCAGTGATTTATCACTGATTTCCCGCTCACATGGTTTTGCAAGATGTAAGTAAGATGGAAAAACAACATGTTTTGTGATTCATTATATATTATTGTAATTCATGTATGTTAATGGAAATAAATTTTCATTGGAGGTCTATGTTCCAGTAAAGATTTGGGTAGATCTCAAGCTTTGGTCCATATCAACAGGGGATGGGAATAATGGTATCAGGGGTGTATTTCGGACACAAGTGCATTTAACTATAGGTGATCCTTGGAATTCAGGGGTTTTAGATATCAAGTTCAAAAATGAGAATCCTGGATCTCTATCCTTAAGTGCTATGGTAAAGGATAAACTTGCATCATTATCTGAGTATTGAAAGTGTTACTTATATGAAGTTTTTGGTAACCTGTTCTATGGAAGCTCAATTTTTTATGGAGATGTTCACCTAAGGATGGATGTTATTTGAAACCTGAGAAAATCCTCTCTCTAGCCTTGCACTAAATGGGGCTCCCCTGCAATCCTGAATCTAATATTTTATAGTGCACTTATAGTCTGTAATTCCATGATGCACCTAATTCGTGTGAAGTTTTTCTTACTTTGAAAATGTAATAAATGAATCTAATTACCTAGGGATGGAGCTTAGACCTGTATGAAAAACTTGACACCTTCTATTTTAGGTAAATCAGATCCCGAGTCTGCAGAGTGATCATCCATCCTCCTAAAGTGTATTTAGCAGGATGTCGATGAGAACCCGATTTTTAGGCAATTACATGGAACAAATATTTTTCGGTGAGCTAATAAAATTAAGTCCAATGACTAGGATTGCTAAATCTACTTCTTCTCTTAGTTTTGGGGAAGAGGCGATTCAATATGAAGCTGGTACTCATTGAGGAACATGGTTTAATTTGTAGATTCGACAACTTTTCTCTTGGGTCTACCAATGCTTACATGCCTAGATTTTACGGTAATGGGAACCTTTCTTCAAAGTCACCTGAAGAGTTGGGATCATAAATGTATCCTAGTGATCGTAGTTTCGTTTATCGTGGCATTTGTTAATGTTTTAGATAGGGAATTCTAAGAGTTTATTGGGAAAGTTTGGGACATTTGAATCCCATGATTAAATTTTGATGAAACATAATCCCTTTGTTTAACCCAGTTTTTGATACTTTCCAGAGTTAAACCGGTCTGGAATTTAGGTCGTACTGTACTTATCCCCTTCAAAATATGGTTGTGATGAGAAATGCTTGACTGTTACGTTGTGTAACACTCTCAGGAAAATGCTTAACTATTGATCCTAAAAATTGACTATTCCATCTTGCTCACCCACTAGTCCTATGCTAGGTAAGGATTGGTCTGATATGGGATACTATCTTTTGATGTTCCCAGTCAGTATTGATTCCTTAAAGTTGAAGATCCAGAATTCTCATGAGGACTCAAAATACCCCTATTATGAATAGGTTTCCCTAATTCATAAGCAAAACTTTATTTTATCTTGGTCAGGGATAACATCAAATTGTCACTTAAGTTAGAAAAAAATGACTAAACTTAGAAGTTCCTAATGGTGGAAGAACTCTAATAAGGAAGTCATCTTGCCATGTGAATGATCCTTACAAGATCCTGTGAATTAGATTTCAGAACATAAATCTAATAGAACCTATGATGGATGCTCCTCCACGAGGAAGTGCAACCATGGGATGTTATTCCACATGAAAGTGAAGCATGGATCTTCCTTGTCATGTGATCCCATGACCTCTCGCTATTGAACACATAGAAGTTTTGATTCCTATCCAAAACTTATTGAAAATGTAAATCCAAATACGGAAGAGGAATGGAAAATTGTGAGTCGGAAATGAATGAAAGGAACTATCTCCCCCCTAAAAATGTACCTAATATCTAGAAGGAATAGGTGAACCTTCCCTGGGTGAGACTCCCATTTGTTGCTAATTTTATAGTTATGTTGTATGATACTAGTTTAATATGCTTGCCCTTTTGTTTGTCGGTGACTGCTAGGTAGATGATGGTTTTTTTTATCCTCAATGTATTGTCTTTCTCTAACATATTTTGTAACGAGTGTATGGTCCCCAATTAACCCTCTTTTACCACTAATAAAAAAAACAGTACTCATTCAATGATATTATCTCTAAAATGTGTGTATAGTTTATATTTTTTGTATTTTGTATTCTAGAACAAAATTTTGGTAAAAAGAATTTCTTCTAATGTAAGCTTTCTTAACACAAGAGTCTATGCTAGCTTTCTAGGAGTAATGTTAAATATTGATTACATGATTATATATAAAGGTGTTATCCTGAAAATATCGTGTCATGTTAACATACTCATCAATATATTGTATTCTAAAATATGCAGTTGAATCATTATGTTGTGCCTTTTCAAAAATAAATGTCACCTAAGTGGGCATAATGTGGTTCATGTTACTTCTACAAAATATTGTTTTTGCTAAATATATACTGTAGTCATTTCGTAGTTCAAAGTAGATCTCCTGTAGTGTCATGTGTACTTTATTGTAATTAATAAAAATTTAACATAAAATTATTATGGTAGATTTAATGTTTTAGATTTGTGTGTACAATGTGAATCCATAAACCCTCCCTCTTGTTAAAGGAGTATAACCAAATTTTAAGTATGATATACTTAGATCGTAGTTAGTAGAATTAAGTATAATTACAATGATGTAGCAAGTAGAGGGGAGCATGGATATAAGAAATTCATTATTTAGTTTTAGGAAACTATTTCTTTAGAGTAAATTAGTGTCAATAATTTGGTTAATTGAGGGAATTTTTCTCTTACAGAAGAATACCAATCTTCAATATAAACATGCTATGTACAGAACTCAATTATAGATTTCTGTGATGGGTCAAGAGGGGAGCATGGATAGGGAGACAAATTTTCACTCTAAGGACAGATTTTCATATTGTAAAATGAGACTTGTAAGCAATATTGGTGCTCGAGGGAAATTTAATATCAAAATTTTCAGATCTATAACCACTGAGTGATTAATTTTACCTTCTAAGATGAAAATATTTATAGGATTTGTTTTGTGTAAATCGTTGTATATCATATTTTAATGTTTGACATGGAAATCTTTCCTTAATGAAGAAATTGATTTCTATAAATGAGTGATAATACATTTAGTGAGGAATTTTACAATTAAGATGAGATTTTATTTATCCTACTTGATGGAGTCTAACACTTTTATGGACTAAAGATTGTGAGACATAGTTTACGCTAATAATTAATTCTAAAGTGATTACTTAATTTGGTGAATAGTTGTGTAACTAGATTTGATGTAGATAGAGATATATACATGAATGAATTCACAAAAAAAAAATTGAATTGGTGAAAGGTTACGTGTAACAACGTTGATATGGGAAAATTTAAAACTTAAAGATATCTATCCAATACCTAGGTTGAATTTGAAAAAGATAATGGATGACGTCTAATTTGAACAAACTATTAATACTAGGTCAAATCGTTAAAAATCCTAAAGATGTTTTAATGGAAATATGGTCATCACTAAACACTAGATGCTTGAATTATGATTTAAGTACTTGACTAAATAAAGTTTTCACTTCAGTATTATTAAAAGACTATGTGGTCTTTGAATAGAAAACTAGATGATTTACAAATAGTTGGACATTTCATTAATGATAGTCTAAATTCAATTTAAGTGCATAAGTGTATAATATAACAAAGTTAATTCATTAGATGAATGTATAAAGTGGTGAGTGGTTGAATACGATGTATAAATTACATGTTCCAAGTTATGTTGACATTATTTTTAACACATATTTAGATGTGATCTTAAGTGATTAATCTATATTTTTACTATTTGCAGCCAGTAGTTGGATAAATTTCCTTCATAGCATTGATATCTAACTTCACGAAGCACCATGGATAATTTTATCTGGAGGTGATTATTGTCGTTTACAAGTTTTGCAAGTGACCATACAGGGCCAAATTAAAGGTTGAGAGCGCCCTAAGCAATAGTTTGAGTGGATGCCCTCCTCACAAATTTAGCTAATTTATTAATTTTTCCGTTGAAGTAAATAACTAGAATATGTCTATATTACTCTTGTATTTTTAAATTTACACATATGGTCATAAAATAGTAATAAAAATATTATTATCTTATTAATGTATCAGAGAAGGGTGTAAAATATTCTATGGAGGGAAAAAATATATCATAAGAGATGCTAAAAATGATATAAATACAATATTTTCTACAAGGCTACTTAAAATTCTAATTTAGCGATATCAAGTAGGTGACGGGAACTCGATCTTGTAATACAACACCATTATTTTTTTCAAAGAAAAATATACGTTTTTGTATTTCCAATGGTTTTGTAAAGAGTTATATTTGGACAAGGCCTACAAATTCCTCCATGAAAAAATAATAGAAATTTTCTTCAAAAATTATGAATAGGGAATTAAATACATTTTTCCTTCATTTATACTCACCTCTACTTGATACTCCAGTGACATTAAAAAAAATTACATTAACCTTTTTCTAGAAAAAATTACACACTTATATAATCTAGATCTACATCAAGGAATGGTTAACAATACACACAAAATCATATGAGCTTATAAATATGTGATATTTTCTTTTTCCTGTAAAAACATTACAAAACATTTTTATGTGTATGCATGAAATTAATGTTACTATATAATAATTTATATTAATATATTAATCAATAGTAAATATTAATATTAAAAAATGTAAAGTTGTGTTCTCAAATTAAATTGAAACAAGCCCCCCAACTGCTAGTGCCCTAGGAGACTTCCTAGTTTTCCAAGGGCTTTTAGTGCCCGCTCCTCTTCGACGCTTTTTCGTTATGATGTTATTATTGTTGGATTGATAGTCAGACATTTTGAGTATTATATTTTGATCAATAGATGATGCACTATGTGGATATTTAGACTATTGACATGTTGTGATTTACATAATTATTATGAGGCACTAGATGGTGATGATAGACAATTATATATGTTGATTTACAATTTTCTGATTTTATAATAACATGTCATACTTTGGATGCATAGCCTATGTTGGATGTTTTGAGTAGAATTATGATTTTATGGATGCAAAAATTGAATTAATTGTATGATGTTAGATGATATAATTGCTGATTTCAGATGATAATTATTGACTTTTAAATGTATATTTGTCTTGATGTTGTTAATACATCCGTAAGGCAGGAGAGGTATTTTGTTTGTGTTGTAGAACATTATATCACATACATCAAAAATGGATATGGCACCAACCACAGAAGGATGTCGGGTGTTATGCAACATGGCCAAAATTTGAAAACTTGTGTAATATTATGTTGTGTTGTTGCATACCTAGTTAAGAGGTTTCCCATGGGGGGATGACCTCACATGTGCAGCCATGGGGGTAATGTTCTATTCTTTTAATTTTTTGTATGTTTTTATTTTTGTGTTATGTTTTTAATTGTTGGAAATTTTAGTCACTTTCTTAGAAATTATTAATGTGTCTTAATTAAGCTAATCTAACTTATATTGTTAGCTAGAATAACAATATTATAATTGCATAGTTATGAGGGTAGATGGTCCTTGAAATATTTTGGGCGTAAGTTAGATTTGTGTTAGTTTTTGTGCTATGTACTTTTCCCCAACGTCAAAATTCAAAGTTTTACTTGGGAGACCTTTTTGGGGGCTTGTGGGACAAGCTAAACTTTTCCCATACCTCTTAAATTTACCCAACAACCCTACCTATGGTATGGGTAGTAAAAGGGTTAAAATAATTGCACTTTTTTACTTACCTCTATAAATTTTTCCTTGGTATATTCTGTGTGCAAATTTGAGTGTCATGTGGGCTTGTCATAAACTCGTACATGTTCATTTATTATTTTGGGAATGGAATTTGACTTGTTTGTTGGAATGGAAGGATGATGAAGAGGAATCCTGCATGGATCCACCTCATCATCCTCACATCCCATTTCTGTTTATTGATGGAATTTGTTGGATAGGGGGTTACTTCTTCATTTTATTTCTCTCACCCTTTTGGATTTGAGAGCTTGTTGGAGTTAATTTTCGAGTGTGCTTGGATTTAAGGTGTCAAAAGGTTATGGAGTAAATTATCTTGGAATCTTAATGGAGAGGTATGATCTCCAATTTTTTTATTTTTATTATACTTGTAGATGTGAAAATATTGTTCTTGTTAAGTAGTACATGAGTGTTGTGAATGTGGTTGTTTTTGTGTGGTTCGGTAGTTGCCTTAATTTGGGTGCATGGAGATGGATTTATGGTACCATTGCGGAGGTAAAATGGACATGTGAGGCACACATTTTTGAGGGATTTTGATTGGGAGTTTAACCTGTGGGGTGTGAAAAGGAAAACATGGACATATTTTTGCATACTTGCAATGGAGAGACAAGATTTTTTTATTGTTGCATTGTTCATATGAAGGCTTTGGGTGAAACTCATACTTCACTTGGGAGGAAAAATCAGGTGGTTCCCATATTTCTTTCTCCTTTTTGGTTTTCTCTAAATCCTATTTTGTTGTTTGAGAAAGTTGTAATTTTCTTTATTATGTCCATGTAAATGTGTTGAATGTTTTGGATTGATTTTTGTTCATGGAAGCCATTCTTGTAAAATGTTGTCAAATGTTTATGAATATCCTTCATTGTTGTTTAGTTGGGGCTCAAATTCCAATAAGGGGATGGATTCTCCCCTTATTGGATTATATTTTAGGAGGAGAACGTCTATAACCCTTTTTCTGTGTATTGTGATCTAAGTTTTGAAAGATTGATTATTACAAGACTGAAGCTACAAGTTAGGATAAGAAATGATACAGAGATTTGTATTTTGGCCTTGTTGAAAGTTATTATGGTGTCATTTGATCATTTCATTATTCCCACTTTGAGTGGAAGATTGTAAAATTGGTATGCTTGAAAGAAAGTTGTATTATTACTTTAAAATCTTTTTAACTTGTAAACTCCTCTAAGAGTGTTTGAATGAGAAATTTTTATTTTAAAATGTGTTATATTTGTGGAAATAAACTACCAAAATTTACATTGTTTTGGTGAAGTAGAAATATTTAAATGAGTTGAAATTTCAATTTATTTCTTTCAATATAAGCTTGTTTCATTTCTTCCAAAGTGCGATTCTTGCCATTTTACAATCATTGAGAATCTTGTGAATTTTCACTTCTTGTTGGGAATGGATTTTCAATTAGTTATGGTGAATGAAAGCATAGGGGTGTTTTATTTATTGAAAGTAAGACATTTAAAATTTGTAAAATTTATATCTACTCTTATTTTATTGCATGGAAACCATAATGAAACATTTTAAACTATAGTTGGATTTTATTCATGTTGAAAGAAAGAAAGTAGTGTGTATACAGTTGTGTACAAAATCTTATTAATCTCTCAACTTAGTCTTATATAGAATTAAAAAAAATCCATATATTTAGATAAGAGAATAAATGTGTATATGCATTCCTACTTAAATGTAAATTAGGTTAAATTAGTTTTATAGAAATGTTTTTCAACTTTCTTTTATATATTTTAAACTACTTATTGTTTTTCATTTATCAAAACATTGAAAACAAGGATTTAATAAATACAAATATTTAATATTATTCATATATTAATATCATTCCAATAACAATGATAGTGATATTAAAATATTGATGATAATATATATATATATATATATTACTATATATATTACTATATATATTTCTAATTATTAATAAAAAAAGTTGTATAAAAAATAAAACTTATACAAAATAACAAATATTGGTATTTTTTTTTTGTAGGCCAGTGTGGCCCCAGGTATGTTAGAGATGTTTTTAATGTTGGGGAATGGGGCAGAGGGTCGTTGAACCCACCCCGCACCCCATTGTTAAATGGGATGGGGGGTGGGATCAGCCACCCCCCCCCCCCCCTCCCCCCTTTGTTATATGTGGGATAACGGGCGGGGGTCGAGCCCCCACCAAGCTTAATTTTTTTAATTTATAACCACCAGTGTTAGAACATAGTCATCTGAACATTTCAATATGCGGGCTGTGGTTTTTTGTGAGATGTGACATTAATATACTTTGTTTTAATTATATATATATATATATATATATATATATATATATATATATATATATATATATATATATATATAAACACTTATAAATTGTGGTATGTATATTTAAACCATTTATAAATATATTATTTTTCAATGGATCAAGTGGGGAAAATTCCCATATACCCAAATGGGTATATCAATTAAAATAGATTAATAACCAATATGGAATTACAATCAAACCCTAAGAGGGTAAAATGGAAATAGTATAACAAAAAAAATCTAGAATAAAATGGGAGAATCCACTTTAAGCTCCATCTTCTTCCATGGCTTCCTTCTACTTCTCCTCCCATAAACCTACAAACCAAAACTGAGGAAACAAGTCAAATGAAAGAATAAAATCTTTCTATAGAGATGATTACGGTTAGTTTGGATCCATAAGATTCAAAGGCCCATATTCAATTCATTCAATGGAAAAAATTCATCCCTACAAAAGTATGGTGAGGGTGAGGTGAGAATGCCTTTAAATGAAATATATGGGTCAAATTTGAACGGGGCCACTTAAGTGGTGTAGAAGTTAAATTAATTCTATGGCTTATTTGATTTTTGATGACCTTTTTATTAAAACCCATGACCATTGTAATTAATGAAGTCAAATTTACCATTAGCATTTAGAGAATAGTTATAATTATGGTTTAAATTTAATGGTATTTGTTTAATAGGGAGGGAAAAGTTAGATCTAGTCCATATAATAATAAATTATTAAGTGATTTTTCAACTGCGTTATTAAATTAATTAAGAATTTATAAGAATGGAGTTTTAAACCTAATATGAGAATAAATAATATAAATTAATTGTTGTTTGATAATGATAGACCATTAACTGAGAAATAAACTAAACGTTGCAACCAGTTTTAACAAAAAAAATATTCAGTAAATTCTCCAATTTAACTCTTGGATTGTCTTGGGTTTTGTGCGTGAAATTTGTGGGTGTTAAAGAAATGAATTCCCCTCTATGGACCAAAATAAATAACTCGGGTTAAAACCATTAAAATAAACAAAGAAACATCATGGACATCATGATAATTAGATACATATGTGTTTGACTATCTCATGTATCTAAGACTATTTAACTTGGGTGAAATAAAACACAAAGAAAATCTTTAAAAATGAAATGGTAACATCTTTCGATACATTTGTAGGCCTAACACCATAAAAATATTTTGTATAGGAATGTGTGTGTGTGTGTTGGTGCTCGAAAGACAAGCACAAAATGTCCAAGAAAATATATTTTCAAAAAACTTTGAAATTTCGAAAAAAGAATTAGATTACTTTGTGTGGATGATTTCCTTTAATGAATGTTATATATGTCCCACTTTTCTATGTTTTTATGTTCAAGTTTGTATATTTTTTATTACTATATGTTTTTACCTTTGGCCCATAGACTACATGGTCAAATACTATGCTAGTGACATGTGACATCATATTTCATCCCATAATAGAATTAAGAGAATATTATGAGGAAAATAAGCGACATAATATGTATTAGTTGTTTGAAATGAGATCACACTGTGTGGAATAATATTTTTGGATAGAGATAACTTAAAAGTGAAGGTAGTAATAAGAGAGGGAAGGAAATTTCCTTGAGTATAAAAGGAACAAGGATGAAAAATTTAACTTTCTATCCCACTATGATAATTAGGAACACATACACTTGATGTTATTTTGAACATAAATAACAATTTTAAACTTTATCAAATATTTGTTCATATTGATTGTATTGCTTCTTTATATTTCAAGAAAATTTAATCATTTATTAAGTATTTATTGTTGGGTGTTTCAAATTATTAAAAAGAAATCTTTTCTAAGGAATACACACAAAATGATTCAATTGTATGCCTTTGAGTTTGACCTCTAAATTCTATTTGCTAAAAATATTTATTGAGAAAGGTATACTTACATATTACTTAGGATTTATTCTACAATAGATGACATGATTACTTTTATGGAATTAATCACTACAAGAAACTAGGGCTTTTGAAACAATTTTTCAACAACATTTATATGGTTAACAAGTATTTAAAAGATTTAAAATGCGGCATTTCAATTATATCACATCCACTTTTTGGTACGCTATTCTAGTTCCTCAATAATTAATTATTCCATTGATAGTCCAGGATTTATAATACTAGCTCACCCACATTTTTTATTATATATTGTCCACAAATTTCATGTTTATAACATTCTTGCAACTTTATTCATTACTGGTATCCAAAAACATAACAAAAATGAACTTTTTGTTACATATTTTCTTTTTGTAAAAATACAAGTTTATAATTTTGTATTTCACATCAATATTAAATTTATGCCAATTTAAAAAATTTTGTTTACAATCATCATTTTCATACAAACCTTGTAACTCGATGATACAATTTAATTTCCATAATAATCAATTGGTAAATTATATATTAATAAAACAAATAAATGTTACTATTTAAATCCCATTTCAAAATCCTTTACATATTTCATTCTATATATTATATATATATTTGCAACAAACCAATATTTTTTATATATTAAATGTGAACAAGTTTTTATATTTATGCCGAAGGCATTACAGAGTGAACTGTAACCTTATAATTCTGACATTCGTATGAAATCGTATGGCCAAAGAAAAAAACTATAGGACAAAAGAAAAGACTAAATTGTAAAGATAAACAAAATATGAAACTCCTTCATGAGAAAAGTGAACAAATGAATTGTAAAATAGAGGAAAATACACATAGACATAAATATTAGCTGCCATTAGTAACAGTAAAATAATTTCACCACAAGAAACCACTGTCACCATCAATAAACATAAAACAACAGAGAGGGTAGGACAAACCCTAAAGACTCTGAAGTCAGAAAATTATTTTTACCCAATATCAAGTAAACTGCTATAAATTATTGCATTTGAAAGCAACCAAATTCAATATTTAAAATTATGAATCTATTGAAATATTTATTTTCATGATAATTATAGTATAAATCCATCCAATCTTCAAAATATTGTGAAATAATTTCTTCTGACATAAGATATGTATTATACAACAGAGATGGGGAAACAAACTGAGGAGTTACAATTGTTGGTGTAATGAGTCCTTAATATAGCACAATCAAAATATACTAAGGAAGCATAGAGGAGGAGATAATTAGATGAAATCATCTTATTTATTCTTGTGTGTATATCTCAAATTATGTCTACGGAGGTATAGAGAAGCAAACTCTAAGCTGAGACCTTTAAGAAAAAAACTCAACAAATGTAAGATTTTGTTTTTTCAAATATTTCTTTCTTATATGAATTTATTTAAAACCTTGCTTAGAATAGGGAGTTTAAATACCAATTCATATTTTTTTTCTTTGTTTTTGTTTCTCATGTTTCAATAAACAACATATACATGGTATTAGTTTGTAGAGTTTGTAGAAATGTTTGAAATTGTTATGGATTTCGGATGATGCAAGAAAGTGTTGCGACTAAAGATTACTAAGGAGATCCTTGGGAGAAGATCTGTGATACTATTGAAGATATTAAGCTTAACAATCTGGTATTTTTCAATAGAGGCATTGGGCTAATCAAACGGTAGAATAATTTTTTTAGTATGTTTTCCACCGTTATTTGTTGTTTTTCTTTTTCTTTTTCTCTCTTAAAGAACATGTGGTTGTCTCTAACTGTAGGGTTTTCCTATGGGCATCACCAACTACGTTGTGGATAATGCAACTTTCCCTATGACAGTGGTAAAAGGAACCCCACAACTAGGATAAATATATGGATTTAATGTTTTGTTTTGTGCTTTTATAATTTCTATGGAAGTAACTATGTGTTGCTAGGGTTATCAGTTTATGTGATGTATTACTCATTGCACTTATTATATTATTGAATCACTATTTCAATTGTTAGTTGTAAACAACCATTATTTAATGTTTTTTGAAGAATTTTTCTAGCCCATTTGCATTGTATTAGGATCATTTTATACAAGGATTGATTATAGTAAAAAAAAAATTTATAAACATAATATATATGATTGAATGAAAGATTTTAGTTTTGTCCACAAGATCAAGAAGTTTTTATGATTAAAACGTAGAAACTGAAAAGTGAAGTCAGAGGATATCAACTTTAAAAGTTAGAATGTTTTATTAAGATTTTTAATGTTGGATTTTTTTATTATGAATTTTGATTAGAAAATTTGGGGATGTTTCAAATTTAATCTCTTAAAATACTTTCAAATTCCAATCACTACACCATTTGAATGCCCCTTTGTTGATTCTGACACATGCAAAAGGTAGACAAAAGAGATTTAAATTTGAAGGTATGCGTTGAAATCCTATTGCTATAGACATGTCTGACACTAAAAAAATGTACTACCAAATGTGCAGGTCTGATTTAACCCATAATTGTGCTCATTTTAGGATGGATAATAGTGAGATCTTAGTTTAGCATAGTTCGCCCTAATGCTTGCTGTAGATTTTGATTTCATATGTTTACAGTGGAAGCTAAAATTATGTTGATAGCACATCTTTGGATAGACCACCATGTATATAGATTCAAGTTTTTGTTTAGTTTTATTTCCATATTATGTTTCCATTTATTTCATCTCAACTAAACCTCGGTCAATGTAATTAGAAATAATGCTAAAAGAGTCATTATTGTTAATCCTTACCCTCTTCTTCCTCATGACACCATCTTCCTTGTCTAATCTTATTGTGTAGGAAAAAAATATGACGTTTAACGTCCATGAAAAAAAGAGGACACAACACTACTACACATTGTATTGTAGGAGTGGAAGAAAAGTGTTGGTGCTCATTTTGATCTCGCACCATTTTGCCTTGATTTTCCTCTTATCTGCATGTTATGAAATGTTTTATCTCTCGATGTGAATGATCTAAATCTTTTACCTCCATTTGAATGCCTATCTTTTTTTTCAAAATCCATTGTCATGCCCCCTTTTGAAGAAGTCTCTATGTTTTCCCTGTTTTTACCCTAATTTCTTCAAAATCCCTGGGCTCTACCATTTTTTCCTAGTTTGCCCCAACCATGGAAGCTCGAGAATGATAAATTTATATTTGTATGCATTTGAAAATCCAAATCCATGGTCAAAATATGATCAGAACCATGATTCACTTGGTTTTGTTTCAAAAAAAATCATCCTTAGCGAAAAAATCAAGTTCTGGGCATGAATGGTGAATTTCTATGTTTTCAACGGTCTGACGGGAATCCTTTTCCTATAAATATGATTCCTCAACATTCAGTGGTCACATGGATTCTTTTGGTCTTTCAGGGGACAATGGGCAAATGTTTTAACTTTTAACTTTTCTAGCAAAAAGGCAAATTTGGTTCTTTTGGTACTTACGTGGCTTATTCTAATTGGATGAGGCACAGTGGTTTTTTTTTATAAATTTTTCCTTTTGGCTACTTTGGAAAAAAATTTGAACCCACACTGCGGTCTCGTAAGGATTTGATTAAAGAAAAATTTAAGCAGCAGGGAAAAAGTCTTACTTTGACCCTGCAGAAGGACACGTGGAAAGGTTAAAGGTAGAGATGCAGGCTTTCGGAGGAAACTTGATTTTTTTTCCTCTTGTCATCAAAAGGATCAAAACATCAAAATGGCTCGTAGGCCCGACAAGAAGGAGGTCAAGGTTGGCTTTGAAAATTCAAAGGGGCGAGGAAGCGGACCATCGGAGGCAACTTGGATTTTTTTCCTCTTATCATAAAAAGGATCAAAACATCAAAATGACCCATAGGCCTAACAAAGGATAAGTCAAAATTTGATGGGAAGGTAAATTGCGGAGGTGCGGCCTTTTGGGGGAAATTTGGAAAAATTTCCTTTTGTGGGAAAAGGAGTTAAAAGTGAAAAAATAAGTGTGGTTCCATTGGGACCCACATCAGAGACTAGAAGCGGAAGGGCGGAGTTGTGGGGAAAACTGGGAAAAATTTTCTCTTTTTCAAAAAAGAGGTAAAATAGAAGAATCTAGCAATAGTTCCTTTGGGGCCCACCTTAGGACACATGTCAAGCTCATTCCTAAAGAGTGGAGGTGCAGAGAAAAATGTGAAATATTTAGATTTTTCCAAAAGTTGTAAAAGGTAAAAATGAACCCGCAGGACCATTTTAAAGTGGATCTCCGACGTGGATGGTCCCACTCTAAGAAAATGGGTCCTTTATCCACAAATTTTCAACAATTTCATTGTGGATATTTTATTTAAAATTGTGAATCCAATTTTGTGGAGTCCACCCACAATTATTTTGTGGAAACAACAATTGTGACAATTTTTGTGAAAAGTCCACAAAGGAAATAATTGTGATAATTTCACAATTACAATAATTGTGACATTTTTCACAATTTTATAAATGTAGTCAATCAACAATATTAAAATTGTGAAATATAAAACCAAAATTTTGTAGGCATATTCACAATTTTGAATTTTAAAATTTAAATTATATTCCAAGTAAATTTAAGAAAATTATATATGTGTGAGAGAAACCTTTAAATTTGAATTATTATAATAAAATTGTTTTTTAAAAATATTAACAACTTTAATAATAATTATATTCATAATATTTATTTACATTATATGATATAATTTCAAATGTTTATATGAATTTCATAGACTAAAATAATTAAATACTAAATAGCATAATAATTATAAATTTAAAAAATTTAAAATTTTATTTTGTAAATAAATTTATATAAATTGTAGAAATATAAATTAAATAATAATAATATATACTAATTTTAACAACATAATAAAAAATGAAAAAATAATTATATTTTAAACCATTTTTTATATTCATCTAATAATAAAAAATAATATTTTATTATGAAAATTAGTTTTAAATATGGAATATAGATATGTTAGAGAAAAAATATTTTTATAGAGAAAATATATATATTTTTAAATACATGCATAAATGATATTATTCAAAAAATCTATTTTTGAAACTTACATGCATATATAATGTTAATAAAAAATTTGATAAATATCAATAAGATTTTCGATAACATAGTATATAAACACTCATTTTCAGTTCAAATTGAAGAGGTTTTTAGTTGCATTATTTAACTGTGGTTGTTGATGTATTCATTTAGAATGATTACTGATTACAAAGTTTTATTTAGGTGATTAATGTTCTCAATCAATATCCATTAATTCAGGTAATTCTTATCCTACACTTTCTTTGAATTACTTAATATATAAAGAAAATACTAACAAGTTATAAATCATCAAATAAAAATAAATAGCCAAAGCAATTGTTCATTCTATTTAAATAGATAACAAAATCGTGTTTGGCGTGCAATTACAAATACAAATAAAATATCCAAAAAAAAACTATTCTTTTATTTAAAAGACCTCTACAAGACCCTCAGTCAGACATGTCATCCTTTAATTCTTATTCTAGACGTAAATTTAAAAACTCTTAATCAAATTAAATATGCATGCAAGATGGGTTTTGGTTGTTCAAAACCCTTCCATTAAACCCTTCAACTCTCTACTTCATATTCCCTTATGACTACAAAAGGCGCAACACTCCCAGCCTTTCATCATGCATCCTTTTGAGGCATAAGCCTTGAATCACAACCAGGCTGTCAGCTTCTTATTGTAAAACACTTTTTTTTGGGGGCCAAAGCAGAAGCGAGGGTGAGGGGAAAAAAATTAAAATTTCTATGTTCATGAACAAGGATGTTGATATGTCCTTCACATGCATTTTTATAGGTGCATATGCCAGTTCTTTCCCACGGATCACCAACATGGATAGATATCACACGGATATTCATGGGTGATGACAAATGTCATTAATAAAGATCACCAATGTGGATGCATATTGTACAAATCATGGGTCACCATGCACCGGATCAGATTTTTAGAAAGATTCCTTTTAAAACGTGATGGGGTTGCGTATATCAGCTTAGGTGTCTTAAATATCTCCGCACCAAAAATAACATTATAAAAATAAACGAATGATTATTATCCACGTCTTATATTGCTCTCTTTAGCGATGAACCATTTTTAAAACAATCGATAATTAATAAAAAAATTTGGGAATGGTCTCAAATAACCCTTAAATTTATACTCAAATTATTAGAATTGTGAAAATTCATTCTTATTAAAGTTTAACAAAACTTTAGGAAACGGATTAGTCCCATAAAAATGGAAAACAGTTGTAAATTTTTTGTTCTCTTTTAATATTTTAAAATATAGGTATGAAATGTAACTAAAAATATAGTTATGAAATGTAACTTTGTTGAGTAAATTTGTAATCCGTTCTAAAAATATTTATTTAAACCTTGCAAGAAATATAGTACCATTTAGCTTTTTTTGGTATTTTCGATTTGAGTAAATTTGTAATCCTCTTTTGTAATATTTATTTAAACCTTGTAAGAAATATAGTACCATTTAGCTTGTGTCCATCAACTCTTTGATATATTTGATATATAAAAATAAGTATTATTAGTAGATTAATTTGTTAAAATTTAAAAGTGGATTTAATGGGAAAATTATACTATCCACAAATATAAATATTCAATGTAAAGTAGACATAATTTATGTCTTAAACTAGTGTTATTATGTTTTTTTCATATTCCAAAGGTATATGGTCATGGATTATGAAAAAACAATAGTTTATAGTTGTGATTACCTATAGCTAGAATTTATTAGCAAAATCATTTCTTTTGTTTGTTGTTTTTTTATAATTTATTAATTTTGTGGATTATCCACAATCAATTCAATTTTTTGAGCAATGTATATTCTTTGTAAATCTTATTTGTTATTTTGTATATCAACAAATAGAATTAAATGGTTTACCAATCATATATATTTTATATATATATATATATATATAATGATTGGTTAATATATATATAATGTAAAATTAGTATTTTATTGTTGCGATTATAATTTTAATTTGAAACTAAGTAGATAGTTCACGTTTTTATCTTTAAATAAATAATTATTTCAGTTTAATTCATAACCTAATGTTTCGAGGTTTTTGATTATTTATAGGGACACTTAATAATCCATAATAATTACTTGATATTTAATGTAAATTATTCAATAATAATTTTTGGTTGATTACACGGTTAACCCTAGCACAATTTTAAAATGAGATATATATATTATTAATGATTTAATTAGTTTTATTGTCTAATTTTTTTTATCTATAATAGATTTTAGGAATGTAGATTATTCACATTTATCAAGTTTTTTTATTTTATGTGTGACACATACACATTTGTTAATGTGATACATTATATTGTATAGATGATCAATAATTAGAGTTAATGTAATGCCCAGCTGGGCATCATATTTTTTTTGCTCTACCTGCCCCCCCCTCCCAACCACCTAACCTACGGGTTTAATGTCCACCGCGTTCTCCTTTCTATCCGTGCGTGAGGGAGATAGGAGTGGGTGGAGCCTCGTTTTTCCTTCACCCAGATCTCGTGCTGATCCTCCTTCAATGCGTGCAGGTGGGTGGCTCAACCAACACCTGCCAAAAAATATTAAAATTCCCCTCCCCTCTTGCGTGCCGAACAGCTCCAGGTCGCATCGTTGTTTGCTTTTGCAAATGGATTTGCAGTCTTCTGTCCCCGCCCCTTGTTTTGGTCTACCTGTTGTTTTCTGCTAAACCACGAATGCTTGTTTGCGCCCCATCAAATGCTGCAACAGATGAATTGCTACAGCATGTTCTGGATGGTGCAGGATTTCAGGGATGGTGAAATGAAGGTCTGTCTTCCTGGCGTTGCGTGGCTGGGTGTGGTTTCTCAAAATCGTGTTGTACAGGCAGCTGCAGTGAAGCGTAGAACTGGAATTCTCCTCGGAAAGTGGCGTGAGGAAGCTTTTGGCGTTTTGCAGCAGCTACAGGATAGCGAGGCCGAGTCAATATATAGTGGCCAAGCAAAGGCCATCGAGCTGGAGCTTAACAATGCATGGAGCGTTGTCTTCTTCTGTTGGCCGCGTACAGCTGCAAGCTCGTGTAACAGGCGTGTTACCTCCTCCTCTTTGGGTGCCTCGAGGTGTGTTTGGGTCAGGGATCCATGGCATAGCCTGTAAAAACTCCTATCTAGGCAGCAATCGGGTCATAGTGAGGCAGAGGCCTTTTTGAGCGCTCCAACCAGCAGGTTGTCCAACTTGCTGTTTCTGTTCCGTATCAACGCATCCTCAAATTCGGGACTCTCCTTTAAGATATTTTCTTCAAAATCGATTAAGTGAGAGTGAGAGTGTTACCAGGAGACCTGATGAAATCTATTACAGAGATCCTTTGTTGAGACTTTGCTTGTTTTACGCTGTAACGCATGGGAGAGAATCCCATAGGCGTGGATCAGTTTCATATCTGAATATTCTTGAAGCACTTTTTGCTTTGCAATTATATGAGCATCTTCTTAGAGTCACTATATTAGCAGGCAATAAAATGGTGCATGCTTTTGTGTAAGGGACAGATCACACCCACGGGCAGGAGATCTATGCAATGTTGGAGAAAATGTCTTGGGAGATGAAGGTAGCAGAATATTTCTTAGATCCAGAACATACACTGAGTGTGTATCCCCAAATCGACTGTGTGACAGTGGGAATGCTCCCAGCAGACTTGATGAAATTTCTTTACAAAGACTCCCTACCGAGACCTTGCTTGTTCTTCAATGTAACTCATGGAAGAGGACCTCATAGAGGCGGGCCTGTTTCATATCAGAAATATTCATGAAACACAATTTACTCTGCTATTATATGAGCTTCTTCAGCGTGTCACCAAGCTGGCAGCATAAAGTTTTCTGTTGGAATAATCACGCCATTCAAGTTGCAGCTGCAATGTTTGCATCGAGATTTTGACGCTGCCCCCAAATCTGATGAAGAAAAAGGTTTATCGATCATCACGGTAGATGCCTACCAGAGCCAGGAGTGTGATGTAATCAGTATATTTTGTGTCCAAGCTTCAAATCATGGGGTTGGCTTTGTAGATGATATTCGCCGCATGAATGTGGCAGTGGCACGAGCTCGCAAAGCAGCTGTATTGAAGCAATCTAGTGACTAGTCAGCCTTAATTGAGGATGCTAAGTCTAGGGACTGTTTTATGGATATGGAGTCTGTACCAAGAGATTGTTTTTGGTTATAAAGCCATCTTCTTTTACTTTGTCTCAAACTAGGGCTGCTCCTAATATGAGAGCACCAAGGTTAGGAGGTCCAAATTAGAAACAATCAGATGCATATGGAGATGGTGGAGGTGTTTGGATGAATGACGAAGGATTAAGCTCAATTGCCAAAATGGGACCTACAGAAGTTCTAGGGCTGATCTTGGAGCGGTGTTGGGAGAATGATGGCAAGCATTTTAGACCACCCACCCTGGCTATGAACTCCTACCTGTGCCAACATGAAGATGTTTGATGTTTCGGCGCACAATGAGCTTGAAGAAAATGGATTTAGGCTTCGGTTGCTGTTGCAGGTCCCGTTCATCTTGTCATCGACTGCGGGAGCTTAATCAGGCACGATATTCTCTATACCATTAATTCTTATTTTGTTATTTAATTGAATCACTAAATAACTCTACTCTTCATATTAATGTCTCGTGTGATGGTATACTGTTTGGTTTCCACTTTCCTGGCTCGGTTGTATTTGTTTTGGCGTTAGAAATGATTGCGTTGGTTGAAGCCTTTATATTGTTTCTGGGTTTTAATAAATGTTAGTGAACTTTGTTCTTAAGTCTAATAAAACAAAAGAGGTGGGGGTCCTGTAATGAACACCCCCTAGTTCCTTATGTTGGTCTCACGATTTGGATGTTTTATCAAACATTGTTGTTGGACTCAACCTTATAGTTCCTGTCTTGTTCTTATTCTTGTTTCGGTTCGAGATCTTTAGTTCTGGGTTATGTCGAGTATTTGCGAATTAGGGATTGAGTACTACAAGTGCATTGTGTACAGGTGAATGATGCTTTTCCTGTCTCTATTCTTTTCTTTTAGTTTCTAGTAACCCTTCCCGATTGTCTTGGTGTGTGCTTAGCTTGACTGATTATCGATTTGAGTCAAGTTGATATTACTCTGAACTAGGTTAGTTGCTTTTGTTACTTGTTTGAATCGCTCAAAGAAATACTTTTATTCTTCGAGTGTCATGGTTGATCGTCATAAGTTGATATCAATTCATGTTCACCGTTTGGGGATTGTCGTCTTTGGAATCACCTTCTCTCCCTTGGTAACTGCTGTATGTTTTGAGGAATGTAGCTGATCCTATGGAATGTCTTCTTTTGACGATACTCACATTCCTTTTGGATAGTTTAAAATGTCAGAGGAAATACTCTTTCTTACCTTGATTTTGTTTCACACATGTTGGAGGATACGAGAGCTACTTGATCATTAGTGAGGAAGTTTTCAAATCTTAAAATTGGGATGTTGGTTTTATGCGTAAGTAATTACTCTACATTTTGCTCCGTAAAGATGCTTAAATTTCATTCTCCTGTGACTTAGAGTTTGGTGTGTTTGGAAACTCATTGGTTGACTGGTTTTTGTGCTGATCGTTGTGATATGACCTCCTTGCTGTCATTGTAGTAGAATGGTTGTGTTGACCAAAAAGGTTAAAGTTGACTTGTTGTTGACGATAGATCCTTTGGAAGCTATGTATCCTGTGTTGTGTTCTTGTCAATGATTGAGTAACCCTCCTGTAAGATTTATAATGGTTATGTTTGGTCTTGTCAAAGTTTGTCCTTTTTCTTAAGACATTCTCTTGATTAGAAGAAAATTTAATAGAAGGATTGTTAGGATAGGATGTAACCCATACGAGGTCATTTGTGCGTTTCATCCCTTTTCTGTCCAATTTATTTATTCTGTACTGACACAAAATTAACTGTTATAGGCACATCATCTTAATATTAATAAGTCATGTTGGTTTAGATATTCTCATGTTGATTGATTGTTTGGGATCTTCCAGTGGCATAGTGAATCCTTGGCTTGGTGAACTAACTTAAACAAATAGGGATAGATCACGTTTGAAATTAATTCTCTTCCTGTAATTGTTTTTGTTTTGAAATGTTATCTTGTTAATGACGGTCATTATTGTGATATGGATGAAATTCACTATGATGTTTATTAACTGCTCCTATGTGAAAATGATAATTGAATAGAGTTAGTACCATCCCTTTTATTTAGACATTTTATGCTTTTGGACAGCTCTTTAATTGCTCTTGTTTAGACTCTTGAATTATTATTATTTTCATCAACGGTGTTTTTCTTCCTCCTTGAAACAGTTAGATAACAACATATTGTCTTAATGTTATAGCTTTTATCGTGCTCAGTTCTTGCGAACTGACATGTGCTAACAAATGTGTAGGAGGATTTCCTGAGTAGAAAAGAAAAAAAAAAGAGAGAGAGAAAAAGAAACTCGTGTAGAAAGTGGATTCCATCCTTTTTAGGAACTGCTGTTGTACGAATGTTTTTCTTTTGCTTTACAGCATTGGTATGGAAATTGTGGAGACTATCTAGAAGGCATTGTGTTATAATTTTTGTATTGTTCTCATGTAGGTTGTTGTTATCGTATGAAAGTCAATTTGAGAAATATTATCGTCAATAAGATTAAATGAACTTGTTTTGACATGTGTATCCTTTGCTGAATTTTCACTTTTCAGAATATGATTTATCCTTGAATTGTCAAACCTAATTCTAAATTATCCGAACTTGAATCTTCTTGCATCGCTCTAGTTACCTTGGTCTTGTGTCGATTGGTAAAAGACTATGTTTTGGAACCTAGCAAAAAGAAAACAAGAGAAACAAATATACCTTGTGATCCCGCGTAAACAAATCAACAATCTCTTATTGTGGTGAGTCGTTAGAACGGTCTTAAGGTGAAATCAATGATTAAATTCTTGGAAGATAACGAGATTACAATAAATAGAAGGAACTTGCCTAAGAAACTCTTCGATTTGTCTTACCCGTTGAAAATGTAAACAGTATATTTATTTCTATCTCTTCAAGTGAAGCCCAAGTGAAACCTTTAATTTTTTTCTGATTAGACTCTTGACCCCAATGAAATCTTATTAACAACTAATAAGATCTTAATGATGAATCCAAGAGTTAGACAGTCATGTACTGGAATAAAATAAAATAAAATAAAATTGACCGCTTGAAAAGGTAAAACATAAATGTTCAAAAGCTCAACGTCGAAAAATAGATTGATCAAGTTAAGAGCCATGAGAAATTAACTGCCTCCTCACAAATGAATAAGTTAATCAAGTAAATGAAGTAACCTCTTGCTATTCTATAATTGGTTTACACTGTATATTAACATTATCAAGGTAGGGAAAAATTCTGCAAAGGAGACATGACTTTCAGATGCTCCTATCGTGATTCCTCTGCGAAAAGTAAAGAATGTAAAAACACTTACAGTTAAAACATGAATCTAAAGAAATCTTCTGTGGGAAGACCTTGTTGTAAGAATGCATACTTTAGATGAACCATTGTGTCCTTAGTGTGTGCCTCATGTCTATCTGTAACTAGAGTGGGTCCGTGTTGTGGAAAGCATGTCTTTGGTTGGTTGTATTCCCTAGAGAACTTGTGTAGTGTCGTATTATCTTCAAGTAAGTCAAAACAAAAATTATCCTGTATTTCACTGTGTTGTCCTTGTGTTGGTATTTTTGGTGCGTTACAGTTAATTGATGTATTAAATAATCATAAATACATGTATATTATATTTTTGGAATAATATATTGTCACATTTTTAATTTTAGCTTAATATTTATAAATGATATGAAAAATCAAATTGCACAACTTTATATTTGAGATGTGTAGATTTTACGTAATTTAATATTAAGGGGTCTAAATTTTGTCAAAATATGATGAGATTATGTGATTATTCCATGATGACTTAAAAAAATGTGGTAATTTCATGAATTTTAAAGTTACTTTTATGAAATAGTGGATTTTTTTTCAAGACACTAGACAATGTGATTTTTCTACAATTAAATTTCATGAATGTGAAAATATGGAAAATTTAAACATCAGTTTTATTAAATTATGGAAAATCTACATGATATTTAATAGAAGCTATCCATTTAATGTTGATAATTCACAAATTTTCCACAAAAATAACTTTTTGTGGATAACAATGTAGAGAAATGAGTATATTTCTAGTAGCAGATCCAAATTCAAAATATAAATCAACGGCAGTTGTGCATATGTATCTGATTTTTCCAACATTTTCACTCTAGAGTTCCTAAAGATGCAAGTCTTCATGATTTCTTGATATTTATTACACACCAAATAGGGAAGTGGAGTTAATTTGATATCTAAGTTCGATGAGGAAAATCTGGGGATGTATTTTACCATTAAGATGAGATCTGACCTCTGGGCTCGAACTGATCTTCCATTTTTCCTTCTTAGTTACACAAAAAACTAGATTTGATTGATTAGGGGTAGAAGTGTTTGGTGAGTAGAGGGAAGAGTGATCTACCAGAAGAAGGAGTTGAATACGGGAGATGTTTGAAGAGATCCACCCCCTGAGCACCTCATAACATTTTACAGATCTAATTCTGGGAATCATGATTAGGATCATGGCAAGCACTGGTGCACTTAATGTTTTGATTTTTTGGGGGAAAAATCTGTTGAAAAATGTTATAAATTGCACAAATTTATCATGCAAATGGTTGGAGTGTTAGATGTTGGGACTAATTTTTCTAAGAGAAAATCTTGATTGAACCCATCTTTCTGATAAATTATCTAAAGAAACTTGTTTCTATCGTTTGTGTTAAATTTGATCATGTCAAGGTGGTTACAAGTGTATAAACATTTACAAACTTTGAGATTGTTCTAGAAACTTTCCCCTGCTGATAAATTTAATCAAAATTGAGTTAATATGTGTTATTTTTACCTGCAAAATTTGAGTTTGCTTTGTTCTTAAATGTCTGCAAGTATTTTTCTTAGTCCTGTTGCAATCTTACATTGAAATATTTGTGAATCACATAAGATATTATACTTGTGATAGTTTTATTGCATTTGCAGTTTCATTTATCAAAAGTGATTTCATCTGATAGTGAAATAAAAAAATTTAAAGCCTCTATGAATCCTATCATGACTATAAGATTGTTTGTTAGCCTTTGAGGGTATCTTAGGCATGCTGAAAGAGAGGTTGATAATGTTTAGTTATGTTTTCCAATTTGAGCCTTCATTGTGGATCCTTGAAGTTTGTGTGAAATGTGTCGATGTGGGCCTCCATTAAAGCACATATTCTAGTTAAAGGAACATCCTAGCTATCCTGAAGCATTTATGTTGTTGAACCTCTCCATTTTTGTAAAATTTATCAAGAATTTTGTGAATCAAGTTCATTTCTACCTCACCTCCCACAAAAAAAATCATTTTAAAACAACGAATCATACCCATAATACCCCTATTTGTCATGTGTGTATACAAATGCATAATTTTTACTACCAAAACATGTAGAAACGATCAGGTTTTCAGTGTCTTTAGTGGCTATGAACCTTGTTTAGAAAATATCTCCATTATCTAGTGTGACAACTCGTGAGATTTGGGTTTTGTTACATTGATCCTATTTTCTTCAAGGTCTTTTTCATAATTTAACAAGGAAGGATATCTCTATCTCCTCCACAAACAGCAGGTTATAAAAAGGGTCCTCTCACCCTGGTTGATAGGCATAACCATAAAGTAGTGAGGATAGGTCAAATCCTATTGAGGGTGCTACCCATTTCTCCACATCTGAGTGACAAAGAGCAACCTGCATTTCATCCATGGCTACAAAACGACACACTACATGCTCTACTTGTCTCTAAGTTTCTAACCAAACTTGTGATGCTCCTCAGCTTCTGAGGGAGAATAAATTTGGGTACCAACACCTGATTGGCACCCCTGCTATGGACATAGTGGTTGTAGTTCATTTTCAAACCCTAGTAAACACTTCTTATATGCTTTAAGTTCTAATACATTTTTTTCAAACATCATCTTGTGTTGGGGTCTGTAAGAAGTATTTCAAGATTGTAAGCAATGTGTGCAATTCTTTCATTTTCCGCACCTAGTGCACTAGATTTCATTGAGAAATCTAGGTAAATAAAAGTCAAATCATCTCATTTCAAATTTCTAGTATTGACAGATATTTGATAGATCATATTTTAGTGCATTTGCACAACTAAGGTGCAAATCCTTAGTGGCGACTCTGTATTGATTTGATTCTTAGTGGACTACCATTGTCTTAACCTCTTTCAAGTGAGATTTGTTACTAATCTTTACAAATATGAAAGGAAAAATATATTTCTTTGCTAGGGATCCTACTAGGACATTATTTCTAGAGCTAGGGAAAAAAAATTCAAAAGGAAGATAACCCTACAGAGTTGTTGGACATCGACATACAAGAAAAGAGATCTCCATTAATTGGCCTATTATTGAAGAATTCCATTCAAGTGATTGGCCTATTATTGAATACTACCATTCAAGTGATTCTGAATCAGGTAGCCTCTTTGTGGAATTGAATTCTCCAACTGGAGAGGGGACTTCATTTGGTTTTGAAAAGTTTACTTCTCATTCTACCCCTGTCTTTTTCAAAATTTGATAGGTTTTTTCCAAGAAACAAGGCCTTTAGGGGATATCCATTTTAAAATTTACACTCCTTTGTTTCAAATACCCTCTGCCCCTTATCAATTGGTCTCCCCTCTAGGGTCGCCTCCTTAAAAAAACATCGCCCAGCCCTCACCCAGAACTCATTTTGTTGTAAACAGATTTGGTCGTATAAATTTTATAGGGATGGCTAGTTATCCGAATGCAGTTTCCTAGGATGTAAGAAATATATCACCAAATTTCCAAGGAAACAACACTAGAACTTGTGATTAACATCTAAAGATTTTTATCAATATGATGGAAGACTTTGAGATTGAACATGAGGATGTATATATCAATGTTTTTATCCATACTTTGGAAGAAGATATGAAGGAATGGTATAAAGATTTTCCATATATTTCCATTAATTCCTTGATAGATATGAACAATGCATTTAGATTGCAACATGGTGATAGAAGTGACACTAGGTTTCTTCTATCAGAATTTGAAAAAATCAAGAAGAAACCTAATGAGTCATTACATAATTTCAACACAAGGTTTAACAAGACCTTCAGGAGATTTCCTGTTAGCTTAAGGCCATGTGATGAATCATGTTTGATCAAATATTCAAATGCATTTGATAAAAAAGTTGTTTACTACTGGAGTGACAAAAACCCTACTAATTTGAGGTAGGCCTTCACCATGGCTCTGCAGATAGAGAAAAAAATCAAGGCAATTGCAAAGCCTCCAAAAAGGGAGGGTGTAAAACTAATTAAATCAAAAAAGCCTCAAATAATTAAGGCTACTGATTTGGATGAAGTTGTGAAAACTTTGGTAGGGGTTGTCAAAGAAATATCATACAAACTATCCCGGGTAGAAAAAGGGAATTGGGCAGAGTTCACAAGGTTATGACAAGCAACAAGGAAAAGACATGTTTACAAATCATCATAGAAATGATCAGAGATCTAATGACAGAGACAAGGGACTAGTTGGATTTGGAAATAAACAATCCCAGGCCAGGGATAATAAAATGGTGCTTGATCCTTTGGCTTCCAGAGTTGTTGTTATAGAGGAGACAAATGGCATTGATTGGTGTGATAGATGTTTCATGCCCCATGCTCCATGTGAGGAAGATCAGAAAGAAGAAGATGATGATGATGTTTGCATGATGGTTTGCTCCATGAGCTCACAGTAAGGGGAAACTTCAGTTGAAGTAATAAGTGCTATAACTACTGCTGATTTTTGGGATTACATTCACTGGGTACCCTATTCTTCCTCCCTCTCATACTTTAAAAGTAGATACTATACAATATTTTGAATTTCCAAATAATGACTTTGAATATTTGAGAGCTTTAATGATAAATAAGTATGATGGACGAATCTCATATGAGGAGGACAGGCAGTTATTGATGAATGTTGTTGTTTCGCAGGAGTACAACACAAGAATTAGGGTTTTCAAAGGGACATGGCCTCAATCCAAGCCAAAAACTCCATTGCTTTAAAATATTCCTAAAGAGGATCCTAAGAGAGGTGCATCCACCAAGGGCCTTATTGCCCCAAAAAAAAAATCATACCCATCCTCATGCCTAAGCAGTCAAAAATCATGTGCCATCTAATGAGTGTGTTAGCCTTCCTTCTAATGTTGCCTTGCCAAAGTTTTTCCATTATGATATTGCCCAAGTCTTGATTCAGATCAAGATCTTAGTTCCAATTGTTGAGTTTCTTACGATTCCTAAGCACAAGAAAAAGGATTTTGAGTATTTGGGGCTGAAATAAGTGAAGAGTGCCCCAGACAGAAATGTAAATATTGTGGAGACTCCTCCAATCATTAAAGAACTAGAAGCACCACAAGCATCAAAAGATCTAGATTAACCACTTGAGGTTTATTTGGGGACATCCTTGGCATATTATTAACTAAATGTGGATCCGTTCTTCACCACCCTGATCATTAAGGATAGAACGCACAACTGTATGATAGAATTAAGAGGCATCATGCAATGTTATGCCTCTGGAAGTTATGAATGAACTGAACATCAAGGTAACAGTAGCATATGGGAAGTGCACTACCATGGACTTCCGGAGAAGTGCCAGTGGTTGGATGTGTGAAATGTCTTGTGGTATAACTTACAGCCTATCCAGGCAGGAACTTAAAGCTTGATGTATTTATTGCTAACTACCCATCCAAGTGGGCTATACTTTTGTCTAGAAAATGTGTTGTAAGTGTTGATGGGAGTGTTCAAATGGATATTTTCTATGCCACCATCCCAATTGAGGGAAGCCTTGTCAAATTGTATAGGGAAAAGAAGATGTTGCACCCTTATTCAAGATCCCAACAATGCATCTTATGGAGTATTGTACACAAGTGTTGATGCTGATAACTTTGTAGGATTTGCTAATGGAAAAGAGCACAAGATTGAAGAATGCAAATGTCTTGAAAATGTAAGCTCTTCTTGGAATTTATTGTTTGCTGGAGCTTGCTTCAAGTTTGGAAATGGTGCTGGTGTTGTTCTGATCTCTCCAGGCCAGGAAGAGTTTGTCTTTTCTTTAAAACTCAAATTTTAGTGCACTAATAACATTGCTGAGTATGAGGCACTATTGGTAGGTTTGCGGATTTCTTGGAAATATGGTGTTAAATACATCATTGTTAAAGGAGATTCATAATTAATTTTAAAGCAAGTCAGGAAACTTTATGCCACAAAACTCAGCAAATGAAACAATACAAGTATGCAATATGGGATCTCATTGAGATGTTTGATTCATTCAATATTGTGCATCATGATTGGAGGTTCAATGATTTTGCTGAAAAACTTACATTATTGGGATCTTGGTTTGATAATTGTAAAGTACCCCCATATTATGAATATGATGTTGAGGTGTTAACTAGGCCATCTGTACCTAAAACTATTAAACATTGGCAATTTTTTGATGATGATGCTCTGGTTAGAAGATTTCTATAGAAAAAAGGGGTGTTTTCTGATCAAAATATTGGTTGGGGGCTAATGGTGTGCGTATCAGAGGGTAAAGAAACCTTGTTTTCCAAAGACATCATCCAACTAAAGACTAATACCATTCCTAGAGAGCTGGTTGCTATTGAATCCAACTTTGATAATGTTGATCTCATTATTAACATATGCATAACAACCTCAAGGGATATTGAGGAGCATGAACTTGGCATGAATAAGAAACCAAAGAAGATCTGGTTAGGAAGTAATCTCAACAAGGAGGAAAAACATTCTTATGTCCAATTGCTAAAAAATATCAAGATTGCATTGCTTGGACTTATTCTAGATTAAAAGCATACAAAGAGGATTTGTTTCAACATGAGATTCCCTTAGAATCTAATGCAAAACAATTTAGGAAGAAGCAAAGGCCAATAAATCTAGACCTATCTCTTAAAATGTAAGAGGAATTGAAGAAACTGAGGGATGGAGGGATTAATCAACCTACGAGGTATTCTTCTTAGGTTGTAAACCTAGTACCAGTCGGAAAGAAGAATGGTAACATCAGGTTCCATGTGGACTTCATAAATATGAACAGAGCATCAATGAAGGATAATTATCCATTACCAAACATGGAAAACATGTTGTAGTTAGTGACCGGTTCTGAGTTGTTATCTACCCTGGATGGTTTCTCTGGTTATAAAAAACTTGTTGTAAAGGAATAAGAATTAATTAAGACAACCTTTACCACCCCTTGGGGAAAAAATGTATATTTCAGGATGCCCTTCGGACTAATGAATGCTAGAGCAACCTTTCAGAGAGTAATGGGATGTTGCTTTTGCTAGTTACGTCAATGATTTTATTACTATCTACAAAGATGATGCAACTGTGTTCTCTAGAAAGAGAAGTGATCATTTGCAGCACTTGGAGAAAATGTTGATAGGATTTAGAGAATCTGGCATGTCACTCAATCCAAGGAAGTGCCATTTTGCAGTACAGAAGGAAAAATTTCTTGGTCACATTGTGTCAGAAGAAGGGATAATGATTGATAGAGAAAGGGTAGAGGCCATCAGAAAGGTCCCAATTCTAATAACCAAGAAGGGGATTCAATCCTTCTTTGGGAAGATAAAATTTATCTGGAGATTCATATTGAACTTTGTTGAGTTGACCATTCCAATCACTGACATGCTGAAGAAGGACCATGCCATGAAATGGGAGGAGGATTCCATTAAAGATTTTAATGGGATCAAGGAGGCATTAAAGCATGCCCCTATTTTAGAAGCTCCAGGTTATAATAAGTCTTTCAAACTATTTTCTTTTTCTTCAGAGAACACTATTGCATATGTCTTGTTGCAGAAAGATGATGAAGGGGATGAGAGGCCAACTGACTTTTTTAGTAAGGCATTGCAAGGGGCTGAGCTGAAATACACTATTATGGAGAAGCAAGCATTTGTCTTGGTAAAAAAAACAAAGGTTTTCAGGCCTTACTTTTTGATGTCTAAAATTTTTACTTATGTTCCCCACAATATGGTGAAAGAAATCTTCTCAAAGATGGAAGTCTCAAGCAAAAGATGCAGATGGGTGAACAAGTTGCAAGAATATGACATGGATATCCAAACCACAAAGTTGGTGAGGGGGTTTGGGCTTGGCTAATCTTATGGCTGAGAGCAACTTTCAAACTATTGAGGTAAATGAGGAAGAAGAAGTGTAGATGTTTTTGAAAAATTGATGAGTTGTGAGTGGTACAAAGATGTAATTTTTTATCTTACGCATCTATACTTCCCTGAGCATTTGAGTAAGAACCAAAAAAGATCCCTTAATTTGTATTCCCATAATTATTTCATTATTGATTATGGGTTAGCTTGGAATAACCCCTAAGGGGGTTCTCTTAAGGTGCATTATTGAAGATGAATCCCCCAAGATAATTATTGATCTTCATGGAGTATTTTGTGGGCGGAATTTTGCTGGAAGAGTCATAACACACAACTTCTTGAGGGCTTGTTATTGGTGGCAAAATCTCTTCAAGGATACAAATATTTTGGCTAAAAGATCTTAGAGTTGCTAGCACTTCTCTAGAAGAATGAAAGCTTTAGGCTCCCTACCTTTGTAGCGTGTATCAATTGAATCCCCATTCAAGCAATGGGAAATGGATTTTGTTGGTGATATTTCAGACCCTTGCAAGTACTGGCCATAAGTGGATTCTTATAGCCACTGATTAGTTCACCAAGTGGGTGGAGGCAATCCCCACCAAAAGATCAATACAATAAATTTACATGGATTTTATGTTGAACCACATCATCTGCAGGTTTGGGGGTGCCAGTTAAAATTGTTGCTGACAATTCCATGAGCTTCAGAGCTAAACCTTTGGTGGTAAGGTCCAAATAATAAGAGATCAGTTTGACATATGCATCTAATTACAATCCCCAAGGAAATGGACAAGCTGAGTCTAGTAATAAAAATTTGATGAAGATTATCAGAATAACCTTGGAGTTGAACAAAAGAAAATGTCGTGAAAAAATGAAGTTCATTATTTGGGGTGATATAATTATTGTTAAAAGAGCCACTAGAAAAAGTCCATTTGAATTAGTGTATGGCACTAAAGCTCTTCTGCCTCTGCATATACAACTATCCTCATATTAGTTCATTCAATAACTAGAATATCAAGAAGTTTGTCCATATGAGGCTTGCATTAACCAAATTGTTGAAATTAATGAAGAAAGGAGAATATCTCACCAAAGGCATGTGAAGTTTAGAGAAAAATTGAAGAAGTTATTTGACAAGAAGTTCACTCCAAGAGCTTTCTACATTAGAGATCTTGTGCTATTGTGGGATAACAGACATGAAGAGAAGGGAACACATGGTAAATTTGATGCATTGTGGATGGGTCCTTACTCCATTGACATTCATATTGGTGAGTATACCTTCTTCTTGAAATATTTTGATGGGGAATTTCTCGAATTCCCTAGTAATGGAAGGCATTTGAAACATTTCTTGGATTGATTCCCCAAAATCAAGGTGAGCATCACCTGTATAGTGTATAGTTCGTTGGTTTGTTTTTTGTATTTTGTGTTTTTGCTTGTTCTAGTCCTCGGTGACTTGGTTTTTCTAGTTTCTTGATTGTGTTTTTGGAGGATGGTTGTGGTTTTTCCACTATGCTAGATTTCTCTTTGACTCTATTACCTAATGCTATGTTCTTGGCACTTGTTCTACTAGTTTTTCTTAATGGCACTTGCAGGGATTGCCCATCCCCAAGTCAGAGCCGATGTTGGTGCTCATTTTTTCTTAATTTTGCTCTGATATACATGTTATGAAACGTTTTATTTCTTGATGTGAATTCTCTAAAGATTTTACCTCCATTTGAATTCCTAGAGTTTTTGCACAATCCATTGTCATGCCCCCTTTTGAAGAAGTCTCTGAGTTTTCCTTGTTTTTGCCCTAATTATTTTAAAATACATGGGCTCTACCATTTTTTCCTATTTTTCCCTGACCATGGAAGCTCTAGAATCATCAATTTATATTTTTATGTCTTTAAAAATCCAAATCCATGGTCGAAAGATGCTCAGAACCATGATTCACTTGGATTTGTGTAAAAAAATTTCATCCTTGGCAAAAAAATCAAGTTCTGGGCATGAATGATGAATTTATGTGTTCTTGATGGTCTGGCAGGTGTCCTTTTCCTGTCAAAATTATTCGTCAACATTCAATGGTCGCATCACTTCTTTTGGTCTGTCAGGGGATGATGAGCAAATGTTTTAACTTGTTACTTTTTCCTTTTTTGGCAAAAAGGAAAATTTGGTCTCGTAGCTCCGCTCAATTCTGATTGGTTCTTTTGGTACTTACGTGGATTCTTTTAATTGGATGGGGCATGGTGGGTTTTATTTTGAACTTTTTCTTTTTGGCTACTTTGGTAAAAATTTTGAACCTACCCTGCAGCCCCACTAGACTTTGATTAAATAAAAATTTAAGCAACAGGGAAAAGTCTTACTTTGACCTCGTAGAAGGACACGTGGAAATTTTAAAGGCAGAGATGTGGGATTTCTGAGGAAACTTGGATTTTTCCCCCCTTGTCATCAAAAGGATTAAAACATAAAAAATGGTCCACATGCCCGACAAGAAGGAGGTCAAGGTTGGCTTTGAAAAGTCAAAGGGGCGAGGAAACAGACCATTAGAGGCAACTTGGATTTTTTTCCTCTTATCATCAAAAGGATTAAAACATAAAAATGGGCCATAATTCTGACAAAGGATGATTAAAAATTTTATGGAAAGGTCAACGGCAGAGGTTCAAGCTTTCGGGGGAAATTTGAAAAAATTTAATTTTGTGGAAAAAGGAGTTAAAAGTGAAAAAAGATGTGTGGTTCCGCTGGGACGCACACCAAAGACTAGAAGTGGAAGGACGGAGCTATGGGGAAAAATTGAAATTTTTTCTCTTTTCTAGAAAAGATGTAAAATAGCAGAATATGGCCGCAATTCCTTTGGGGACCACCTTATGACATGTGTCAGGCTCATTTCTCAAGAGTGGATGTGCGTAGCAAAATGTAAAAATTTTACATTTTTCCAAAAGTTGTAAAAGTAAAAAAGAAACTCGTAGACCCATTTTAAAGTGGATCTCCCATGTGGATGGTCCAAATTCAAAACAGAAATCAATGGCAGCTTTGGATTTGTATCTAATTTTTTCTCCATTTTCACTCCAGAGCTCCTAGAGATGTGATTCTTCATGATTTCTCAATATTTCTTACATGCAAAACAGAGAAGGGGAGTTAATTTGATATCTAAGTTTGGTGAGCAAGATATGGGGATGTCTTTTACCATTAGGATGAGACTCTGACCTTTGGGCTCGATTTGATCTTCCATTTTTCCTTCTCGGGCATGCAAAGAACCAGATTTGACAGATTATGGGCAGAAGTGGTTAGCAAGTAGAGGGAAGAGTGATCTACCAGAAGAGGGAGTTAAATGTGGGAGATGTTCAAAGAGATCCACCCCCAGAGCACTTGACAAATTTTTATAGATATGATTCTGGGAATCGTGATCGGGATCATGGTGAGCACTGGTGCACTCAATGTTTGGATTTTTTTGGGAAAAATCTATTGAAAAATATTATAAATTACACGAATTTATCATGCAAATGGTTGGAGTGTTATAGGTCGAGACTATATTTTCTAATATAAAATATTGATAGAACTTGTCCTTCTGGAGAATTCATTTGAAAAAAACTATTTATCTCCTTTGTGTTAAATTTGATAATGTCAAGGTGGTTGCAAGTGTATAGCCAGTGAAAAGCTATGAGATTGTTCTACAAACTTTCCCTTGCTAATAAATTTAATCAAAATTGAGTTAATCTATGTTATTTTTGGGAAAAAATTGTGTTTGCTTCATTCCTGAATGTTTGCAAGTAGTTTTCTTTCTCCCGTTGCAATCTTACATTGAAATCTTTGTGAATCACACAAGATCTTATCCATTTGATAGGTTTGTGGCATTTACAATTTCATTTATTAGAAGAGCTTTCATCTAATAGTGAAATAAAAAAAATTAAAATCACTATGACACCTAGCATGATTATAAGATTGCTTGTGAGCATTTGAGGGTATCTTAGGCATGATGAAATAGAGGTTGATAATGTTTAGTTAAGTTTTCCATTTTGAGCCTTCATTTTAGATCCTTGAAGTTTATGTGAAAAGTGCTAATCTGGAACTCCATTGAAGCACATATTCTAGTTAAAGGAACATCCTAGCTATCCTGAAGCATTTCTATTGTTCAAGCTCTCCATTTTTGTAAAATTTCTTAAGAATCTAGTGAATTAAGTTCATTTTTACCTCACTTCCCACAAAAAAAATCATTTAGAAACAACCAATCATACCCATACTACCCCTGTTTGTCATGTTTGTATACAACTGCATAATTTTTACTACCAAAAAATGTAGAAATAATCAGGTTTTAATTGTCTTTAGTGGCATGAACCTTGCTTAGAAAATATCTCCATTATCTAGAGTGAAAACTCGTGAGAGTTAGGTTGTGTCGCATTGATCATATTTTCTTCAAGGTTTTCCTAATAATTTCACAAGGAAGGATATCTCCATATCCTCCACAAACAGTAGGATAGAAAAGGAGTCCTCTCACCTTGGTTGAAAGGCATAACCATAAATTAATAAGGATAGGTCAAATCCTCTTGAGGGTGCTACCCATTTCTCCACATATGAGTGACAAAGAGCAAGTTGCATTTCATCCCTGGATAAAAAATGACACACTACATTCTCTTCTTGTCTCTAAGCTTCTTGAAAAACCTCTGATGTTGCTCAGTTTCTGAGGAAGAATTAGTTTGGGTACCAACAAAAAGTCTTCAAATCTCTTGGTATTTAGAACACTAATTATCGTAGATAATACTGTGAGAGAAGGACTCGACCCTTCGTCCAAGATTTTGGTTAGACTTAAAGGAATGGGGGGAAGTTTGGACATGAGGGTCACATATTATCACATGGTTACATCTATCATATTCGAGAATGAAAACACTCTTCAGATCCATGGTATGATCAGGATCCGCCTTCCCAAAAGGGAGTTCTCTATTATTAGAGGGGAAGGACAATCCAAATATACTCATGGGTATGTTGTTTTTGAAGCCTAACCAAATGATGGCATGAATATTACATTTTAATTACCATTAATTTTCAATAAAATTAAGTTCTTTCCAACTAATCAGATAATAAATTGTATAGATAAATATAAGCAGACAAATTTGTATCTAGTTGTAGGTAGTGAACATGAATTTACCAGATGTGGTTTTCCATGAGGTTGTGAAGTAAAATGTGAAATAAAATCAATCTGATACTTATATTGGGCATTTTCTTTCATGTGGAAACTCACTTAGGAGAAACCATTTGATAGGAAGATAGGATTTTTTAGTATTTTTAATGAAATATGCTTTCTTTCGTATGGGGGGCCAATAATTGATTGGTGGTTTAGGCTTATATATCAATGGGGGCATACCTAATTATATGAATTTTTCATTATGCATGAATTTTATTACACTATAGAAGAACACGTATAGTATTTCCCATGTGGAAAATACATTAGTATTTATAATCATAGAAAATTATTGGGGTCCATATGAACAAGGTGTATGTAATGAGAATGTAAAGGTCGTATACTCTAAATGTAAAAAACAAGAATCTATGTGTGTCTCTAAATTTTTTGAAATCATTTAAGGAATTAAAAAAAATCCTCATTCAATTGATCATGCACATCTTATGATACCACTAAATTCCATTTTAGACACATTTATGTGTAATTCCAATGTGTATAGAAAATGTATAACAACTAAGTAGAATATTTATCCATTTTTTTATAAGTATCTACCTCTTGAATATTTATCCATTTTTTATAAGTATATACCTTTGTACAAATTCTATTAGTTTTCATGACTAATAATTATGTTTTCTAATTACCATTTTTATTTTTTTAATTTTTACCTAGTAGATCATATCTTGTTTCCATTCCTTAATGTTTTTCTAGGTAAACAATATTTGATGGTCAATATATTAATTAATTCTCTATATAAATTCACTTAATATTATTCGACGTGCATGTAAACATCATTGGAAACTCAATAGACATTTATACTTGTCTAAGAATGTAAATGTCCATTGAAAGATAACAAATCATATCCAAAAGATAGATTTGTAATATTATATTTGTATTATTACTAGCATATATATTTAAAAAATCTATGTTAAATATGCCGAATGGTAAAATTGTAACATCTTTGACAAACTGTTAACTTTTCCTCTTTGCATTGCAAATGTTGACATGTGATTTGTCCTAAGAAGGTGTATTGTTTGGACTATTAGAAATCATGCTTGCAATGGAAAAATTATTCTATTCTTGGATTCATTTTTCTGAAATGTTGATGCTTGCAAGGAATCCATTCTGCTTGAGATAGGTAAGGTTGTAAACTAATAATGTTGTTTGTAAATTTATCTCTATCTAATAGCAAAACCTTGGATCAATTCCATTCATCCAAGGTATGTTTAAATTCTTCTTATTTGATCTGTATGATAAAACGATGTTCAGAAATTGAAGAAAATAAGGGACCGAGTCCTTAAATGTACGCAATTTTATTGATCTTTATTAGAAGTCCTTGCTCAATATTTTTCTGTAAATAGTGTGCTAAGATCTTGTTAATTTCTTAAGGATCCTAAATGGCGTAATAAGGATAGATGTCTACTTTTGGACTATTAGAGATAAAACCTAAGTCCTATATTTTTAAGATCTATCCAAATGGGTATCTTACCTAAATTAAACTGGACCTACCTTAGATTTATGTATACACTAATCCTGTTGCATCCTAATCTAAGTTGTATGTTATATAAGTGTGGGATTTGGAATTAACCTAAAATAATGATAGGCTTATCTCTAACCTATTACCTAGTACTAAATTACTATGTGGTATGGCTTAATCTATGATGGCGTGTTACCTATGGCAATATTACAATGACCTAAGGTAAACACTTTGTATCTAACCTAAGTTTCGGATCTTAAACTAATGTAAGGATGGAAGGGGACCTAAGGGGTCGCACAGAAAGTGGAAGGTGGTGGTGACAGTTTCTAAGTCATTTATGCGATTTGATTTTGAAATTTATGGGATAGTACTACTAGATTTGGTAGAGGCGTGGAAATTAGATGGAATCCTAGTTGGCATCTTAGACAAAGTTAAGTGATGCATGCTATTGTTGAAATTGGACTCGCTAACTTTATATGCCATTGGCGTGGAGATATAGGTGGGAAAGTAAAATTAAATTACATTAATGATCATCGGTTTTATTCAGCAAACCACCTTGGAAACCATGAGAGTGGATTTTTGGGAGGTTGTTTGGTATTTCATGCATTTAAATTTTTTCTCTGTATGGAGATATCTGGTTATTTGAACCAATAGTTCTATTCACAATCCAATTCTATTTTTAGATTGTTTGGACTATTTTAGATCGAATGGAGGTATAAGAGGAATTTCAGAAGGAAGTTTTCAGTTGTTGAATTCGTTTACAGAAGAAGGAATTACCGAGGGTCGGTTGGAAATATTCTTCGAATAGACAGAAGCACTATCTAGCATGATAGGCTCTATCCATTAAGTTATTCTTCTTTTCTCTAAAATTATTCGTTAAAATATCTATGCTATCATGAAATAAATGGGTTTTTATTTTGTTATCATTACCATGCAATCTTTCTTCAAAATTCTCTGTATTTATGTTGAAGAAACTTTTCTTGATAATGTAGGAAGTGGGTTGTTTTCCTATTTATTTAATGGTGAACCCTTCTCATCTACTTGCAAGGGGGTTTATGGAAATATAATGTTGCTTTATGTTTTGAACTGGGTTTGTTTGTTATGGTTGTTAGAAGTTAAAAGAATATCCTTCTTTGTTGCATATTTGATTTGTTGAAGTATTGTTACTTCTATTGGAACTGTATTGATATGGAATCTTTCGTTTAGTGTTGTGTAAACTTGAATCCATGTGGGAACAATAAGGAACAAACCACTTCTCTTTGAACGTTTCTGTAGAAACTTTCATAGCTTCGAACCTTGCATTCGACACGATCGAAGTCGATAATGGGTGAAAAAAATTTACATTTTTGAGGATTCAACTTGTATGGAAACAAGAATGAATGTTTTATTAATCCTGTTATCCTTTGTAGTTAAAACTAGGTTGTTTGGATCTAGTTCTTTAGTGGAAACTTCTTGGAAATGGTTTCTGGGATACTTGGATTTTGGAATTATTTTTTGAATGTAACAGTGTGTGAAGTTTTCTCTTTGTTAACTTATATGTATTGGGTTTTTCTTTAAGTCTTTGGAAGACTGAACTAAATGTTGATAGATGAAGCCCTGTTAGGTTGAGAATATTTTAAGAGTTGGCTTTTTCTAAGTCGATATTTGGGTTATTCATGTAGATCTGTTTGAGCTTTCTTGAGGTTGATCTTGTTGTCTACTTCACTTTTTAGTAGCTAATTTTTTATTAAACTTACCCATTCTTGATATGGGTAAACTAATAAGTAATTTACTATAATCTTATTGTTGTAACTTCATGAAGATTTGTTGAATCTATTTTCAGATTTTTAGTTGGCATTTTGTGATCTGGAACTAACCAAATTGGTTCAGAATAAAGGATTTTCTAGACCCTTCAGCCTATTTGATCTACGAGTAATTTGGAAGGATTAGAATTACTTGGTGACTTAGTAGATGTCTGCAGATTGAACCTATCCATTGAAATATAAAAAAATAGTTTGAATCATCTCTATAGATGGATTGTGCACCTATAGCTAAGTCATGTCGTTATTTGTTTTGTACCTTATTTGAAGTTGAATGCAAATTTATCCTCTTTGTCCATCCAAAGGATGTTTTCTCTCAATTTTTTGAGGTTGTGATTGTGAGTCTATCTTAACGATTGTTCCACTTTCTCTTAAAGGAATGAATAGACTATGGCTCTTCTGAATGAAACTTTGATGATTTACAAGGGTTGTTGAAGGTTGTTATTTTCTTGTAGGTTGTTTGGAAAATATTATTATTGCACCTACTTCTTGACATGGATAACGTACTATTTTTAATGTTTTCTGTCATGTTGGGGGAACCTTATTTTGGAACCCGATTTGAATAATGCAGTTGCATGATTTGGTTTAAAAGTTGTTAGTGCATGTTTTATATGTTTAAAATAGTTTAAGGATGTTAAGAATGGGTCTGTACCATTCCTTTTACGACCTTCTTTACTTAGGAAGGAATGTTGGAATCCTCTTTTAAACATGATTGAATGACTCCTTTCTCTTTTATTCTCTGATGTAAAGTTTCATCGCTGCCTCCTTTGCAAACTATAGGGGATTATGTGTTGTATTATCCTTTCTAAGCTGTGAAATGATATTCAGCTTAACCGAATTAGAAGGGAAGCTCTAATTTCTTTATCTCAGTTCAACCTTCCCTCTTTTGTGTAACTTGTATATAGATTTGGATCGGTCAGTTGCATTACTTTCTAGAATGCATCAAGTAGTTGCTGAAACTTCTCTCTTACTCACTTGATTTGTATTGAAGGAATTAATGTTGTTTTATAGTATTAATGTTGTATGCCTTTTATTGAGGGAATACTTTCCTAATTATAATTTGTGGACTAACTTGAGAGTTTAGGTTATATCATGGAATATGAATTAGGGTATAGCATTTGGAATGGGAATCTATTATTTTTATGTTGTAGATGATTCATCCTAAAACCTTTCAAGAAGCTAGAATTTTCTTGGCTGTACATGTCTTTTTCTGGAAATTTGTAATGTTGAGTTTTTTGGTTTCTGCTTCATAAAGTAACTCTATGTTTGGAAAATAATCGAGTTAGTTTCTGTATTACTAATTCAGATTGAATTATGTAATAAATAAGTAGTAATTAATTTTATTTGATGTAGATAAGTAATTTGGTTGAAATATTACTTATCTAGTATAATGTTGTAAGGTGCTGACTATATCATGATCTTTTCTTAATGTTATTTTAGGATGATCAATTGTTCTTCTTTTATGGTTGTTATTACTTATGATTTGTTTGTTTGCTTAGCTTTACTGTTTCATAAAAGCATAGTTGGTTTTATGAAACAGTTAGTTGAAGGCACATCATTTTAATGTTTAGTGATTATCATGCCCAATTCAATAAATTATATGATGTATTGGTTGCTTTAAGTATGGATGTTTTATAGAGAAATATGATTCATTATTGAAATGTACTGAAAGAAGAAAAGTTTTATTTTTTAATGATCTTGATGTCGGTTGACATGAAATATGTCTGAATTTCATGTTCTTGCCAAATATGTATTTAACTGTGACGAATTGAAAAAAAATTTGAGTTACTGAAACTTGTTATGTCATTCTCTTGTGCATTATATTAAGGAAACTTGTAATCTTATTTCTCATTGTTTCCATTCTTACCTGATTGGATCCTTATTTCTAGTTGTCATTAAAAGAGTTGGAGGGATGGGATTTAATTAGAATATCCCTTATATTAAATACAACTTGTTTAGTTTGGCATGCATGGATTTTCTTGTATGTAATTTGTATGGTTCACTAAATGATCAATGTTAATGAAAGTATAATTTAACTATAAAGAAGTTTGAATTGAAAAAGGGTATAATAAACCCCAACACTTAAAAAACAAAGAGGAAGGTTCATCCCCTCTTAAGCAATACCTCCATAGGTTTTAAACAAATATATGGTACATAAGTTCATTAATCAATCTGACTTCATTTATATGAAGTCTACTATAATGGAACCTGTTCGGGATCTTAAACACACTATTAATGGTTGGGTTGTTATAAGTAAATCTTATGATGGATGTTGTTTCTATTTTCAATTATCTGAACGTTAAGAAAAAATTTATTCAACATAAAAGTAATCCCAAGATTATAAAGTTTCATATTACCTTAACAACTCAAAAGAGGATGATAAACTTAATGGTTGGTGGAAGTAGGATTCAGCAGGGTTACTATAATTTGAATCTTAATCCTAAAATAATTAAGTACAAAAAAACCTCTCCTTGAGGTGTGTACATCTAGATGAGCAATCTTGTCTGATGTTGGCACACACCAACTGCATAATTGTACCTTCATGAAGACTAGGTTCTTCACGAGGATTCAGTGTTGTAGTTGACATGTTACAATAATCATCGGGTACTAGTTCATCTAGATCTACATAAACCTAGACTTGATCTTAGTTTCCATATAGGTCATATTAGGAATATGATTTAGTACAAAATGTGATTCACGATTACTTAAGATAACTAGACACACCCAATCGAATTAGGTCAATTGAGTATGTCTATATACCCTTATTCATCACGAATTGGTTCCTATACTAAATAATGTTGCTAACCTAGCTTAGGGTCAAATATTTAACAAGTGAACTGACAGAAGTTGCTGAAGACCATTCTAGATGACAGATGAATGGGGTGAAGGACGTAATCTGTTAGATGAGTATGTCGTCTACGAATAGTAACATGTATATTATGTTGGAAATCTTTGGCCAAAGTATCGCAAGTTGTTGGTTACGTTTTCCTATGTCACCTAGTTTAAGAAATGGGATTTTAAATGAATATTGGAAACAAACATTTAGATATGTTTTTTAAACAAAACACTCAATACCCAGATTAGGGTAAGAGAACTAGGTATACTTAGTATACACGTAGTATTCAATACTTTATGTTAACATGAGAGATCAGTAGTTCTCCAACTCATTTACAACTGCATATGGTTATTAGTTATGAGATTGATTGGCATGGAATGTGTGTTCTAAATTATGATTATTTAGAACATAGAACATTATGTATAAATGTTTTTTCTCCCCTGTTACTAAAGTCTTAAAATGAGAATGTTACTTCTTGGTATCAGAGCTAAAGGTTATGGCTCTTTGACCTATTGTGTCCATAATCTAATAAAGCTTAAATATTCTTGTTAACAGAAAATGGTTAGAACAAGAGGAAATGTTGCAAACAACCCACTACTAGGTGGAGAAGCAACAACTGCCCAAAAAATCAATGAGATTATTGTTTCCCTGTTGGAAACAAGATATCGTTTAGATGTACTTAAAGAGAAATTAATGGGTAATGAAGAGGAAGAAGATGCTGGTAATAACAATCAGCCACCTCCTGGGGACAACGCCAATATCGGGAAATTTAGGTGTTGATAACAATAATTTAAACCTACCTAATCATTCAAAAAATAAAAAAGAGAAGGCTTGCAGCTGAACCCACTAATGATATATAAAGGATAAGTCCACCTAAGTTTGATGGCACCACATTAGGAGATGGAGCTGAGAATTGGCTCAATGAAATGGAGAATTACTTTGCAATAAGGAACTTCTCAAAGGAAAACAAAGGTAATATGGGGAGCATATCAACTATCCCATGAAGTATCTTCATGGTGGGACAACCGTAAGGCTGAGTTAAACATTGATGAAACAAAAAATTACTTGGGATCAATTTTAAAAAGTTATTTTAGGAAATGATGGCTGCCAAAGACTTTATTATGATTAGAAAATGATTGAATGTCATAACTTATCCCAAGGAAAATTAACTGTAACAGAGTACTCGGGAGAGGTTTACCAAAATCCTTAAGTATGTACGTCAATATCAAATTTATGAGAAGTTTAGGATACAAAAATTTATCAAGGGACTAAATCCGATTATAGGGGGAGAGGTGGATGTTCACAGCCCAAACCACTATGGAAGGTGTTGTTAAAAAATCCATAAGGCAGGAATCAAAATTAAAGGCAATTTCTGCTCCTATGGAGGAATTTAGAAAGAAAGTTCCAAACTCCTCTTCAACATTTCTTACACCTAAGAAAGGACCATGGAAGAAGTTGGGTACAAAAAAATAAGTTTTCAACATATAAAAAATAAGAAAACAACAACAAATAAGCCTTCTGGTAATGTACGAGATAAATTTTTCAAGAACAATAATAACAGACAGAAGTTCTATGGAGGTCAGAATGATAAATTTAAGGCTAGAAATAAATTTGAGCCTAAAAAGGGACCTGTACAAGGCTATTACAATTGTGGCAAGAATCATTATGTAAATTAATTTCCTTTGAAAAAGGATAACCATAATCAGCAGCACAAGATACACGCTGCAGTGGCTGACAAACATGTTGAGAAAGCAAGTCACACCCATAGAGGTTCCGGGTAAGTTATTTGGAAAACTTGTAACTATTCCTTTTGATACTGGACCTACTAAATGTTTTATTTCTAATAAATTAGCATCAAAATTAGAAAGAAAAGATGGAAAAATGGATAAAACATGGGATGTACATTATGGAAATAATATTGTTCATACAGTTAGTATGTATCTTTTTGGGGCATTCCTTAATTTACCTAGTTTTTCCACAGAGTTTGATTTTTATGTTTCTCCCTTGGGGTCTTATGATGTAATCATAGGTGTTTCTTGGTTAGCTGAGCATAAAGAAAAATTTGACTATTTTGAAAAACATATCAGTTACTTAACTGACCTACAGAAAACAACAGATATTTAGGGTGTAAAATGTGAAATTCTCAGCTACAAAAATTATTAGCTATGTAACTTAAAAAGGCCAAAAATAAGGGTTGTACCTTATATGCAGTAAAAAATTATGAATCTACTAAAGAAAATAATGATTTATTGGAATGTTATCCACTGTTACGAAACTTCAGGGATGTGTTTCCATAAGAACTTATAGGTCTTCCCTCCAAACAAGAATTTGACTTCACAATTGAAATCAAAACCTGGAACCAAGCCTATTTCTAAGGCACCTTAGAGGATGACTACTATTGAATTAGTAGACCATAAGGAATAGTTTACATGAAGTTTTGTCAAAGGGTTTGATTAGATCGAGTGTCTCAACTTGGGGAGCACCGGTAATTTTTTGTGAAAAAGAAATATGGTACACTTAGATTGTGTATCGATTATAGAATGTTGAACAAGGAAACTATTAAGAACAAATATCCACTTCCTAGAATATGTGAACAATTTTATTAGATGCGTGGTGCATCGGTATATTCTAAGATAGATCTTCGATATGGATATCATTAGTTATGAATTAAGGATGAGTACATTCATAAAACAACTTTTAGAATGAGGTATGGACATTATGAATTCAAAGTTTTACCTCTTGGATTAAAAAATGCACCCGCAACTTTTATGGAATTTAATGAACAATATTTTTCAAGAATACTTGGACAAATTTGTGCTTGTATTCTTGGACAATATTCTCATATACTCTAAAAGTATCGAAGAACATCATGAGCATTTGAAGATATTTTTGGAAAATCTTGAGTAAGAGACTATTGTTTGGTAAGTTTTCTAAATGTTCCTTCTATGACATGAGAGTGCACTATTTGGGTCATGTTATAAGAAAAGATGGAATAGCTGTAGATCCCTCTAAAATTGTAGTTATAACTCAGTGCCCTGCACCAAAGAATGTATATGAAGTTAGAAGCTTCATGGGTCTTGTTGGTTACTATAGGAGATTTGTTAAAGATTTCTCCTAAGTTGTTTGACCAATAAATTCATTCCAGAATAAAGATAAGAAATTTGTGGCGAATGAGAAAATGTGAATCTACATTTAAAACTTTGAAGGATCAATTAACTTTAGCACCTATTTTGGTTGTAACTGAACCCTAATGGATACTTTAATGCTTTAACGGATGCATCCAGAAAAGGTCTTGGAGGTATTTTGTTACAAAACGATCATGTCATAGCTTACAAAAATAGAAAATTCAAGTTACATCAGTTGAATTATGCTCTGTATGATCTAGAGCTTATTGTCATTGTTCATAGCACTTCAAGTTTGGAAGTACTATCTACTTGGTAAAATTTTTGAACTAAAAATTGATCATCTTGGGATGAAGTGTATTTTTACTCAGCCAAATTTGAATGCAAAACAACGAAGATGGTTAGAGTATTTATCTCAATATGATTTTGACATAAGTTACATTAAAGGAAAGGAAAACAGGTTAGCTAATGCTCTAAGTCGTAGGAAGCACATTTCTACTCTTATAACATTGAGAACTCAGTTTAAGGATAAGGTAAAAAGTTTTATGGAATTTTATTCTTATTTTTAGTAAGTGAAAACAACACTTATTGCATATCCCAATGATGTGAGATATAAGGGGTTTCACTATGATAATGAAGGAATCTTACGGTTTGAAAATAGGGTATACATACCTTTGCGTAAATGATTTAAGAAAGATATTATTAGTTAAATTTCACAATTCACCTTTTTCTGGACACCATGGTATTACAAATATCCTTGCTAATATAAGACAACAATATTTGTGGAAAGGTATGAAAAAGGAAATGATTGAGTTTGTGACACACTTCTTAGAGTGTCAATAATTTAAAGATGAGCATATGCATCTAGCTAGTTTATTGTATCCTCAGAACATACCGCAGTACAAATGGAAAGTAATAAGAATGGATTTTGTACAAGGGTTACCTATGTTAAAAAAGAAACATGATGTTATTTTATTTGTTGTTGATAAACTAACAAAGGTAGCACATCTTATTGCTAGTAATCTTCAGGATGATTCACCTATTTTAGCGAAAAATATTCATACATGAGATTTTTATATTACATGGAGTACCTGAATTAGTCATATCTGATAGAGAACCCAAGAATGACTTCAATATTTTGGAAAACACTTAACGTAGATCTAGGAACTAAGCTAAATTTTAATTCTGCGTATCATCCAAAAACATATGGACAGATTGAATAGTTAATCAAGTTTTAGAGGATAAGTTACGAATGTATTGCATGGATCAATAGTACGAAATGGGAAGAGTACCTTCCATTAGTTGAGTTTGCATATAATAACACATATCATGCCTCTCTAAAAATGGAACCTTTTGAAGCATTATACGGAAGGAAATGCAGAACGCCTATTAGTTAGGACAACATTGAGGATAGAGAGGTTGGTTCAACCTTAAATACTTATGGAAATGGAAAACCAAGTTAAAATGATTCGTGAAACACTTAAAGGAAGTAGTGGATAGGCATAAGTGTTATGCCGAGTTGAAGTGGGTTGATAGGAAATTTTAAATTGATGAGAAGGTCTTTCTTCGGGTTAAACTGAAAAAGAGTTCTATAACTTTTGGCAAGGTTTCCAAGTTATCACCTCATTATGTGGAACCCTTTAAAATTTTCGAAGTAATCAACCCTGTAGCTTATCGTTTAGCATTAACTCATGATTTTTCATGAATGCAAATGATGTTTTCCATATTTCTTTGCTTAAGAAATACATTTTGTTGGTGCTCAGATCTGTCTCACCCCCATTTGTTATTATTTTCCTCTAATCTGCATATTGTGAAAATTTTCTACCTCTCGATGTGGGTTTTTTGAAAGCTTTTATTTCCACTTGAGATGCTTTGAGTTGTTTGCAAAATCCATGGTCATGTCCCTCCTTGAAGAAGTCCCCAAGTCTGCGATGTTTTTGGCCCAATTTCTTCAAAGTCTGCGGGCTTTGCCATTTTTCCTTCTTGAAAATTAAAAAATAATAATAATCCAAAAAATGGGCTCATTTTGGTGTTTTGAGGAAAAATTAGACATTTTTGTCCCAGGCAATCCGTGGGACAGCTGGCACATAGGTACATGTGGGATGCAAAAATATGAAATGGCCACAAGCAGTGAAAATCAGCTAAATCAGACATTGTTTTCCCAGGCAGTCCACGGGACAGTTGGGGACATAGGTATGCGCGGGACTCACAAAGCGCAAAAAGCCGCAAAAGGAACCATATGTTGTAGAGAATGCAGAGGTCAATGACAGATGCATAAGGACAAGGAATCCTGAATTAGGTGATGTGGAAGAATGTTTTTGGGACAGCCAGGATGCGTGGATCTGATTGTTGCTAAAAAATGCTGCAGTGAAGAGAAAAAGTCAATGTTTGACCTCTAGAACTTCAAACGGCCATGACTTGACTCTGAGCTTCGATTTTCATAAATTTGGACTTTATGGAATGAGTATGATGTCCTCTACATCAAAAAATATATATTAATATAAAAGAAACATATTTAGTTCCATTTAATTAATTTTCATTCCCATCAAATGACAGAAGATTCCTAGCAGTCCCAAAATAGTTGCTCACACTCAGAAGGCCATAAATTTTGCATATCTCAGCAAAACCTCACAAAACTGGTACCCATTGGAATTGTGGCTCTAATCCTGATGCACATAAATCAAGAAAATCTATATTTGATGAAGGATATTTAGATATTTTGTAGAAAAAAACAGCTGGGTTTAGAATAATGTTTTATTTGGCGGTTGGGATTGCAATTAAGCAGGCATGCTTATCATTCTTTCACTGTTGCAAGTCATGGGGACAATATCGGTAGATGTTTGCAAGCAACAGAACACTTCATTTCACTCTATTTAATACCTCTTACTAGTGGTTGAAGGATAGATTTCAGGATTTCCATTTACTCTCTCTCTCTCTCTCTGTCTTCTTCTTTTATATATAAGTTGGAGTGCTAGAGGCCAAAATGGGGGGAGGAGGAGAGGAAAGAAAAAAGAGAAAAATTTGACAAATTCCGTCTTTTGAGAAGCCATCTAAGAAACTTGTATATCTCTCTTGTATTAATTTTTTTCGTGTTAAGGTGGTTGCAAGTGTATAACCATTAACAAGCTTTGCGATTTGTTCTACAGAACCTTAATCAAACTCAAGTTCATTCTTTGTGGATCTTATGCAAAATGTGTTTGTTTTACTTTCTGAATATATGCAAATATTTTTTCTTGTTCATGTTGTAATCTTCTATTAAAATATTTTCCAATCACACAGGTCTCAATCCTTATGATAGTTTAGTGGCATTTGCAATTTCATTTCTCGGAAGAGCATTCATCTGGGAGTGAAATAAACAATTTAAAATCACGTTTCTTTCATCTGTTTGACAGAGATTGTTTTTAAGCCTCTAGGTGTACCTCAGGCGTGATTGATCTTAGATTTTGATGTTTTATTGGGTCTTCTAATTCAAGCCTTTTTCATAGAATTTCATATATTGTGTGAAAAAGTTCTAATCTGGGCCTTCATTGAAGTACATATTCTTGTTAAGGGAACATTTTAGATATTCTAAAGTTTTCTGTTGTCTAGACTTTCCATTTTGTAAGAGTTATCAGATATTTTTCAAAATCAAGCTCATTATGCCTCATCTCCCACCAAAATTTATTTAAAAATAACTAATCCTACCCATACTACTCATTTTTGTCATGTGTGTATACAAATACACAAATTTTACTACCAAAACATGTAGAAAAACGAATCAGGATTCCAAATGTCTGTAGTAGCCTGAACGTTGCCTAGAGAATATCTCCACTATCTAGAGCAACAACTTGTGAGAGTTATATTTTGTTGCATTGGTCATATTTTCTTCAAGGTGTCCTTAAGAACTTCATTAGCAAGCATATATCTAACTCCTCCATAACAAATAGGCCTATAAAGGGTTCTCTTACCTTGGTTGAAATGCACAACCCTAAAATAGTGAGGATAGATAAAATCCTCTCAAGGTGCTACCCACTGTTTGTCCAAAGCCTAAGTGTCAAAAAGTCAAATATATTGCTTCCCATGCTACAAAATGACCATACATGATCATCTATCCACCTCTAAGCATCCTGCCAGGTCCATGATGTTACTCGACCTTTGAAGGGGATTAAATTTGGGTACCAACACATTTCATATTTATCACATCTATTAAATTGGAATTCATTGTAGGTCCAAGACCCAGGAATAATCGTAGTTAAACCTATACAAGTGTTAGAAACATGCCAATTGCACTTAAGGAATCGTGAAATAAGACAATGTAAGATCCATTGGGATAAGTTTAACGAAGAAAGTGCAACTTAGGGAGAATCTAGAAGATATGAAAAACTACTTTTCCATATTTGTGTTGAACAAGATTGATTCTATTGACTGATAAGTTTAAGTTTTTAGTCTTTTTATGTTAATAAAATCTGCCAGTTTTGGGGAAGACATTTCATATTTAAATGAACAGCTACATAAATGCTGAATTTGGAATTTTAAAATCTAGTTTTGTTCGAAACATATGTAAAGAAATATAATAATTACATTTGTCCGTGATGAAAATTATGTAACTAAGTTAATCATCGAGAAGATGATTCTTTTAGGAGAGGAAGACGGTAACATCTTTGACAAACTGTTAACTTTTCCTCTTTGCATTGAAAATGTTGACATGTGATTTGTCCTAAGAAGGTGTATTCTTTAGACTGTTGGAAATCATGCTTGCAATGGATAAATTATTCTATTCTTGGATTCATTTTTTTGAAATGTTGATTCTTGCAAGGAATCCATTCTGATTGAGATAGGTAAGGTTGTAAACTAGTAATGTTGTTTGCAAATTTATCTCTATATAATAGTAAATACCCTGGATCAATTCCATTGATTCAATGTATTCTTTAATTCTTCTTATCTAGATATGTAAGATATACCGACATTCAGAAATTAAAAGAAATAAGGGACTGAATCCTTAAATGTACACAATTTTATTAATCTTTCTTTGAAGTCCTTGCTAGGAATTTTTCTGTAAATACTGTGCTTGGATCTTCTTGATAATTTATTAAGGACGTTGAATGGCATAAGAAGGATAGAGGTCTATATCAAGGACTATTAGAGGTAAAACCTAAGTCATAGATCTTTAAGATCTATCCTAAAAAGATTCTAACCTAAGGTAAATTGGGACCTACCTTAGATCTATGCATACAGTAATCCTACTGTATCCTAATCTAAGTTGTATGTTATATAAGTGTGTAGATTATGAAATAACCTAAGATAATGATAGATTTATCTCTAAACCTATTACCTAATACTAACAAATTTACTATGTGTTATGGCTTAATCTATGATGGCTTGTTACCTATAGCAATATTAAACTTACCTAAGGCAAACACTTTTTATCTAACCTAATGTCAGATCCTAAAATAAAGTTCATCTAACCTAAACTAACGTAAGGATGGAAGGGGACCTAAGGGGTCGCATGGCAAGTGTAAGGTGTCGGAAATAGTTTCTAAGTCATTTATGTGATTTGATTTTCGAATTAATGGGATGGTACTACTAGTTTTTGCATAGGCATGTAAATTAGATGGAATCCTAGCTGGCATCATCACTGGAGTTAAGTGATGCATGCTACCATTGAAATTGGACTTGCCAACTTTAGATGGGAGTCATATGGAGATATAGGTGGGAAAGTGAAATTAAATGGCATTAATGATCATCAGTTTTGGCAAGCAAACCACCTTGGAAACCATGCGAGTAGATTTTTGGGAGGTTATTTGGTCTTTCATGTATTTCAATTTTTGTTGTGCATGAAGATATCTATTTCTTTAAACCAATAGTTATGTTTGTAATCCATTTCTATTTTTAGCTCCTTTGGGTTATTTTCGATCTAATGGAGGTATAAGAGGCATTTGGCAAAGAAGTTTTTGGTTGTTGAATTCATTTGGAGAAGAAGGAATTGTTGACGCTCACCTGGAAGTATTCTTCAAATTGACAGAAGAACTATCAGGCATGATAGGATCTATCCATTAAGCTATTCTTATTTTCTCTAAAATTCTTCATTAAAACAACTATGTTATTGTGAAATAAATGGTTTTTTATTTTGTTATGGTTACCATGCAATCTTCCTTGAAAATTCTATGTATTTCAGTTGAAGAATATTTTCTTGATAAGGTAGGAAGTGGGTTCTTTTCCTATTTATTTAATGGTGAATCACACCTTAAAATTTTTTTTGGCTTGAGTAACGTTGAACATGTGTGAACCCTTCTTGTCTACTCGAAAGGGGGTTAATGGAAATATAATGTTGCTTTAAGTTTTGAACTGGGTTTGTTTGTTATGGTTATTTAAAGGTCAAAGAATATCCTTCTCCATCACATATTTGATTTGTTGATGTACTGTTACTTCTATTGGAACTGTATTTAAATGGAATCTTTGGTTCAGTGTTGTATAAACTAGAACCCGTATGGGAACAGTAAGGAATGAACCACTTCTCTATGAACATTTTTTTAGAAACTTTCTCTCCTTCAAACCTTGCATTCGATGTGATAGGGAAAATTTTAGTGGCGAATATTCATAATATGGAGAATATTCCATTTTTGAAAATTTTGAAAAGGTGAATTTTCATGCACGGGTCAGTGACTTGTTCACCTAAAAATTACACTTTAATTATTTTTATGGGTCAGCTTTGCCTACCCTTGAAAACTATCCCCTATATAATCCTAGATTATTTTCCAGGTAGAACTATTCTACTTCACATTTTGTCAACAATATGATATATCATGTATTGCAGATGCGCGACAAGGGTGTAAGTTATTAACGCATGACAAGGAGGGTTTACAGACGCGTGAAAATGGGGTTATTTATCGACACGCGACATTGAAAGATACTTGGCATGTGATAAGAAGGTACTCCAGATATTGACGTATAGCAGACACATGACAAAGGGTTTGTTGATGTGTGACACAAAAAAAATTGATGCACAAGTAGAGGGTGGAGGCTGTAGACGCCTGACAGGAGATTTGTTGTCATGCATCAAAAAAATGCATTGACGCGTGTCAACAAACCTCATTGACGTGCATCAACAACCTTGTTAACACACATCAAATAGGTTTGTTGACATGCATCAATCAGGATGCTAGGAGATTTTTTCAATGTGCAAGCAGTGGGCGGAGGCTGCAGATGCGTGACAGGAGATTTGCTGTCGTGCGTCAAAAAAATGCATTGACATGTGTCAACAAACCTGATTGATGTGCATCAACAACCTTGTTGACATGCGTTAAATAGGTTTGTTGACGCGTGTCAATGAGGATGCTGTCGAATAGCACCCCCATTGACACGCGTCAATAAACCTCTTTCATGTGCGTCAACAAGGGTGTGGACACACATCAATGAGGTCTGTTGACGAGCGTCAATGCATTTTTTTGATGCGTGACAAAAAAATCTCTTGTCGCATGTCTGTAGCCTTTTGTCACACCACTTGAAAATTAGGTGAAATTTTTTCATACAACCCGCAAAAAATTCACCTTCCCATGAAACTGGCTCCGGGGATATTCACGAGGTATTTTCCACCTCTAATTTCTAAGAAGTCTCTTAAAATGAACCCTGCGATGTGAGCTAAGTTGATAATGGGTGAATGGATTTTATGTTTTTGTGGATTCAACTTATATGGAAACAAGAATGAATGTTTTATTAGTCTTCTTATCCTTTTTAGTTAAAACTAGTTTATTCGGATCTAGTTATTTTGTGGAAACTACTTGGAAATGGTTTTTGGGATACTTGGATTTTGGAATTATTTTTTGAATATAATAGTGTGTGAAGTCTTCTCTTTCTGAACTTATATGTATTGGGTCTTTCTTTAAGTCTTTGGAAGACTAAACTAACGGTTGATAGATGAAGTCCTGTTAGGTTGAGTATATTTTGAGACTTGGATTTGTCTAAGTCAATATTTGGGTTATTCACGTAGCTTTGTTTGAGTTTTCTTGAGGTTGATCTTGATGTCTACTTCACTTTTGAGCAAATGTTTTTTGATTAAACTTACCCTTAGGTTGTTTGGAAACTCTTGTTTTAATGATTTAGAAGGATTGTTGAAGGCTATTATTTTCCTGTAGGTTGTTTGACAACTCTTGTTATTGCCACTACTTCTTAATATGGATAATGTACTTCTATTAATGTTTTGCGTCATGTTGGGGGAGCCTTATTTTGGAACCTAACTTGAATAATGCAGTCACATGATTTGGTTTAGTAGCTATTAGTGTATGTTTTCTATGTTTAAAAGAGATTAAGGATGTTGGGAATGGGTTTGTACTAGACCTTTTACAACCTTCTTTACTTCGGAAGGAATGTTGGAATCCTCTTTTAAAGATGATTGGATGACTCCTTTCTCTTTTATTCTCTGAGGTAAAGTTTCATCACTTCCTCCTTTGGAAATTGTAGGGAATTATGTGTTTTATTCTCCTTTCTGAGTTGTGAAATGATATTCAACTTAACTAAATTAGAAGGTAAGCTCTAATTGTTTTATATTATTTTAACCTTCCCTCTTTTCTATAACTTATATATAGATTGGATCGGTCAGTTGCATTAATTTCCAGAATGCATCGAGTATTTGTTGAAACTTCTCTCTAGTTCATTTGATTTTTATTGAATGAATTAATGTTGTCTTGGATCATTATTGTTATATGCCTTTTATAGAGGGAATACTTTCCTAATTCTAATGTGTGGCCTAACTTGAGAGAATATGATATATCATGGACTATGAATTAGGGTATAGAATATGAAATGGGAATCTGTTATTTTTATGTTGTATATGATTCATCGTAAAACCCAACAAGAAGCTGGAATTTTCTTGGCTATAAATGTATTTGTATGGAATTTTTTAATGCTAAGTTTGTTGGTTTCTCCTTGATAAAGTAACTCTATGTTTGGAAAATAGTGGTGTTAGTTTTTATATTTCTAATTCAGATTGAATAATGTAAGAAATAAGTAGTAAGTACTTTTATTTGATATAAATAAATAATTTGATTGAAATATTACTTATCTAGTATAATGTTGTAAAGTGATGATTATATCATGATCTTTTTTTAATGTTATTTTACGCTGATCAAATGTTCTTATTTTATGGTTGCTATTACTTTTGATTTATTTGTTTTCTTGAATTTAATGTTTCATAAAAGCAAAGTTGGTTTTATGAAACAATTAGTTGAAGGCACATCATTTTAATGTTTAGTGCTTATCATGCTCAGTTTAATGAATTGACCCATGCCAACAATTTTTGCAGATGGACTTCGTAAGTGATAAAGGAAGGCAATAACTTATATAATGTATTGTTTGCTTAAATTTTGAATCTTTTATAGAGAATTCTTATTCATTACTGAAATGTACTGGAAGAAGAAAAGTTGTATTCTTTAATGATATTGATGTTGGTTGACATGAAATATGTGTGAAATTGATGGTCTTGTAAAATATGTATTTAACCATGATGAATTGAAAAATATTTGGAGTTGCTTAAACTTGTTATGTCATTTCTCTTATGCATTATATGAATGAAATTTGTAATCTTATTTTAGTTGTTTCCATTCTTACATGATTGGATCCTTATTTCTGGTTTTCATTAAATGAGTTTGAGGGATGGGATTTAATTAAAATATTCGTTAAATTAAATGTAACTTGTTAAGGTGGCATGCATGGATGTTCTTGTATCTAATCTATATGGTTCACTAAATGATGTTAATGAAAGTATAACTTAACTATCATGAAGTGTGAAATGAAAAATGCTATAATAAACCCCAACACTTAAACAAGAAAGAGGAAGGTTCATCACCTCTCGAGCAATACCTCCATATTTAAAAAAAAATGTATGGTACATAAGATCGTTAATCAATTAAAATTCATCTCTATGAATTCTACTATAATGGAACTTGTTTGGGATATTAAACACACTATGAATGGTTGAGTTATACTAAGTAAATCTTATGATGGATGTTGTTTCTGTTTTCGATTAATTGAACATTAAGAAAAAACTTATTGAACATAATAGTCATCCTAAGTTTATCAAGTTCTGTATTACATTAAACACTCAAATAAGGATGAAAAAATTAAGGGTTGTTGGAAGTAGGATTCAACAGGGTTTCTTTAATTTAAATCTTAATCCAGAAATAATTAAGTACAAATGACCTCTCCTTGAGGTGCGTAAATCAAGATGGGTAGTCCTGTCAGATGTTGGCACATGCCAACTGTAGAACTGTACCTTCATGAAGACTAGGTTCTTCACAAAGATGCAGTGTTTCAGTTGACATGTTGTAACACCCCTCAGTACTAGTTCATCTAGATCTACATAAACCTGGACTTGATCTTAGTTTCCCTCTAGGCTAGATAAGGAATATGATTTATTACAGAGAGTGATTGAAGATGACTTAGGATAACTAGACACACCCAATCAAATTAGATCGATTGAGTATGTCTATATATCCTTAGTCATCATGAATGGGTTCGTATAGTAAATCATGTTGCTAACCTAGTTTAGAGTCAAACCTAGAACAAGTGAACTGATAGAAGTCAGTAAAGACCATTCTAGATGATAGATGAGTGGGGTGAAGGACGTATTCCATTAGACGAGTATGTCCTCTAGGAATAGTAACATGTACAGTATGTTTAAAATATTTGGCCAAAGTATCACAAGCTACTGGTTATGTTCTCCTATGTCTCCTAGTTTAAGAAATGGGATTTCAGATGAATATTGGTAAGAAACATTCAGATAGGATTCTTAAACAGAAAACTCAAAATGTAGATCAGGGTAAGAGAACTAGGTATACTTAGTATACACGTAGTATTAAATACTTTAATTTAACATGAGATATCTGTTAGAAACTGAGTCATGAAATGAGATATTGGTAGTTCTCTGAGTCATTTACAACTACATATGGCTATTTGCTATGAGATTGATTGGCATGGAATGTGTGTACTAAATTATTATAATTTAGAACAGAGAACATTATGTATAATTTTTTTTTTCCCTTGTTACTAAAGTCTTAAAATGGGAATGTTACAAAAATTATTGAGGCACGTATTCTATCTACGTCAATTTTACAGATTTATCACTAGATGATCAAACAATAAATTTTGGAGATTTCCTTATCAATTTGAAAAATAAAAGATAGAAAAATCATAAATACAAATTACATGGTGTATTGTATCATAGGACTCTTTTGGCATCATGGACTTTGTAAGATAGCTATCTATTATAAGAATGGATCATAAGATCCCTGTAAATGATATGGTTCGATTGGTCAATGAAGATGTAGTGTCCACTCCTGTTCGACACTTATTATACTATTATTTTGAGTTATCATGGACTATAGACATAGAACTTATTATGTTATTTTAGATTAGCATGATGTTAGATGGTAGAGATATTCTGACTATTGATATGTTTTGATTCATATTGTGGTTAGCATGGATAAAAAAAATTTATTGACGACGAAGATGTTCTATTATCCTATATATGTATATACTGACATTCAATATTATCATCATATTGAACATGTTTTGGTGTTCGAACTAATCTTGTGATCTCAATGATATTGATGAAATGGTGTAATTGAAATGTTTATGAAATTGTAAATGAATGATATCATTTCTTAGCTTTGATGATGATTTCTTGTTATGATGATATTATTTATGGATGTGCATGTATTTTATTTTTGATGTATTTAATGCGGCTAGAAGGGCGAAGGAGGTATTGTTTGATTTTTTAGGGGATTGTACCAAAACAAACAAAGGGGGGTAGGATACCAACCATAGCAGAATATTTGATGGTTTCAATGACGGTAACCAAGGATACTGTGTTATGTGATTTTTGTATGCGGTTAGGATATTAGGAGGTCCCCATGGGGGGGATGACCTAAAATTGTGGCCAAGCGGTATGCATTGTTCTTTTCAATTTTATTTTCATTAATTTATGAGTATGTATTTTACTATTGAATTGTATTTCAGTTTTGTATTGTTGACTAAATTTACCCTTATTTAGTAATTAATTATGTTAATTAAGTTAATTGTGAGATGTGACAAAGCGGGAGATTTATTTTGGTAGATAGTCCTTTTGATCTTATGATTTTTAGTTGGATTTTAATTAATTTACTTGGTGTGTACTCAACCCATCTCTTTAAATTCAAAATTTTACTTTGAATCAAAACTTTGAGGCTTTTATGACAAGTTAAGCTTGTCCCACACCTCTTAAAATTAACCACCAACTATACCTATGGGGCAAGGTGTAAAATTTAGACCCCATTGTGTGATTTGGATGGTAAAAGGTGAAATTATTGCACTTTTATTACATGATATTTTAATTGTGTCCTTAAGAAGTATGGAGTTAGGATTAGTGTGTGTAATGTCACTCCTTGGGATGCACCAGTGATTTTTGTGAAGAAAAAGGATGGATCCTTGCATTTGTGTGTTGACTACATACATCTAAACAATGTAACGATCAAGAATCATTACCCGCTTCCATGCATAGATGATTTTTTTTATCAGATGAAGGGGGAAACCATCTTTCCCAAAATAGATCTTAAGTCTAGTTATCATCAGCAAAGAATTGCAGAGGTGAATATTCATAAGATAACCTTCTACACTCGTTATGGCTAGTACGAGTTCACAGTTGTGCAATTTGGTCTAATGATTTTCCCAACATTATTTATGATTTTGATGAATGGGGTGTTCATGACATTTCTCGACCATTTTTTTCTCATATTCCTTATGATATTTTTATTTACTCATGTATGCATGAGGAGCATGAGGATCACCTTGCATAGGTTTTGTAGTGTCTTTGAGAGCAAAAAATTTCAAGAAACCTAGAGAAGTGGGAATTTTTCAAGATAGAGGTTCAATATTTAGGTAACATTATTTCTCGAGAAGTTATCACATTCGATCCTTCTAATATTAAAGTTATCATGGATTGGAAAAATCCAACCAATGAAATTGAGGTGCACAACTTCGTGGGATTGGTAGATTATTACAATAGGTTTGTTCAAGATTTATCTTGTATTGCACATCCCATCACTTCCGAACAATAGAAAGGGAAGAATTTTTTTTGGTCAAATATAAGTGAGAAGGCCTTTAGGACACTAGAGGAATTCCTTACAACCAAACGTGCTCTTACAATGCCAGATCCTCAGAGGTATTTCTTCATGTGTATAGATGCTTCTTTGGCATGGTTAGGAGGTGTGTTGATACAAGATGGCCGAGTAGTAATTTGTGAGTCTCGTAAACTCAAGGATTATGAGGTCAATTATCAGAATCATGACCTTGATCTTGTAGTAGTGCTCCACATATTGGTGCACTGGTGACATTTCATATTAGGCAGGAGGTTCATTCTTAGGACAGAACATTTGATTGTATGACACCTCTTCACACATCACAATATTAACTCCCGTTAATGGCATTGGATGGAGTTGTTATGTGAGTACGATATGGAGATTGAGCTTGTGAAGGGGAAGGAGAATGAGGTTGTAGATTCTTTGAGTTGTGAGAGGCATTTGGTTATGGTTACTTCGGTGGGTATAGACTTGTGGATTAGGATCATGTGATAGCTTCCACATGATAAATTCTACCTTTCATCTAGAGAAAACACTGAATCTCAAAGATCCCTTAAGGGGAGGTTTAAGGGATTAAAACTTGATCCAAATGGACTTCTCAAACAAAGAGGTAGGATATATATACCTAGGGATGGAGGTTTGAGATAGGATATATTGACAAAGGCTAATATTACACCTTATTCAACCCATTTAGGGGTGAAGAAGATACATGACACATTGAGACATTTGTATCATTGGAGAGGAATTTTGAGGGATGTAGCTCATTTTATGTCTTAATGTTTGGAGTGTCAGAGGATGAAGATTGGGCATCAACATCAAACTAGCCTTCTTTACCCACTTGTTATACCAGATTGGAAAGGGCACAACATTTCCATTGATTTTATAGTAGGGCTACCTACATTGAGATACGACCTCAATGCAATAACAGTCATATTGGATAAATTGATTAATGTGCCCCACATTTCTCTAGTAAATATAACTTATACATCTAGTGCAGTGACGTGAGAGTACTTGGATGATATTGTTAGACTGCATAGGAATTCAAATAAGATTACTTTTCATCGAGATTCCTTATACACATCACTTTTTTAGATTACCATGTAGCATTCCCTTAAGACGAATATTAATTATGGTACAACCTATCATCCTAACACCAATGGTAAGTAAAATTGGGTGAACCAAATATTAGAGGCCATGCTTTAGATGTACGCCATGGATCATCAATCGCATTGGGATGATTATTTATACTTGGTTGAATTTACATAAAACAACTTTCAGAGTTATATTGGTATGACACCATTTCAGGATATATATGGCAGGGAGTGGAGGACTTGACTAAGTTGGGACATGTTAGAGGATAGAGTATCTATTGGGCTTGGTTTGTTAAAGGGCATGGAGTAGCAGGTTGTTTTGATTACATAGAGGTTTACAGGAGCCACAAGATAGAGAGAATAAGTATGCATATCATAGGAGAGTTCACCGTATTTTTGAGGTTGGAACAAAGGTGTTTCTTCATGTGAGACCTCATAAGAGAACTATCTATTATTGAAAAGGCTCTAAGCTAAGTCCTAGATTTGTGGGTCCATTTGAGATATTCAATCACATTGGTCCCTTAGCTTACCATATAGACTTTCCACCTAGCTTGTCTCGTATCCTTGTTGTTTTCCATGTTTCTGTATTATGGAGATACATTCCAAATCCTTCTCATATATTAGATTGGACAGCATTGTAGATATAGAAGTAGGGATAGGTGAATCTAGACGCCATATGCATTATAAGGAACAGGACCTTGGGCCTTTGAATCCATGAGATTGATTAGGTGCGAGTCTAGTGAGATAAGTATTATGATACTACAACTACGTGGGAGGACACTACATTGTTACAGGATCAACTTCAACATCTATTTCAGTTATTTTCAGGAGTAAGTCGAGTCTAAGTGGAAGGGGATGTAGTTCCCACTCCTCTTCGACACTTATTATACTATGATTTTGAATTATCATAGACTATAGACATGGACCTTATTATGTTTTTTGGATTAACATGATGTTAGATCTTAGATATATTCTATCTATTGAGATATTGTGATTCATGTTATGGTTTGTATGGATTCTTAGAGGCATGGATAGACATTCTGTATTGATGATGATGATGTGCTATTATATATATGTGTGTGTGTGTGTGTGTGTGTGTGTGTGTGTGTGTGTGTGTGTGTGTGTGTGTGTGTGTGTGTGTGTGTGTGTGTGTGTGTGTGTGTGTGTGTGTGTGTATACTGACATTCTAAATTTTAGTTGTATTGACCATATATTGGTGTTCGAAGTAATCTTGTGATCTGACTCATATTGGTTAAATGGTATAATTTAAATGTTTTTGAAATTGTAAATGAATGATAGCATTTCTTATCTTTAATGATGATTTCATGTTATGATTATGCTCTTGATGGATGTGCATGTATTTTATTTTTGATGTATTTAATGTGGCCACGAGGCCATAGGACGTATTTTTTATTTTGCAGGTGATTATATCACAATAAAAAAAGGGGGGTAGGAGACCAACCATAGTGGAATGTATGATGTTTGCAATGACGTTAACCATGAAAAATTTATGTTATTTTATTCTTGTACGTGGTTAGGATGTTAGGAGGTCCCCATGGCGGGGACGGATGAACTAAAATTGTGACCATAGGGTATGTGTTGTCCTTTTAGCTTTTATTTTGATTAATTTGTGAGTATGTATTTTATTATTACATTGTATTTCAATTTTGTATTGTTGACTAAATGTACCATTGAATAGTAATTAAGTATGTTAATTAAGTTGATTTAGAGATATTACCAAAGAGGGAAAATTTATTAGGGTAGAGATTCCTTTTGATCTTGTGATTTTAAGTTGGATTGTAATTAATTTACTTGGTGTGTACTCAATTTATCTCTCTGAATTCGAAATTTGACACTCTAGCCAATTTTGGAGGTTTTTGGGGGAATTTAAGCCTCTCCCACACCTCTTAAATTCACCCAAAATCTATATGTACAGGGTGATGGGTCAAATTTAGACCCCATTATGTGTTTTGGATTGTAATAGGTGAGATTTTTGCTTTTTTCTTACATGATATTACAACTGTGTACTTAAGACGTATGGAGTGATGATTAGTGTGTGTATAAGGGTTTTCATATCCTCACCCAAAATTTTATTAGCCTTTTGTTTTAAGTTTGAATGGTGATGTGGAGTTGAGGATAAGTGATGTGGCATCCTACATAAATCCACCTCGCCCTCTTCTTCTCTTTTTTATGTTTATACATGTTTATTTGATGTTTTCGGGGTTACTCATTTTCATTGGCACAATTTTTCTTTTGTAAATTTGCTTGGATTTATTACTTGGAGATTTTGGGAGATTACTTTTGGGATAATTTCTTGGTTTTAGATGAGTTTAAGCTTGTTGAAGATTGTGGAAGCTTATGATGGAAAGGTAGGGATTATGCCTTTATTTTTCAATAACTTGTTTTTTTGTGTTTACAATGAAAATGGTCGTATGCTTGTGATTTTTGTTGGGCTACATAGATTTAATCCAAAAATAAAACAAGGGTAATGAAAAACCATAACTTTTAAATGGTAGAAATTAACAAAAAAAATATATCGAATATCTATTCAACCCCTAGGTAGGGAATTTAAATGTGTTGAAAAGAAATATACAAAACTACAAGCATAATATACATACAAATTGTGTGTATCCACTCCAAAACCGAAAAAAAAATTCTCCATAGCTTCCTTAAGCTCATTGGCTCTCCCTACAACCTACAAAAGTAATATTGAGTGGGATTAGGTAAAAATGTGGATAAAAAGTAAACATAAGGATTTTTAACGCATTATAAATTCAATGGCTCAGATAGAATTGATACAATGGTAGAGGTTGAACCCTAAAAATTTAAGTGGTGGGTTTTTGTGGGGATGGGAATTAAATTAAATGGTATGGGTTATATGTGAATGTGGCTGCTTAAGGACATTAGAGAGTTAGAATTAAATTGCAGCCCTTATTGTTATAGAAAAATGATTATATATAAATGACATTGAATTTAGGGAATAATTAAATGATATCAGGAATGGATAGCTTAGATCATGATCCAAGAACATTAATTTAATTAATGACAAGTCTATAAATATTATAGCTAAACTAGGTATGAACATTAAGTTAATATGGGGAACAAATTAAAGTTACCTTATAAAATAATTCCTTTATTAATTTAAGAGAATCCTATTAAGTAAAATAATGAGATTGACACAGATGAAAATTAACAAAAAAAAATATTGGAGACCTGTTATGGAAAAATCACAGCACCCTTGATTGCTCGCAAGTGATTTTTTGGGGCAGTGAGTGTGATTCATCAAACATGGAGTTATCACAAAGTGTTGGACTTTGCGATTGGGAAAACCCTCCTGAAAAGGTCATCTTGCTATCCTATCCTAGTGCTAACTACTCCAAGGTTTAGAGAGTTGAAAATATAGTCCTAATATCATATTTCCAATGAGACACAGATAGAGAAAGTTCTTGAAAATTAAAACCTTCTCTAAGGGAAGGTAATGCACCAAGAATGAGTGTTAGACATCCTACACAATAAACACAACACAACTAGAATCTTGTAATGACTCCACATCAGTGCACACTAGTTTGTATATGATGAAAGACCAGAAGAGCTGCAACAAAATAAAAAAGGGTTTTTAGAACATCCATGAATCTATTTATATTACTCCCAAAATTGGTATAATACACCACACTCAAGCTCAAAGGAACATATTTTACATTAGAATATCTAGTAGAGAGGTTTGGAATCTGCACAAAATCCCTTATAGACAAGAAGTAGAAGGGATGGGCATATACAAGGTGTCAAAATTTTTGAAATGAGCCCCTCCTTACAATATATAGGAAGAATGAGAGAAACAAAGGTAGGAGGAATTTGAAATCTTACTTCAACAACCTTGAAATGCATTAAAATCACCTGCAACAATGATGGGTGCCACTAGAAAACCCATACCTACATGTACATTTCCTTATTGGGAAGAGAAGAAGCCCATATCTCATCATTTTTGTACGTGAGAAACCTAGACACATTCCTCTAAAATGGCAGACTGCATTTCCAAAAATTCCTATCTTGTGCAAATCTGAGTGCCCAGTCAAAAATTATGGCCATCTGAAGATAAGTGTGTCATTGTGCAATAAATTCAGGTGGTTGATTTGCGTCTTTAGACTTTGAACCTACATCACACCCTCTGGAATCCAAAATTTTAGAATTTCAGGATTCAGATCTTCGAGCATTTCCACTTCGGAGGTTGCTATAATATTCATCTAGTTGAGTTCGTGAAACCTCTAAAATTCTGCAACCCTAAAGTCTAAAATTCATACTTCGTGTTTTGGGATTCAAGTTACTACTTACATGCACTAGGGAATGTTCCGAAATGCCGGAACCCTAAAGTCTGAAATTCAGACTTCGGTTATCAGTCATTTGTGTTTTTGGCGGTTTTCGTTTTGGTGTTTGGATTTCAAAGTTTTGGGTTCTGGGGTTTCAGGTTTCAGGGTTTCTGGGGTTAGGGTACTATTCATCCATCTGGGCAATGTATTTCTCCAAAAACCTAAAAGTCCAAAGTCCAAATTTCAGACTTCGGGTTTCAAAACTTTCTCCTCCCTCCATGTGGCACTATTAATATATCAACCATGTTGACAACTCTGAACTCCCAAATGTTTGAAGTCCAAATGTCAGACATTGAACTCTGATGTCCTTACAACCTTTTAAGATCACAATTTGGGAGTTTTTTCTCACTGAATCCAAATTCTTTCACGTCTAAAGTCTGAACACCTTGGACTCCGAAGTGTCTCTTTATTGTGCATTTTGTTGACTCCCAATGCCTCGCCACTTCAACTTGCTCAGCTCGGCCCAAAATGTGAGCTCCCATGACCAAATTGATCCTCCTATTTCTCTGTGTGACGTCATGTTTATCCAATTTTTCTTAAGGAAAAAATAGGATAACAAGACTTTAGAACAAGTTTGTAATTCTGAAAGGACTTTAGAAGTTGTTATTTAAATTTTAATTAAGTTCTGCATTAATCCATGGTTGTGATTAATTAATTAGATAAGGATTAACTAAATTTAAGATAAGTATTAACACCCTTGCAATCCCTTCAAATAAAAAAATTAACCATAACTTTCGTAAATAATTAATGTGGTTTTGGAGAGTCGAAAATGTGGGCCTTAGAGAAATGTTGTGTTGGAGGATTACATATGGAATCTCTTTTATCAACCGTAATTGTTTCCTACCATTCTTTTTTTTTGCATGTATAAGCCATTGGTTATCAAATCATTTTCCATTTATAGAGATGATATTAATTATTGTATTACAAAATATATTAATCACCATCCAACTTATCGATTAAAGAATCGTCAAAAATGCCCCTATACTATTGACTCATGACAATAATTACCTCCATCTAAACAATAACTTCCTCATAAAGACACATATTGATAACGTTTTTATTTCCAAACTTTGGACATGCAAGCTAGAATTGTTCATAATATTTTAATATTTCTGGGTGGAACTTATGGATTTGTTTACCCCCCTCCTAGCGAAACAATTACCCCGAGAACTAGGAATTCAAAATTTTGATGTCAATTTTCCGTAGCGAACTTGTAATTATGTATATTCGTACCATTTACAATATCAAATCATCCTATAATGCTGTCTAATGGCTTCCCCTGCTAAGTTTCTCTATTATGTTATTCTCGTTTTAGTCCTTTTAGTCATCCTAACAATTGTAGAACTAGATATATTATGCGATTTCATCCTATATAATACTGTGACATCTACCATTTAATGAATGTATTTCCTAGCTAAATCTATTTCAGGCTTCTACAGAGAAAAATACCACATCGACTTTGAGCATGTTAGAAAATAATAAATAGATTGGAGAACATAGTGGAAGTGAAAGTGGTTCACCTAGTTGACTACAGAGATAACTGACGATGGAACATACACATGATAACGTCTCTTTTATCAACCGTAATTGTTTCCTACCATTCAAGCGTTCCCTTCTATCTTTGCCTGGGAGTTTGCTGGGCCCTTAAATTTGTTTTGACGTTCCTTGAGCTGTCAATCTATTTTGACGCTCCGTACGCGTAGCCGGTAAAACTACAGTCAAATAAAGCTTTTAACTATTAACGGCAATCCTTTGGTCGGTTCAACAGTTAATATGTTGAACCCCGTTATATTTATAGTCTTTTGTAGACTTTCCCCTTATTCAGCCCCTCTCCAACACGCCATCTGACTTTGAATGCTAAAAATATTTGATAAATTTGCAACTCATAGCCTATAAATATAATGATTCTTTCATGCATTTCATAAGTTATTTGAAACAACCCTGTGATATTATATAATGGCAAGCTCAATATTCATCAAAATGAATGCATTTCTTCTTTTTGTCAATATTATGTTAATGCTCCATTATGTCTCCGCCAGACACAACCTGCCAAATTCTTTTCCTCCAAATGTGGAGCAGCTTCTAAATTCATATGCTTCAGCTCCAAACTGCAAAGGCAATTCTAAAGACCCTAGATGCCCACCATCTAACAAAGCTGTGTTAGGGGATCAGAACTGGTCATATGGACAGCGTTTTATTCGCAGTTCTAATGATCATAATGATAATGACATTCCACTTGAACACCATAATTCAGTCTTCCAGTGTAAGCATAAGCAGCTGTTAAGTTCATGTCCTTCACATCCAGACTGCAAGGGAAATTCTCCCGACCCTAGATGCTGCACACATTCTAGCAAAGCTTTGTTAGGGGATCAGAACTGGTTATACGGACAGCATTTTGTTAATGATAACAATAATGACATTGCAGTTGAACGACATAATCCAGTCATTCCATCAAGTGTGGAGCAGCACATTTTCAACTATATGTGACATAGGTCATCTACTAATATATCCATCCAATCATTACCACAATTATATACGTTCATTCAATGATATTAATCAAATTATTTATTTTCTAACATGTCAAAATCCTTAACCATGATCATTATTTATATGGAATTACAATATTAATCTATTTTTGTGCATTGGTTGTGTTTGATTCAGGGGCATGAGACATATTCTTTCCTTTGTCCTAGTTCTCTTTGATAATTGAATGAATTAAATAGCCTTTATATTTTGACAATTGAATGTGAGATAACTACTACACAAATTTATGAAGATTTCATTCACATTTTTCAAATGTAAATGGAAAGAACAACGGCTTTTGAACCTTAATTTTTTCTCCATTAAAATTCTACTATTTATTAATTTTTAAAATTAGTAGTTGGGAGGCATTAGCTCCAAGTACTACTTATAGTGCTCAAAACCATTAATTGTTCCTTGATGTTATTTATATTGAAAAATTATAGATATTAACGAACATTTAAATAATAAGTAAATAAGCATTCCCATAGTGGAATGTATGATGTTTGCAATAACGTTCACCACAAAAAATTTATGTTATTTTATTCTTGTACGTGGTTAGGATGTTAGGAGGTCCCCATGAGGGGGAGGGATGAACTAAAATTGTGACCATAGGGTATGTGTTGTCCTTTTAGCTTTTATTTTGATTAATTTGTGAGTATGTATTTTATTATTACATTGTATTTCAATTTTGTATTGTTGACTAAATGTACCATTGAATAGTAATTAAGTATGTTAATTAAGTTGATTTAGAGATATTACCAAAGAGGGAACATTTATTTGGGTAGAGATTCCTTTTGATCTTGTGATTTTAAGTTGGATTGTAATTAATTTACTTGGTGTGTACTCAATTTATCTCTCTAAATTCGAAATTTGACTTTCTCGCCAATTTTGGAGGGTTTTGGGAGAATTTAAGCCTCTGCCACACCTCTTAAATTCACCCAAAAACTATACGTACATGGTGATGGGTCAAATTTAGACCCCATTATGTGTTTTGGATTGTAATAGGTGAGTTTTTTGCTTTTTTCTTACATGATATTACAACTGTGTACTTAAGACGTATGGAGTGATGATTAGTGTGTGTATGAGGGTTTTCATATCCTCACCCAAAAATTTATTAGCCTTTTGTTTTATGTTTGAAGGGTGATGTGGAGTTGAGGATAAGTGATGTGGCATCCTACATAAATCCACCTCACCCTCTTCTTCTCTTTTTTATGTTTATTCATGTTTATTTGATGTTTTCGGGGTTACTCATTTTCATTGGCACAGTTTTTATTTTGGAAATTTGCTAGGATTTATTACTCGGAGATTTTGGGAGATTACTTTCTTTCCTTTGTCCTAGTTCTCTTTGATAATTGAATGAATTAAATAGCCTTTATATTTTGACAATTTAATGTGAGATAACTACTACACAAATTTATGAAGATTTAATTCACATTTTTCAAATGTAAATGGAAAGAACAATGGCTTTTGAAACTTAATTTTTTCTCCATTAAAATTCTACTATTTATTAATTTTTAAAATTAGTAGTTGGGAGGCATTAGCTCTAAGTACTACTTATAGTGCTCAAAACCATTAATTGTTCCTTGATGTTATTTATATTGAAAAATTATAGATATTAACGAAGATTTAAATAATAAGTAAATAAACATTCCCATAGTTTCACTACTTCCAAATGGACATGTGGTGGTTTTGTCAAATGCCACGATTAGACTTATCATTTTTTTTAATATTGTGTGGTGCTTGATGTTTCTCTATTCCATGTAGTGAAATGAAGGAGTTGGGCCTATTTATAGTTGAGCTGGGTCAATTGAAAAGTAATCAAAAAGATGGAAGTTAATTTACCTTCGTAACTTGATTTCATTGTAAAATGTAGTGCTCTACAATAAAGTACTATTTTAACAGTTTTGTTTTGTTTCCATGAAAGGTCAATTATTATTTTTGGATGAGGGTAAAGGGTTTTTTTTGAGAAGGACCCTCCACAGGAAAAAAATGGGCCTGATAAGAAATAAAACCATCAGCACCAAAGGAAACAAATAGAAACATCTACCCTGTAACAAAAAGAAGAAAAAAAGACAACAAGCCTAGAAGAAACACAAAAAGACAATTAGGAAGTTCTAAGAGTCATTCGTAGAGGAACAATGGTATTTTTAGAATATAATTGTTTCATATTGTGTATGGATTTCAACTAATCCGATAAGTCTTCAATAGGAAGGAATTATAAAGCATTTATTGGCCAAAAGGAATTTTCATTCAAAGGAGATGCATGAAGAAAATTATCCTTAGGCGCTTTAGTGGTATTTTGTAACTTAAAGAGCGCCACTAGTTCTGAAGCTGGTGTTTCAGGTACTAAATCCTCCAAATCTAAATCTGATTTTGAATCTTTGTTCAAGTCATTTTTCATCAAAAAAGGACATGGGAGGGAATCTTTCCTCCATTTGGTTATAAAATTGTTTCTTCTATTTAATTGATAATCAACAATGATATGTCCTAGTGTGAAGCACCTTTTACACATCAATGGTATACATTCATAAAATAAAGGTTGAATCCACAATCTAAATACAAATCAATTTGAAAAATAAAAAATAGAAAAATCATAAATACAAATTACATGGTTTATTGTATCATAGGACTCTTTTGGCATCATGGACTTTGTAAGATAGCTATCTATTATAAGAATGGATCATAAGATCCCTGTAAATGATATGGTTCACTTGGTCAATGAAGATGTAGTGTCCACTCCTGTTCGACACTTATTATACTATTATTTTGAGTTATCATGGACTATAGACATAGAACTTATTATGTTATTTTAGATTAGCATGATGTTAGATGGTAGAGATATTCTGACTATTGATATGTTTTGATTCATATTATGGTTAGCATGGATAAAAAAAATTTATTGACGAAGATGATGTTCTGTTATCCTATATATGTATATACTGACATTCAAGATTATCATCATATTGAACATGTTTTGGTGTTCGAACTAATCTTGTGATCTCAATGATATTGATGAAATGGTATAATTGAAATGTTTATGAAATTGTAAATGAATGATATCATTTCTTAGCTTTGATGATGATTTCGTGTTATGATGATATTATTTATGGATGTGCATGTATTTTATTTTTGATGTATTTAATGCAGCTAGAAGGGCGAAGGAGGTATTGTTTGATTTTTCAGGGGATTGTATCAAAACAAACAAAGGGGGGTAGGATACCAACCGTAGCAGAATATTTGATGGTTTCAATGACGGTAACCAATGATACTTTTTGTTAATTGATTTTTGTATGCGGTTAGGATATTAGGAGGTCCCCATGGGGGGGATGACCTAAAATTGTGGCCAAGGGGTATGCATTGTTCTTTTCAATTTTATTTTCATTAATTTATGAGTATGTATTTTACTATTGAATTGTATTTCATTTTTGTATTGTTGAATAAATTTACCCTTATTTAGTAATTAATTATGTAAATTAAGTTAATTGTGAGATGTGACAAAGCGGGACATTTATTTTGGTAGATAGTCCTTTTGATCTTATGATTTTTAGTTGGATTTTAATTAATTTACTTGGTGTGTACTCAACCCATCTCTTTAAATTCAAAATTTTACTTTGAATCAAAACTTTGAGGCTTTTGGGACAAGTTAAGCTTGTCCCACACCTCTTAAAATTAACCACCAACTATACCTATGGGGCAAGGTGTAAAATTTAGACCCCATTGTGTGATTTGGATGGTAAAAGGTGAAATTATTGCACTTTTATTACATGATATTTTAATTGTGTCCTTAAGAAGTATGGAGTTAGGATTAGTGTGTGTAATAGGCTTGGCATATCCTTACCCACCAATTTATTTTTCTTGGGTTTGATGTTTTCTTATTTATGTGGAGTTGATGAGAATTGATGTGGCATCCTACATGGAGCCACCTCACCTTGGGTCCTGGGATGTCCACACAAAGAAGACCGGTGGTCCTGGGACCTCCTCCCTACCTGGGTGATGATTCATAAATTGCCACTATGATTTGACTGGTAGTTCAGAGACAGACACTTTGCACAAGGTGGTGGTCATGTTCTTCAAAAATAGAACCATAAATCCCACAATTTACCCAAAAACTATTTTTTTTGGACTGATGTAAATTTTTTCCTTAGCTTAATTTTATGTGTTTAAAGTCTCTAGTTGAAAGGTTACACCATTTTTTTCATTTCAAGCTTAAATGACTAAATTTAAAGATTTTCTATTTCAATAGTAACAAGAAAACACTACAATATTTTTTTTCCCACAAAATAGTGTTCAACTCAAAAGAAGAAATGAAACTTAATCTATTTTTAATATTATTTTATTCCTTTCCACCAAAAAATGGAATTTATCAACAAGGTTACTCATTATCATTTAATACATCTTTCCACCACTACTACAACCATTTTTTCAAATAACTACAAACAACTTTATTTAACATTAAAATTTTCTAAGAATACATCATTAATGTTTACAACTTCTATGTTACTCCTTCATTCTTACAATGATACAAACACTTATAATAATAATGAACTTTCCTTTTTGTTTAGAGCATAGCTCATTTCCTCACAGTGCAAAGAGATTTCTTTTCCACAATACATTTCAAATTAATAAAAAAATATGCAATGTAACTCTTCTTTTAAATATAATACTACTAGTCTTTCACCTAAGTAGGGATTACATGAAAGCTTTTCTCACAAAGAAGGATTTATTTTGAATTCAAAAAATCTCCAAGTGCCAATTTTTCAATAAGAGATCCACAATTTCTTCACTTTGATAACAACAACAAAAAATGGGGGAGAGGCAACACTCCCCACCCAACAAATAATACAATGAGGAGAGGAAGATATCCTCCTCATTGGCCTCCGAGACCCAACCAAAATGTAATAATGGATGGATCTAACTCGTGGAAACTATCATAAATCTTCTCCATCACAATACAAAAATTCACAAAAATTTCAAAACACATTCAACACAAGATATAATCAAGAGAATGAAACTAATAAAATACACAAGGCTTGAAAATGTAAAGCCAATGGAGCAAGAATCTATGGAGAGATCACTTATGCCTCCCAATGGGATTAAGTTCCCACCTTAAAACCCTACAAAAATACATCTCAAACCCCTACACAAATCTTATGTCTTCTTCAATATCCTCTTATGCCTTCATACAATTTCTAATGTCTCCCTCAAAAGAACCAAGTAAGACATGCAAGAAATTTCGTATCTAAGGTGGGGTACCCAACCCAACTCCCTCAAAAAACATGAAATAAACTATTATACCTTCCTACATATAAAATCCCCATAGCCTTATTCTACGCCATACTTAGGCATTCTACCCAAAAACCAAACAAGCATACCCAAAACATTCAATAACATAAAAATATACACATCCGAGGGAAAACAAATAAAAAAAGGGTGTAGTTCCTACCTTTACATGGTAGAACTTGATCAATGGATCACCCTCCAAGCTCCTTCAAGCTCAATCCAACTACAAAAATCTATAAAACTTCAACAAGCACTCCAAAATCCTCCCACTCCAAAAATAAAAGAGTACAAATGAAAATAAGTAACCCCCAAACAAGAAAATAAATTTGCATATATACAAAAAGGGAAGAGAAGGGTGAGGTGGTTCCATGTAGGATGCACATAACTTATCCTCAAATCCACATCAAAGTCAAATCTCAACCCCAATGAACAATAAATTGGTGGTTGAGAGGAATTACAAGTCTCTTACATACAAAATCCAAACCCACACCCCCTAAGGACAATTTAAAACCAATGTACAAAAAGTGCAATTAATGTCACTTTTTGTATTACAAAACACATAATGGGGTTTATTTTTAGCCCTCAATCCATAGGTAGGGTTGGTATATGAAATTAAGAGGTGTGGGACAAGCTTAGCTTTTCCCAAAAGCCTATAAAAATGGCCCTTAAGCCCAAATACAAAATTCAAAGGTAAGGTAGAGTATACAACACTCAAAGTCACTTACACTCAATCAAAATTATAAAATCCAAAAGACCAAAAAATCTAATAAATGACATCTTTTGTCACATCCCCATATAAATTAATAACAATATTAAATTACTTAGTAAAGGCACATTAATCAACAATGATTAAATAAATTACATCACCAAATAAATCACATACTCTACAATAAATAAATAAAAAGGGAAGGATTTACACACAAGTCGATGGTCACAATTAGATGTCATTCCCCACATGGGGACCACCTAACAAATTAAAACAACCAAAACAAAAACATTACACAAGTTTCCATGGTGACCTTCATTATCTCCATCTAGTATTTTGTTGTGGTTGGTGTCCAATACCCCTTTTGCTTATACTGATATAATTACCTACAAAATCATGCAAGACCTCCTTCAGCCTCATGACCACATCATATAACTAAGTCATCATCTAAACTAAACAATGCAATAATTTTTCTAAAATTTCAACAACATCTCAATTATATCTTTTATCAATATCAACAAGATCACAAGATTAGTTCAAATGATAAATACTACTCAACATGACAAGAATTACAAATGTCAGTAATATATATGCCAACAACACATCATCATCATCAATATAAAAATTTCTCTCTATGCCTCTTTGAATCCACAAGAATCATACTATGAATCAAAATCCATAAATATTCAGAATATCTCTATCATCTAACATCATGCTCAACCAAAATGATACAATTATATCCATGTCAATAGTCAACAGTAACCAAAATCAAAATTATAATAAGTGTTTCCGAGGAGTTGGCACTACAAAACTAGACGGGATTCACCTCAGAGGGGGAATGTAGACAGGGATAAAAGACATAGAGATAGGTATAAGACCCCTATAGCGAGGGATGATCATGTGGAGAGATATAGTGGCCGACAATCATCATGACAAATCACATCAGAGAGATACTGGAGCTACATTTGCACATTATTTTTGGGACACAACAAGATTTTAGGAAGATACATGGCTGGTTAGCTAGAATAGAAGCTTCAACCTATGTCTGTATACCAACAACACAAAAAATCGTGTTGTCATCCACGTTTTGAGAGACAGAGGTTGGGTTTGTTAGAGGAGTAAGTAGCAGAAGCTCCATGTGGATTCAAAGACTATTACTTGGGAGATCTTCAAGGAGATATTCAAGAGTAGGTATATCTCCTCATGGTTTATTCAGTAGTAGATCAATGAGTCTCATGATTTTCTTCACTATATATAAGAGTCAGTTTCGAGAATTACTTCACTATGTATACTATATGCAGGATGAGAAGGTTCGAGTGCAAATGTTCATTTGGAGCTTGAACTTAGATTTGGGAGGTTTGGTGTGAATTAAGTGTCTGTAGACCATAGTAGAGGCCGTTGAGAAAGCTTATATTGTATAGGAGACCAGGGGAAAGATACAACAAGCTAGAGATAGAGTGAAAATCTGTATTGGGGAGATGTAGGCTAGTATGTCAAGGGGGTCAGATTCTCCTCATGGTAGACACGGTTCAACATAGCCTTCTTTCAAGCCGTCTTAGAAGACACACCATCTATAAACCCATCCACCATTTAGTCCTCCACAGAGGTAGGATGCACAAAGAGGGTGTATCATGAGGACCCCAACTAGAGGAGATGTAAGGACACACGCTACACCTAGAGCTCAGTCAGTAGGAGCTCTACATAGTACCCACAGTAGACCATGGGAGGATCATCGAGGTCTACATCATAGACCCCTAGATCGATTGGATGGGTTTCTAATCATTGGCAGGTACAGGGTAATAATTATAGATGCGGTGTAAAGGGGCACCATTGGAAATAGTGTCCATAGAATCCTAATAAAAATGGTAAGGGCCCCATTTCTGAGCCTACATTTGGTGACATGGCTAGGAGCCACATGATTTATGTAGTGGTCGATAACATCCAGGAAAAGAATCAGGACACAATGATTCAGACTACAAGTAGCATCTGTGGTATTTCTACCTCTATCTTGCTTTATTGATGATCTTTTGATTCATTTATTACACCATCTTTAGTAGAGAGATGCAAGTTGGTGGCACTTAGGCAGGGTCATAGCTTGGATGTTGAGATGGATTTTGGAGCCAAACTCATAATGGACTCATTATTTTAGGAAAGTGCAGTTAACCAAGGACTTTTCACCATGACTTTTTTTATTCGTATCCTTCCCTTCATTTTGTATGGAGTTATTTTTTACACAGATTGGTTATCTACAAACATAGCTGGAGTTGACTGTTAAAGCAAGGTGATTTCTTGTGTAGATGATTTGTGGGTTTATTTAGTAATAGTCAGAGTTGAGAGGCATATCTATATTTGAACCATATATGCTATGCAACTTAAGTGATGTGTGCATAAGGGTTGTTAGTTGTATGCCATCACAGTTAGTGACCGATTAGAGGATCAGACTCATGGACTGTCACTTGATGATCATCATATTTTGAGTGATTTTTTTAGATTTTTTTCCCAGTGATCTACTAGGGTTACCTCCCCCATGTGAGAAAGAATTTCGTATGGATTTGGTTCCCGGAATCAAGTTTATCTCACGTGCGCCATATATGATGACCGCCCCTAAGCTATGTGATCTCAAGTTATAGTTAGAGGGCCTCCTTAAGGAGGCACTAATCCATCTTAATGTCACTCCTTGGGATGCACCGGTGATTTTTGTGAAGAGAAAGGATGGATCTTTGCATTTGTGTGTTGACTACATATAACTAAACAATGTAACGATCAAGAATCATTACCTGCTTCCATGCATAGATGATTTTTTTTATCAGATGAAGGGGGAAGCCATCTTTTCCAAAATAGATCTCAATTCTAGTTATCATCAGCAAAGAATTGCAGAGGTGCATATTCATAAGATAACCTTCTACACTCGTTATGGCTAGTACGAGTTCACAGTTGTGCAATTTGGTCTAATGATTTTCCCAACATTATTTATGATTTTGATGAATGGGGTGTTCATGACATTTCTCGACCATTTTTTTCTCATATTCCTTACGATATTTTTATTTACTCATGTATGCATGAGGAGCATGAGGATCACCTTGCATAGGTTTTGTAGTGTCTTTGAGAGCAAAAAAATTCCAGAAACCTAGAGAAGTGGGAATTTTTCAAGATAGAGGTTCAATATTTAGGTAACATTATTTCTCGGGAAGTTATCATAGTTGATCCTTCTAATATTAAAGTTATCATGGATTGGAAACATCCAACCAATGAAATTGAGGTGCACAACTTCGTGGGATTGGTAGATTATTACAATAGGTTTGTTCAAGATTTATCTTGTATTGCACATCCCATCACTTCCGAACAATAGAAAGGGAAGAATTTTTTTTGGTCAAATATAAGTGAGAAGGCCTTTAGGACACTAGAGGAATTCCTTACAACCAAACGTGCTCTTACAATGCCAGATACTCAGAGGTATTTCTTCATGTGTATAGATGCTTCTTTGGCATGGTTAGGAGGTGTGTTGATACAAGATGGCCGAGTAGTAGCTTTTGAGTCTCGTAAACTCAAGGATTATGAGGTCAATTATCAGAATCATGACCTTGATCTTGTAGTAGTGCTCCACATATTGGTGCATTGGTGACATTTCATATTAGGCAGGAGGTTCATTCTTAGGACAGAACATTTGATTCTACGACACCTCTTCACACATCACAATATTAACTCCCGTTAATGGCATTGGATGGAGTTGTTATGTGACTACGATATGGAGATTGAACTTGTGAAGGGGAAGGAGAATGAGGTTGTAGATTCTTTGAGTTGTGAGAGGCATTTTGTTATGGTTACTTTGGTGGGTATAGACTTGTGGAGTAGGATCATGTGATAGCTTCCACATGATAAATTCTACCTTTCATCTAGAGAAAACACTGAATCTCAAAGATCCCTTAAGGGGAGGTTTAAGGGAGTGAAACTTGATCCAAATGGACTTTTCAAACAAAGAGGTAGGATATATATACCTAGGGATGGAGGTTTGAGATAGGATATATTGACAAAGGCTAATATTACACCTTATTCAGCCCATCTAGGGGTGAAGAAGATACATGACACATTGAGACAGTTGTATCATTGGAGAGGAATTTTGAGGGATGTAGCTCATTTTATGTCTTAATGTTTGGAGTTTCAAAGGGTGAAGATTGGGCATCAACATCAAACTGGCCTTCTTTACCCACTTGTTATACCAGAGTGGAAAGGGGACAACATTTCCATTGATTTTATAGTAGGGCTACCTACATTGAGATACCACCTCAATGCAATAATAGTCATATTGGATAAATTGATGAATGTGGCCCACATTTCTCTAGTAAATATAACTTATACATCTAGTGCAGTGATGTGAGAGTACTTGGATGATATTGTTAGACTGCATAGGAATTCAAATAAGATTATTTTTCATCGAGATTCCTTATACACATCTCTTTTTTAGATTACCATGTAGCATTCCCTTAAGAAGAATATTAATTATGGTACAACCTATCATCCTAACACCAATGCTAAGAAAAATTTGGTGAACCAAATATTAGAGGCCATGCTTTAGATGTACGTCATGGATCATCAATCGCATTGGGATGATTATTTATACTTGGTTGAATTTACATAAAACAACTTTCAGAGTTATATTGGTATGGCACCATTTCAGGATATATATGGCAGGGAGTGGAGGACTTGACTAAGTTGGGACATGTTAGACGATAGAGTATCTATTGGGCTTGGTTTGTTAAAGGGCATGGAGTAGCAGGTTGTTTTTATTACATAGAGGTTTACAGGAGCCACAAGATAGAGAGAATAAGTATGCATATCATAGCAGAGTTCACCGTATTTTTGAGGTTGGAACAAAGGTGTTTCTTCATGTGAGACCTCATAAGAGAGCTATCTATTATCGAAAAGGCTCTAAGCTAAGTCCTAGATTTGTGGGTCCATTTGAGATATTCAATCAAATTGGTCCCTTAGCTTACCATATAGACTTTCCACCTAGCTTGTCTTGTATCCTTGTTGTTTTCCATGTTTTTGTATTATGGAGATACATTCCAAATCCTTCTCATATATTAGATTCGACATCATTGTAGATATAGAAGTAGGGATAGGTGAATCTAGACGCCATATGCATTACAGGATCAACTTCAACATCTATTTCAGTTATTTTTAGGAGTAAGTCGAGTCTACGCGGAAGGGGATGTAGTTCCCACTCCTCTTCGACACTTATTATACTATGATTTTGAATTTTCATAGACTATAGACATGGACCTTACTATGTTTTTTGGATTAACATGATGTTAGATGTTAGATATATTCTATCTATTGAGATGTTGTGATTCATGTTATGGTTTGTATGGATTCTTAGAGGCATGGATAGACATTCTGTATTGATGATGATGATGTGCTATTAGGCTATAAATATATATATATATATATATATATGTATGTATACTAACATTCTAAATTTTAGTTGTATTGACCATATTTTGGTGTTCGAAGTAATCTTGTGATCTGACTCATATTGGTTAAATGGTATAATTGAAATGTTTTTGAAATTGTAAATGAATGATAGCATTTCTTATCTTTAATGATGATTTCATGTTATGATTATGCTCTTGATGGATGTGCATGTATTTTATTTTTGATGTATTTAATGCGGCCACGAGGCCAAAGGATGTATTTTTTATTTTGCAGGTGATTATATCACAACAAACAAAGGGGGGTAGGAGACCAACCGTAGTGGAATGTATGATGTTTGCAATGACGTTCAGCATGAAAAATTTATGTTATTTTATTCTTGTACATGGTTAGGATGTTAGGAGGTCCCCATGGGGGGGAGGGATGAACTAAAATTGTGACCATAGGGTATGTGTTGTCATTTTAGCTTTTATTTTGATTAATTTGTGATTATGTATTTTATTATTACATTGTATTTCAATTTTGTATTGTTGACTAAATGTACCATTGAATAGTAATTAAGTATGTTAATTAAGTTGATTTAGAGATATTACCAAAGAGGGAACATTTATTTGGGTAGAGATTCCTTTTGATCTTGTGATTTTAAGTTGGATTGTAATTAATTTACTTGGTGTGTACTCAATTTATCTCTCTGAATTCGAAATTTGACTCTCTAGACAATTTTGGAGGGTTTTCGGAGAATTTAAGCCTCTCCCACACCTCTTAAATTCACCCAAAATCTATATGTACAGGGTTATCGGTCAAATTTAGACCCCATTATGTGTTTTGGATTGTAATAGGTGAGATTTTTGCTTTTTTCTTACATGATATTACAACTGTGTACTTAAGACGTATGGAGTGATGATTAGTGTGTGTATGAGGGTTTTCATATCCTCACCCAAAAGTTTATTAGCCTTTTGTTTTAAGTTTGAATGGTGATGTGGAGTTGAGGATAAGTGATGTGGCATCCTACATAAATCCACCTCGCCCTCTTCTTCTCTTTTTTATGTTTATACATGTTTATTTGATGTTTTCGGGGTTACTCATTTTCATTGGCACAATTTTTCTTTTGGAAATTTGCTTGGATTTATTACTTGGAGATTTTGGGAGATTACTTTCGGGAGAATTTCTTTATTTTAGATGAGTTTAAGCTTGTTGAAGATTGTGGAAGCTTATGATGGAAAGGTAGGGATTATGCCTTTATTTTTCAATAACTTGTTCGTTTGTGTTTACAATGAAAATGGTCGTATGCTTGTGATTTTTGTTGGGCTAGATAGATTTAATCCAAAAATAAAACAAGGGTAATGAAAAACCATAACTTTTAAATGGTAGAAATTAACAAAAAAAATATATCGAATATCTATTCAACCCCTAGGTAGGGAATGTAAATGTGTTGAAAAGAAATATACAAAACTACAAGCATAATATACATACAAATTGTGTGTATCCACTCCAAAACCAAAAAAAAAATTCTCCATATCTTCCTTAAGCTCATTGGCTCTCCCTACAACCTACAAAAGTAATATTGAGTGGGATTAGGTAAAAATGTGGATAAAAAGTAAACATAAGGATTTTTAACGCATTATAAATTCAATGGCTCAGATAGAATTGATACAATGGTAGAGGTTGAACCCTAAAACTTTAAGTGGTGGGTTTTTGTGGGGATGGGAATTAAATTAAATGGTATGGGTTATATGTGAATGTGACCGCTTAAGGACATTAGAGAGTGAGAATTAAATTGCAGCCCTTATTGTTATAGAAAAATGATTATATATAAATGACATTGAATTTAGGGAATAATTAAATGATATCAGGAATGGATAGCTTAGATCATGATCGAAGAACATTAATTTAATTAATGACAAGTCTATAAATATTATAGCTAAACTAGGTATGAACATTAAGTTAATATGGGGAACAAATTAAAGTTACCTTATAAAATAATTCCTTTATTAATTTAAGAGAATCCTATTAAGTAAAATAATGAGATTGACACAGATGAAAATTAACAAAAAAAAATATTGGAGACCTGTTATGGCAAAATCACAGCACCCTTGATTGCTCGCAAGTGATTTTTTGGGGCAGTCAGTGTGATTCATCAAACATGGAGTTATCACAAAGTGTTGGACTTTGCGATTGGGAAAACCCTCCTGAAAAGGTCATCTTGCTATACAATCCTAGTGCTAACTACTCCAAAGTTTAGAGAGTTGAAAATATAGTCCTAATATCATATTTCCAATGAGACATAGATAGAGAAAGTTCTTGAAAATTAAAACCTTCTCTAAGGGAAGGTAATGCACCAAGAATGAGTGTTAGACATCCTACACAATAAACACAACACAACTAGAATCTTGTAATGACTCCACATCAGTGCACACTAGTTTGTATATGATGAAAGAACAGAAGAGCTGCAACAAAATAAAAAAGGGTTTTTAGAACATCCATGAATCTATTTATATTACTCCCAAAATTGGTATAATACACCACACTCAAGCTCAAAGGAACATATTTTACATTAGAATATCTAGTAGAGAGGTTTGGAATCTCCACAAAATCCCTTATAGACAAGAAGTAGAAGGGATGGGCATATACAAGGTGTCAAAATTTTTGAAATGAGCCCCTCCTTACAATATATAGGAAGAATGAGAGAAACAAAGGTAGGAGGAATTTGAAATCTTACTTCAACAACCTTAAAATGCATTAAAATCACCTGCAACAATGATGGGTGCCACTAGAAAACCCATACCTACATGTACATTTCCTTATTGGGAAGAGAAGAAGCCCATATCTCATCAGTTTTGTACGTGAGAAACCTAAACACATTCCTCTAAAATGGCAGACTGCATTTCCAAAAATTCCTATCTTGTGCAAATCTGAGTGCCCAGTCAAAAATTATGGCCATCTGAAGATAAGTGTGTCATTGTGCAATAAATTCAGGTGGTTGATTTGCCTTTTTAGACTTTGAACCTACATCACACCCTCTGGAATCCAAAATTTTAGAATTTCAGGATTCAGATCTTCGAGCATTTCCACTTCGGAGGTTGCTATAATATTCATCTAGTTGAGTTCGTGAAACCTCTAAAATTCTGCAACCCTAAAGTCTAAAATTCATACTTCGTGTTTTGGGATTCAAGTTACTACTTACATGCACTAGGGAATGTTCCGAAATGCCGGAACCCTAAAGTCTGAAATTCAAACTTCGGTTATCAGTCATTTGTGTTTTTGGCGGTTTTCGTTTTGGTGTTTGGGTTTCAAGGTTTTGGGTTCTGGGGTTTCAGGTTTCAGGGTTTCTGGGGTTAGGGTACTATTCATCCATCTGGGCAATGTATTTCTCCAAAAACCTAAAAGTCCAAAGTCCAAATTTCAGACTTCGGGTTTCAAAACTTTCTCCTCCCTCCATGTGGCACTATTAATATATCAACCATGTCGACAACTCTGAACTCCCAAATGTTTGAAGTCCAAATGTCAGACATTGAACTCTGATGTCCTTACAACCTTTTAAGATCACAATTTGGGAGTTTTTTCTCACTGAATCCAAATTCTTTCACGTCTAAAGTCTGAACTCCTTGGACTCCGAAGTGTCTCTTTATTGTGCATTTTGTTGACTCCCAATGCCTCGCCACTTCAACTTGCTCAGCTCGGCCCAAAATGTGAGCTCCCATGACCAAATTGATCCTCCTATTTCTCTGTGTGACGTCATGTTTATCCAATTTTTCTTAAGGAAAAAATAGGATAACAAGACTTTAGAACAAGTTTGTAATTCTGAAAGGACTTTAGAAGTTGTTATTTAAATTTTAATTAAGTTCTGCATTAATCCATGGTTGTGATTAATTAATTAGATAAGGATTAACTAAATTTAAGATAAGTATTAACACCCTTGCAATCCCTTCAAATAAAAAAATTAACCATAACTTTCGTAAATAATTAATGTGGTTTTGGAGAGTCGAAAATGTGGGCCTTAGAGAAATGTTGTGTTGGAGGATTACATATGGAATCTCTTTTATCAACCATAATTGTTTCCTACCATTCTTTTTTTTTGCATGTATAAGCCATTGGTTATCAAATCATTTTCCATTTATAGAGATGATATTAATTATTGTATTACAAAATATATTAATCACCATCCAACTTATCGATTAAAGAATCGTCAAAAATGCCCCTATACTATTGACTCATGACAATAATTACCTCCATCTAAACAATATCTTCCTCATAAAGACACATATTGATAACGTTTTTATTTCCAAACTTTGGACATGCAAGCTAGAATTGTTCATAATATTTTAATATTTCTGGGTGGAACTTATGGATTTGTTTACCCCCCTCCTAGCGAAACAATTACCCCGAGAACTAGGAATTCAAAATTTTGATGTCAATTTTCCGTAGCGAACTTGTAATTATGTATATTCGTACCATTTACAATATCAAATCATCCTATAATGCTGTCTAATGGCTTCCCCTGCTAAGTTTCTCTATTATGTTATTCTCGTTTTAGTCCATTTAGTCATCCTAACAATTGTAGAACTAGATATATTATCCGATTTCATCCTATATAATACTGTGACATCTACCATTTAATGAATGTATTTCCTAGCTAAATCTATTTCAGGCTTCTACACAGAAAAATATCACATCGACTTTGAGCATGTTAGAAAATAATAAATAGATTGGAGAACATAGTGGAAGTGAAAGTGGTTCACCTAGTTGACTACAGAGATAACTGACGATGGAACATACACATGATAGCGTCTCTTTTATCAACCGTAATTGTTTCCTACCATTCAAGCGTTCCCTTCTATCTTTGCCTGGGAGTTTGCTGGGCCCTTAAATTTGTTTTGACGTTCCTTGAGCTGTCAATCTATTTTGACGCTCCGTACGCGTAGCCGGTAAAACTACAGTCAAATAAAGCTTTTAACTATTAACGGCAATCCTTTGGTCGGTTCAACAGTTAATATGTTGAACCCCGTTATATTTATAGTCTTTTGTAGACTTTCCCCTTATTCAGCCCCTCTCCAACACGCCATCTGACTTGAATGCTAAAAATATTTGATAAATTTGCAACTCATAGCCTATAAATATAATGATTCTTTCATGCATTTCATAAGTTATTTGAAACAACCCTGTGATATTATATAATGGCAAGCTCAATATTCATCAAAATGAATGCATTTCTTCTTTTTGTCAATATTATGTTAATGCTCCATTATGTCTCCGCCAGACACAACCTGCCAAATTCTTTTCCTCCAAATGTGGAGCAGCTTCTAAATTCATATGCTTCAGCTCCAAACTGCAAAGGCAATTCTAAAGACCCTAGATGCCCACCATCTAACAAAGCTGTGTTAGGGGATCAGAACTGGTCATATGGACAGCGTTTTATTCGCAGTTCTAATGATCATAATGATAACGACATTCCACTTGAACACCATAATTCAGTCTTCCAGTCTAAGCATAAGCAGCTGTTAAGTTCATGTCCTTCACATCCAGACTGCAAGGGAAATTCTCCCGACCCTAGATGCTGCCCACATTCTAGCAAAGCTTTGTTAGGGGATCAGAACTGGTCATACGGACAGCATTTTGTTAATGATAACAATAATGACATTGCAGTTGAACGACATAATCCAGTCATTCCATCAAGTGTGGAGCAGCACTTTTTTAACTATATGTGACATAGGTCATCTACTAATATATCCATCCAATCATTACCACAATTATATACGTTCATTCAATGATATTAATCAAATTATTTATTTTTCTAACATGTCAAAATCCTTAACCATGATCATTATTTATATGGAATTACAATATTAATCTATTTTTGTGCATTGGTTGTGTTTGATTCAGGGGCATGAGACATATTCTTTCCTTTGTCCTAGTTCTCTTTGATAATTGAATGAATTAAATAGCCTTTATATTTTGACAATTGAATGTGAGATAACTACTACACAAATTTATGAAGATTTCATTCACATTTTTCAAATGTAAATGGAAAGAACAACGGCTTTTGAACCTTAATTTTTTCTCCATTAAAATTCTACTATTTATTAATTTTTAAAATTAGTAGTTGGGAGGCATTAGCTCCAAGTACTACTTATAGTGCTCAAAACCATTAATTGTTCCTTGATGTTATTTATATTGAAAAATTATAGATATTAACGAATATTTAAATAATAAGTAAATAAGCATTCCCATAGTGGAATGTATGATGTTTGCAATAACGTTCACCATGAAAAATTTATGTTATTTTATTCTTGTACGTGGTTAGGATGTTAGGAGGGTCCCCATGAGGGGGAGGGATGAACTAAAATTGTGACCATAGGGTATGTGTTGTCCTTTTAGCTTTTATTTTGATTAATTTGTGAGTATGTATTTTATTATTACATTGTATTTCAATTTTGTATTGTTGACTAAATGTACCATTGAATAGTAATTAAGTATGTTAATTAAGTTGATTTAGAGATATTACCAAAGAGGGAACATTTATTTGGGTAGAGATTCCTTTTGATCTTGTGATTTTAAGCTGGATTGTAATTAATTTACTTGGTGTGTACTCAATTTATCTCTCTAAATTCGAAATTTGACTTTCTCGCCAATTTTGGAGGGTTTTGGGAGAATTTAAGCCTCTCCCACACCTCTTAAATTAACCCAAAAACTATACGTACAGGGTGATGGGTCAAATTTAGACCCCATTATGTGTTTTGGATTGTAATAGGTGAGTTTTTTGCTTTTTTCTTACATGATATTACAACTGTGTACTTAAGACGTATGGAGTGATGATTAGTGTGTGTATGAGGGTTTTCATATCCTCACCCAAAAATTTATTAACCTTTTGTTTTATGTTTGAATGGTGATGTGCAATTGAGGATAAGTGATGTGGCATCCTACATAAATCCACCTCGCCCTCTTCTTCTCTTTCTTATGTTTATACATGTTTATTTGATGTTTTCGGGGTTACTCATTTTCATTGGCACAGTTTTTATTTTGGAAATTTGCTAGGATTTATTACTCGGAGATTTTGGGAGATTACTTTCTTTCCTTTGTCCTAGTTCTCTTTGATAATTGAATGAATTAAATAGCCTTTATATTTTGACAATTTAATGTGAGATAACTACTACACAAATTTATGAAGATTTCATTCACATTTTTCAAATGTAAATGGAAAGAACAATGGCTTTTGAAACTTAATTGTTTCTCCATTAAAATTCTACTATTTATTAATTTTTAAAATTAGTAGTTGGGAGGCATTAGCTCTAAGTACTACTTATAGTGCTCAAAACCATTAATTGTTCCTTGATGTTATTTATATTGAAAAATTATAGATATTAACGAAGATTTAAATAATAAGTAAATAAACATTCCCATAGTTTCACTACTTCCAAATGGACATGTGGTGGTTCTGTCAAATGCCAGGATTAGACTTATCATTTTTTTTAATATTGTGTGGTGTTTGATGTTTCTCTATTCCATGTAGTGAATTGAAGGAGTTGGGCCTATTTATAGTTGAGCTGGGTCAATGAAAAAGTAATCAAAAATATGGAAGTTAATTTACCTTCGTAACTTGATTTCATTGTAAAATGTAGTGCTCTACAATAAAGTACTATTTTAACAGTTTTGTTTTGTTTCCATGAAAGGTCAATTATTATTTTTGGATGAGGGTAAAGGGTTTTTTTTGAGAAGGACCCTCCATAGGAAAACAATGGGCCTGATAAGAAATAAAACCATGAGCGCCAAAGGAAACAAATAGAAACATCTGCCCTGTAACAAAAAGAAGAAAAAAAGACAACAAGCCTAGAAGAAACACAAAAAGACAATTAGGAAGTTATAAGAGTCATTTGTAGAGGAACAATGGTATTTTTAGAATATAATTGTTTCTATTGTGTATGGATTTCAACTAATCCGATAAGTCTTCAATAGGAAGGAATTATAAAGCATATTATGGCCAAAAGGAATTTTCATTCAAAGGAGATGCATGAAGAAAATTATCCTTAGGCGCTTTAGTGGTATTTTGTAACTTAAAGAGCGCACTAGTTCTGAAGCTGGTGTTTCAGGTACTAAATCCTCCAAATCTAAATCTGATTTTGAATCTTTGTTCAAGTCATTTTTCATCAAAAAAGGACATGGGAGGGAATCTTTCCTCCATTTGGTTATAAAATTGTTTCTTCTCTTTTAATTGATAATCAACAATGATATGTCCTAGTGTGAAGCACCTTTTACACATCAACGGTATACATTCATAAAATAAAGGTTGAATCCACAATCTAAATACAAATCAATTTGAAAAATAAAAAATAGAAAAATCATAAATACAAATTACATGGTTTATTGTATCATAGGACTCTTTTGGCATCATGGACTTTGTAAGATAGCTATCTATTATAAGAATGGATCATAAGATCCCTGTAAATGATATGGTTCACTTGGTCAATGAAGATGTAGTGTCCACTCCTGTTCGACACTTATTATACTATTATTTTGAGTTATCATGGACTATAGACATAGAACTTATTATGTTATTTTAGATTAGCATGATGTTAGATGGTAGAGATATTCTGACTATTGATATGTTTTGATTCATATTATGGTTAGCATGGATAAAAAAAATTTATTGACGACGATGATGTTCTGTTATCCTATATATGTATATACTGACATTCAAGATTATCATCATATTGAACATGTTTTGGTGTTCGAACTAATCTTGTGATCTCAATGATATTGATGAAATGGTATAATTGAAATGTTTATGAAATTGTAAATGAATGATATCATTTCTTAGCTTTGATGATGATTTCGTGTTTATGATGATATTATTTATGGATGTGCATGTATTTTATTTTTGATGTATTTAATGCAGCTAGAAGGGCGAAGGAGGTATTGTTTGATTTTTCAGGGGATTGTATCAAAACAAACAAAGGGGGGTAGGATACCAACCGTAGCAGAATATTGATGGTTTTCAATGACGGTAACCAAGGATACTTTATGTTATTGATTTTTGTATGCGGTTAGGATATTAGGAGGTCCCCATGGGGGGGATGACCTAAAATTGTGGCCAAGGGGTATGCATTGTTCTTTTCAATTTTATTTTCATTAATTTATGAGTATGTATTTTACTATTGAATTGTATTTCATTTTTGTATTGTTGAATAAATTTACCCTTATTTAGTAATTAATTATGTAAATTAAGTTAATTGTGAGATGTGACAAAGCGGGACATTTATTTTGGTAGATAGTCCTTTTGATCTTATGATTTTTAGTTGGATTTTAATTAATTTACTTGGTGTGTACTCAACCCATCTCTTTTAAATTCAAAATTTTACTTTGAATCAAAACTTTGAGGCTTTTGGGACAAGTTAAGCTTGTCCCACACCTCTTAAAATTAACCACCAACTATACCTATGGGGCAAGGTGTAAAATTTAGACCCCATTGTGTGATTTGGATGGTAAAAGGTGAAATTATTGCACTTTTATTACATGATATTTTAATTGTGTCCTTAAGAAGTATGGAGTTAGGATTAGTGTGTGTAATAGGCTTGGCATATCCTTACCCACCAATTTATTTTTCTTGGGTTTGATGTTTGACTTATTTATGTGGAGTTGATGAGAATTGATGTGGCATCCTACATGGAGCCACCTCACCTTGGTCCTGGGATGTCCACACAAAGAAGACCGGTGGTCCTGGGACCTCCTCCCTACCTGGGTGATGATTCATAAATTGCCACTATGATCTGACTGGTGGTTCAGAGACAGACACTTTGCACAAGGTGGTGGTCATGTTCTTCAAAAATAGAACCATAAATCCCACAATTTACCCAAAAACTATTTTTTTTGGACTGATGTAAATTTTTTCCTTAGCTTAATTTTATGTGTTTAAAGTCTCTAGTTGAAAGGTTACACCATTTTTTTCATTTCAAGCTTAAATGACTAAATTTAAAGATTTTCTATTTCAATAGTAACAAGAAAACACTACAATATTTTTTTTCCCACAAAATAGTGTTCAACTCAAAGAAGAAATGAAACTTAATCTATTTTAATATTATTTTATTCCTTTCCACCAAAAAATGGAATTATCAACAAGGTTACTCATTATCATTTAATACATCTTTCCACCACTACTACAACCATTTTTCAAATAACTACAAACAACTTTATTTAACATTAAAATTTTCTAAGAATACATCATTAATGTTTACAACTTCTATGTTACTCCTTCATTCTTACAATGATACAAACACTTATAATAATAATGAACTTTCCTTTTTGTTTAGAGCATAGCTCATTTCCTTACAGTGCAAAGAGATTTCTTTTCCACAATACATTTCAAATTAATAAAAAAATATGCAATGTAACTCTTCTTTTAAATATAATACTACTAGTCTTTCACCTAAGTAGGGATTACATGAAAGCTTTTCTCACAAAGAAGGATTTATTTTGAATTCAAAAAATCTCCAAGTGCCAATTTTTCAATAAGAGATCCACAATTTCTTCACTTTGATAACAACAACAACAAAAAATGGGGGAGAGGCAACACTCCCCACCCAACAAATAATACAATGAGGAGAGGAGAGATATCCTCCTCATTGGCCTCCGAGACCCAACCAAAATGTAATAATGGATGGATCTAACTCGTGGAAACTATCATAAATCTTCTCTATCACAATACAAAAATTCACAAAATTTCAAAACACATTCAACACAAGATATAATCAAGAGAATGAAACTAATAAAATACACAAGGCTTGAAAATGTAAAGCCAATGGAGCAAGAATCTATGGAGAGATCACTTATGCCTCCCAATGGGATTTAGTTCCACCTTTAAAAACCCTACAAAAATACATCTCAAACCCCTACACAAATCTTATGTCTTCTTCAATATCCTCTTATGCCTTCATACAATTTCTAATGTCTCCCTCAAAAGAACCAAGTAAGACATGCAAGAAATTTTCTTATTAAGGTGGGGTACCCAACCAACTCCCTCAAAAAACATGAAATAAACTATTATACCTCCTACATATAAAATCCCCATAGCCTTATTCTACACCATACTTAGGCATTCTACCCAAAAACCCAACAAGCATACCCAAAACATTCAATAACATAAAAATATATACACATCCGAGGGAAAACAAATTAAAAAAAGGGTGTAGTTCCTACCTTTACATGGTAGAACTTGATCAATGGATCACCCTCCAAGCTCCTTCAAGCTCAATCCAACTACAAAAATCTATAAAACTTCAACAAGCACTCCAAAATCCTCCCACTCCAAAAATAAAAGAGTACAAATGAAAATAAGTAACCCCCAAACAAAAAATAAATTTGCATATATACAAAAAGGGAAGAGAAGGTGTGAGGTGGTTCCATGTAGGATGCACATAACTTATCCTCAAATCCACATCACAAGTCAAATCTCAACCCCAATGAACAATAAATTGGTGGTTTGAGAGGAATTACAAGTCTCTTACATACAAAAAATCAACCCACACCCCCTAAGGACAAATTTAAAACCAATGTACAAAAAGTGCAATTAATGTCACTTTTTGTATTACAAAACACATAATGGGTTATTTTTAGCCCTCAATCCATAGGTAGGGTTGGTATATGAAATTAAGAGGTGTGGGACAAGCTTAGCTTTTCCCAAAAGCCTATAAAAATGGCCCTTAAGCCCAAATACAAAATTCAAAGGTAAGGTAGAGTATACAACACTCAAAGTCACTTACACTCAATCAAAATTATAAAATCCAAAAGACCAAAAAATCTAATAAATGCCATCTTTTGTCACATCCCCATATAAATTAATAACAATATTAAATTACTTAATAAAGGCACATTAATCAACAATGATTAAATAAATTACATCACCAAATAAATCACATACTCTACAATAAATAAATAAAAAGGGAAGGATTTACACACAAGTCGATGGTCACAATTAGATGTCATTCCCCACATGGGGACCACCTAACAAATTAAAAACCAACAACCAAAACAAAAACATTACACAAGTTTTCCATGGTGACCTTCATTGTCTCCATCTAGTATTTGTTGTGGTTGGTGTCCAATACCCCTTTTGCTTATACTGATATAATTACCTACAAAATCATGCAAGACCTCCTTCAGCCTCATGACCACATCATATAACTAAGTCATCATCTAAACTAAACAATGCTATAATTTTTCTAAAATTTCAACAACATCTCAATTATATCTTTATCAATATCAACAAGATCACAAGATTAGTTCAAATGATAAATACTACTACTCAACATGACAAATTAATTACAAATGTCAGTAATATATATGCCAACAACACATCATCATCATCAATATAAAAATTTCTCTCTATGCCTCTTTGAATCCACAAGAATCATACTATGAATCAAAATCCATCAATAGTCAGAATATCTCTATCATCTAACATCATGCTCAACCAAAATGATACAATTATATCATGTCATAGTCAACAGTAACCAAAATCAAAATTATAATAAGTGTTTCCGAGGAGTTTACACTACAAAACTAGACGGGATTCACCTCAGAGGGGGAATGTAGATAGGGATAAAAGACATAGAGATAGGTATAAGACCCTATAGCGAGGGATGATCATGTGGAGAGATATAGGGGCCGACAATCATCATGACAAATCACATCAGAGAGATACTAAGCTACATTTGCACATTATTTTTGGGACACAACAAGATTTTAGGAAGATACATGGTTGGTTAGCTAGAATAGAAGCTTCAACCTATGTCTGTATACCAACAACACAAAAAATCGTGTTGTCATCCACGTTTTGAGAGACAGAGGTTGGGTTTGTTAGAGGAGTAAGTAGTAGAAGCTCCATGTGGATTCAAAGACTATTACTTAGGAGATCTTCAAGGAGATATTCAAGAGTAGGTATATCTCCTTATGGTTTATTCAGTAGTAGATCAATGAGTCTCATGATTTTCTTCACTATATATGAGAGTCAGTTTCGAGAATTACTTCAACTATGTATACTATATGCAGGATGAGAAGGTTCGAGTGCAAATGTTCATTTGGAGCTTGAACTTAGATTTGGGAGGTTTGGTGTGAATTAAGTGTCTGTAGACCATAGTAGAGGCCGTTGAGAAAGCTTATATTGTATAGGAGACCAGGGAAAGATAAAACAAGCTAGAGATAGAGTGAAAATCTGTATTGGGGAGATGTAGGCTAGTATGTCAAGGGGGTCAGATTCTCCTCATGGTAGACACGGTTCAACATAGCCTTCTTTCAAGCCATCTTAGAAGACACACCATCTATAAACCCATCCACCATTTAGTCCTCCACAGAGGTAGGATGCACAAAGAGGGTATCATGAGGACCCCAACTAGAGGAGATGTAAGGACACAGGCTACACCTAGAGCTCAGTCAGTAGTAGGAGCTCTACATAGTACCCACAGTAGACCATGGGAGGATCATCGAGGTCTACATCATAGACCCCTAGATCGATTGGATGGGTTTCTAATCATTGGAAGGTACAGGGTAATAATTATAGATGCGGTGTAAAGGGGCACCATTGGATTGGAAAAGTGTCCATAGAATCCTAATAAAAATGGTAAGGGCCCCATTTCTGAGCCTACATTTGGTGACATGGCTAGGAGCCACATGATTTATGTAGTGGTCAAGAACATCCAGGAAAAGAATCAGGACACAATGATTCAGACTACAAGTAGCATCTGTGGTATTTCTACCTCTATCTTGCTTTATTGATGATCTTTTGATTCATTTATTACACCATCTTTAGTAGAGAGATGCAAGTTGGTGGCACTTAGGCAGGGTCATAGCTTGGATGTTGAGATGGATTTTGGAGCCAAACTCATAATGGACTCATTATTTTAGGAAAGTGTAGTTAACCAAGGACCCTTCACCATGACTTTTTTTATTCGTATCCTTCCCTTCATTTTGTATGGAGTTATTTTTTACACAGATTGGTTATCTACAAACATAGCTAGAGTTGACTATTAAAGCAAGTGATTTCTTGTGTAGATGATTTGTGGGTTTATTTAGTAATAGTCAGAGTTGAGAGGCATATCTATATTTGAACCATATATGCTATGCAACTTAAGTGATGTGTGCATAAGGGTTGTCAGTTGGATGCCATCACAGTTAGTGACCGATTAGAGGATCAGACTCATGGACTGTCACTTGATGATCATCATATTTTGAGTGATTTTTTAGATTTTTTTCCCAGTGATCTACTAGGGTTACCTCCCCCATGTGAGAAAGAATTTCGTATTGATTTGGTTCCCGGAATCGAGTTTATCTCACATGCCCCATATATGATGACCGCCCCTAAGCTATGTGATCTCAAGTTACAGTTAGAGGGCCTCTTAAGGAGGCACTAATCCATCTTAATGTCACTCCTTGGGATGCACCGGTGATTTTTGTGAAGAGAAAGGATGGATCTTTGCATTTGTGTGTTGACTACATATAACTAAACAATGTAACGATCAAGAATCATACCCCTGCTTCCATGCATAGATGATTTTTTTATATCAGATGAAGGGGGAAGCCATCTTTTACAAAATAGATCTCATTCTAGTTATCATCAGCAAAGAATTGCAGAGGTGCATATTCATAAGATAACCTTCTACACTCGTTATGGCTAGTACGAGTTCACAGTTGTTTAATTTGGTCTAATGATTTTGTAATGCCCCCCCCACTAGCCTACCTGGACTCGGTCAGCATCATCTCCTTGGCGTGGAGGATGGAGAAATTAATTTTTTGACATGATGGAAACCTTGCTAGTGGCTGCACCCACCGATTTTCCTGATTTGCAAATCTTTTGCTTTCTTGTTTGACCTGCTTGCTTCCTCTCGGACCACGTGAGATCTCCCGTGGGATTTGCCTGCATGTGGAGTGGTTGAGAAGGCATTGAAATCTGTCTGTCAAGTTCCTTTTTCTCACGTTTTCTCCTAGACGCATCCTTCTTCCTACCCTGAACCACGAATGCTTGCTTGTGCTCCTTCAGATGTTGCGACAGATAAATTGCTACCACCGTGTTCTGGACTGTGGATTCTCAAATCGTGCTGTACAGGTAGTTTCAGTGGAGCGTAGAACCAAAATTTTCTCCGAAGAGAGTGCCGTGAGGAAGTGTTGGCTTTATGCAGCAGCTACAGAGCAGAGAAGTAAACTTATCTCAGAAAATAAGTGGCCTCCAGAGAGAGTGAAGTGCGACAGCTGCAGGGCGATCCCAAGGCACCGCTGGTGTTGAGCCTGGTGTTCTAGTTGCACGCGACCAGTCGTGACCAGTTGTGCAAAATCTTGCAGCGGTAGTTGAAGAACGAGATAAAGGTTTGTTGAGCTGTCTTGCCTTTCATTGTGGAAAGTCGCTCTGTCCAGGTGATGAATTTAACATGGAAGAAGCTCGATCAAATCTTGAGGCTTGTTTTGCAAGTGCGGCTGAGATTACATTCACGACTGTTTCTGTTCTGGCCGGAAGTTATTCTAGTGCCTTACCCATGGGTTGATATGGTGGTTTGATACGAAGATACAGAAAACAAATGGAGGCGTTAACTTGTTGTTCTTTCTTCGCAAGCTACTTCCGTGACATTATGCCTTTTACCTTTTCTGTTCTGCTGAAGGGTAAGGTAACAAAGCATATTTTCTCTCGACCTGCTACTGAATAAAATAGGAGATGTATGGCGCACATTTCTTCCTGGAAAGTTTGATGATATGTTGTTGTATGATTATCAAGTTGATGGACAATATTGTCCTGAAGAAGGCCACCGCTATGATTCTTCATGCATTTTGGTGGATCCTTATGCTAGGGCAGTCATAAGCAGAGTAGAATATGGGGTTTTGGGTCCTGAAGGAAACTGTTGGCCTCAAATGGCTGGTATGGTCCCTGTTCCTGATGACGAGAGGGTAAAGAATAGTGTGGGAGCCGAACAATGGAGCAGATCGGTTATGGAGCAGGACACGAATTGTCTCACTCTCGCCTACTTTGCCATTTCAGGCCTCGACATCCTCAATGCCTCGATCAGGTGGAGACTGGTCCCTCGTGGAGGAGGGGCGTGGAAACCAGCTAGTGTACCAGGTGTGTGTTGAATGGTGTAGCGGTGTGCGAAATGCACATCTGTTGCTATGTTGTTTCTGTTAAGTGTCGAATGCACCCTCAAATTCGAGATTCTCCTACAAGATATTTTTATCAAAATCGATTAAGTGACAGTGTGACTGTTACCAGGAGACCCGATGAAATTTATTACAGAGATTCTCTGTTAAGACCTTCTTGCTGTTCGATGTAACTCATGGGAGAGAGTCCCATAAGCGCGGATCTGTTTTAGATCAGAATATTTGTGAAGCATGTTTGCTTTGCTATTTTTTTTGGAGCATGCGTTTTGTGTAGGTGACAGATCACACCTTCATGCACAGGAGATCTATGCAATATTGGAGAAAATGTCTTGGGAGATGAAGGTAGCAGGATATTTCTCAAATCCAGAGCTTGCATTGAGTTTGTTCATCCAAAACCGATTCGTGACAGTGAGGGTGTTACCAACAGACCTGATGGAATTTATTTATGAGATTCTCTATTGCTTCCTTACTTGTTTTACGATGTAACTCATGGGAGAGAATATCATAGGCGTGGATCTGTACTATATCAGCCCAAGGAAAGAACCCATGATGGTTTGCTTGATCAAGAGAAATGGTAACTCAGTTAGCAGTGGGACTACTTCTAGCCTGTAGGAGCCTGAAGGATGTGCAGAGAACTAAGGACAATTGTTCCATCTTATTACTTCATTTCAGGGAGATCACTTTACTTAGAATTTTTGCTAATGATATTGTTGTAAGGCATGGATCGGCTAGGACTCTAATTAAGGACCTCCATCAGCATTTGTTGAGCACTCTACCTTTGAGACAGCGGTCCTTCGCAGGTTTGGGGTTTGCTAGTTGATTGGTTTCCTGTAGGCAGGGTTCAACTTTGCAATCTTTTGAGGCCGATCTGTTTCATATCAGAATATTCATGAAGCACAATTTGCCTTGCAACTATATGAGCATCTTCTACGAGTCTATATGTTGGCAGGCATAAAGGGTGCTGTTGGAATTATCACACCTTACAAGCTACAGCTGCAATGTTTGCACCGAGATTTTGATGTTGTCCCCAAATCTGATGAAGGAAAAGGTTGTGTATCATCACGGTAGATGCCTACCCGAGCCAGGAGCGTGGTGTAATCAATATGTTTCGTGTCTGAGCTTCAAATCATGGGGTTGGTTTGTAGTTGTTTTTCACCGCGTGAATGTGGCGATAGCTCGAGCTCGCAAAGCACTTTGGGTTAAAGGCAAGCAACGACATTGAAACAATCATATGCATGGAGATGGCGTTTTAAACCAGGCATGTTAAATCTACTCCTTGTAATAGTTTTCTACCTCCTTTCAGTATCTTGAAATGAATTTTCTTTCCTCTTGAATAGCACCTAGACTAGATGTTTTCGTGGTTGTTTATATCACTGCCTGATTGTGTGGTTGTTCCTTCAAATCTTATTCAAATTTCGCTGATTTTTCTTGGAATGTTCCTTCCTCTCTTATAGCTTACTCTATTTCATATTTGTCTAAATGGGTTACTGCAATATTGAGTGATGTAGTCTAGTTCGTAGGGAAGGAAACATTATTGAGTTTTGTTTGCTTATATGAATTTCTCTTAAAAAGAATTATGTGATGGTAATTATAATTGAAGGTTACTAAATAGAAGGTTAAGCCTACATACCTCTTTTGGTTGAATAAATACGCATTTCCTATTTAGGGCTCTCTTGTTTTGCTAAAAGGTACATTAATAGTGACGTTGTGTCTGAAACTTGTTTAAGCCTATGGACATTCCTTACTTTATGTTTGATTAGAAAATGGCATTTGGGGTTTGTTTTAGAACTGTACATTGTTGACTGTTGGACCTAGTCTAGATGAGGGACAACCTGGCATCTATTTTGGCCTCCACGTGTTGAGAGTATTACTATACCTAATTCTTGATGTAAACTCTTGTATGATTAAAGCAAGGGGAAACATTGTAAGTTTAACTGAATGAAATCTTTACAATTTTTATTAAGGGTCGCAAGCAAGCTATTACTAGCTAGACTAAAACAAAAGTTGTAGGTGAATCCATGGTACTGGACTCGTGAACTCGTTTCCTGATAGATGACAGCTGATTTCAGTGATAATATCATAGGTGGTTGTTATATTTATCTGTTTGATATTTGCTAAGACTTTTCCTCGATAAGCCCACATGGATCGGGTAAAATTTTCCATCTTCTATACCTTTGGCAAGGAGTCCATAGAACTTCTAGGCCTGACTGCACTGCGTAACCTTCCTGATAGCTATGTGCATTGGTTCTTGGTTTGTGCTTGTACTCGTGGTAAGGTCTTTTGAGTCTGGGGCATCGTTGGTGTTTTTCCCTCTGCGTATCGAATCCCTTTGTTTTCGAACTCGAATACCGTATACTTCAAACTTGGTTACTAAAAGGTCCCATTTTGTGGCCTTGTTAGGGAAATCAATTTTTATTTTAATGTTTTTTAACATTGTCTGAATTATATAAAAATTATTAATGACTTTTGAGTTTAGTCTTCCCTTATATTATGTAGAGAAGTTGACGATTAGGATAGGGTTTGTTGGTAGAATAATGGCCCTTTCTGTGTCTCTTTCGTACGCTTTTGGAAAAGTGGATTTGTTTTGGTTGCTAGTACTACATTTTAAGAAATCTGATAAGGAGGTAGTGGTAAACTCCTTGGTTAAAACCAAAACTATAGTTGTGTTCTTTTAAGGGCGTCGAACCCATATTACTTCGAAGCCCCCTCTGGAAGATTTGGATAACGTCATTTTTACTTCACGCCTACGATCATAATTAGTACGCTTTGTCTTCTCTTGGACCCCTTTAGTTGGATGGAGTAAATTTTGGATTCCTATCACGTAACCCATAGCATTACATGAAGGAGATATCAACACTCTTGACTTTCTTGTTTCCAACCCATAAGGTCTTGCCTTGATTTATGTAATGTTGTTCTTACTAGTATTTGGACTTTCTCCTTGTTGGATAATTTTAGTTTTCTCTCTCATGAGATTAATATTGGAGCTGTGAGTTGTGTTTTAATCCATTTCTGAATTTAGAATATTCCTTTCTTGATATTGTTAATTGTTAGCTTACTATTGCATTGTGTAGCCTTAACATGCTCAGTTCTTGCGAACTGACTTTAGTTAATATTTGTGCAGATGGATTATGCGAGTAGACTAGAAGAAAAGAGTGTAAAAGTTTCATCTGTACCATTATGAAGTTCCTTGTAAAAATGTCCAATGTGTTGTAAATTGTGTAACATTGCTTGTAAAGAGAGTTGATATGACCTCTTGCCTTGTATTGTTTGGTAATGGTGAAATAAAGTGTCTTGTTCTTGTGTAGTTAAGCTTGAAATTATCCTTGTGAGAAATGGCTTTCAATCTTTACATTGATATGAGTATTGAAAAACTTTGATCTTGGGAATAAATTATTAAGTTAAATCTTTCTAAGACTTAGCGACAATATTTTATAAGTAAAGTAAAATGAGTCGGTTAACCCTTAAAGAAGCTAAACAAAAATAATAATTTTATATTCAACAAATAAATGTAAAGGTGATCTATTTGAAATCAAATACTTCCATGAGTGATCAAAATGAAAACATCCTTTGTGAAGTAAACATTTATTAATTGATACCCCTAGCTAAACTAGCGAACACTATCCCTTTTGGGTGAACTCTTAAACAAGCTTAAAGGAAAACAATGGTTAGTTTCTGGAAGATATTAAGATTTAGTAAGTAGGAGAGGACTTTAAGTGAACTACTCTTCAGTGTATAAGAAATTAACTCAGTTGGTGAGATGAATTTGTGCGAACCATATAATGATTCCTTCTAAAAACTTAAGTCATGAGCTAAAGGGTTTCTTACCAAAATAAATAAACCCTAACCATTTCTTACTGTGGCTTGCCCTAGCTGTGAGTGTGTCATGTGGTTGGACGTCCATGTTGTCTCGTCAAAAGAAAAATAAATTGTCCTTGATAAGTGTGAACGTTTCCGTGCTGACCTTGTGGTCTTCCCCGTAACAAGTGGTTCCAAGTGTTGGTTGTAACCTTGTGACGACATGTTGTGTCGTGTTGAGTCAAAGCAAGTCAAAAAAAAAGTTATCCTATTTTTCACTGTGTAGTTCTTGTGTTGGTATTTTTGGTGCATTACAGATTTTCCCAACATTATTTATGATTTTGATGAATGGGGTGTTCATGACATTTCTCGACCATTTTTTTCTCATATTCCTTTCGATATTTTTATTTACTCATGTATGCATGAGGAGCATGAGGATCACCTTGCATAGGTTTTGTAGTGTCTTTGAGAGCAAAAAATTTCCAGAAACCTAGAGAAGTGGGAATTTTTCAAGATAGAGGTTCAATATTTAGGTAACATTATTTCTCGGGAAGTTATCATAGTTGATCCTTCTAATATTAAAGTTATCATGGATTGGAAAAATCCAACCAATGAAATTGAGGTGCACAACTTCGTGGGATTGGTAGATTATTACAATAGGTTTGTTCAAGATTTATCTTGTATTGCACATCCCATCACTTCCGAACAATAGAAAGGGAAGAATTTTTTTTGGTCAAATATAAGTGAGAAGGCCTTTAGGACACTAGAGGAATTCCTTACAACCAAACTTGCTCTTACAATGCCAGATCCTTAGAGGTATTTCTTCATGTGTATAGATGCTTCTTTGGCATGGTTAGGAGGTGTGTTAATACAAGATGGCCGAGTAGTAGCTTTTGAGTCTCGTAAACTCAAGGATTATGAGGTCAATTATCAGAATCATGACCTTGATCTTGTAGTAGTGCTCCACATATTGGTGCATTGGTGACATTTCATATTAGGCAGGAGGTTCATTCTTAGGACAGAACATTTGATTCTACGACACCTCTTCACACATCACAATATTAACTCCCGTTAATGGCATTGGATGGAGTTGTTATGTGAGTACGATATGGAGATTGAACTTGTGAAGGGGAAGGAGAATGAGGTTGTAGATTCTTTGACTTGTGAGAGGCATTTTGTTATGGTTACTTTGGTGGGTATAGACTTGTGGAGTAGGATCATGTGATAGCTTCCACATGATAAATTCTACCTTTCATCTAGAGAAAACACTGAATCTCAAAGATCCCTTAAGGGGAGGTTTAAGGGATTGAAACTTGATCCAAATGGACTTCTCAAACAAAGAGGTAGGATATATATACCTAGGGATGGAGGTTTGAGATAGGATATATTGACAAAGGCTAATATTACACCTTATTCCGCCCATCTAGGGGTGAAGAAGATACATGACACATTGAGACAGTTGTATCATTGGAGAGGAATTTTGAGGGATGTAGCTCATTTTATGTCTTAATGTTTGGAGTTTCAAAGGGTGAAGATTGGGCATCAACATCAAACTGGCCTTCTTTACCCACTTGTTATACCAGAGTGGAAAGGGGACAACATTTCCATTGATTTTATAGTAGGGCTACCTACATTGAGATACCACCTCAATGCAATAACAATCATATTGGATAAATTGATGAATGTGGCCCACATTTCTCTAGTAAATATAACTTATACATCTAGTGCAGTGATGTGAGAGTACTTGGATGATATTGTTAGACTGCATAGGAATTCAAATAAGATTATTTTTCATTGAGATTCCTTATACACATCTCTTTTTTAGATTACCATGTAGCATTCCCTTAAGAAGAATATTAATTATGGTACAACCTATCATCCTAACACCAATGCTAAGAAAAATTTGGTGAACCAAATATTAGAGGCCATGCTTTAGATGTACGTCATGGATCATCAATTGCATTGGGATGATTATTTATACTTGGTTGAATTTACATAAAACAACTTTCAGAGTTATATTGGTATGGCACCATTTCAGGATATATATGGCAGGGAGTGGAGGACTTGACTAAGTTGGGACATGTTAGAGGATAGAGTATCTATTGGGCTTGGTTTGTTAAAGGGCATGGAGTAGCAGGTTGTTTTTATTACATAGAGGTTTACAGGAGCCACAAGATAGAGAGAATAAGTATGCATATCATAGCAGAGTTCACCGTATTTTTGAGGTTGGAACAAAGGTGTTTCTTCATGTGAGACCTCATAAGAGAGCTATCTATTATCGAAAAGGCTCTAAGCTAAGTCCTAGATTTGTGGGTCCATTTGAGATATTCAATCAAATTGGTCCCTTAGCTTACCATATAGACTTTCCACCTAGCTTGTCTTGTATCCTTGTTGTTTTCCATGTTTTTGTATTATGGAGATACATTCCAAATCCTTCTCATATATTAGATTCGACATCATTGTAGATATAGAAGTAGGGATAGGTGAATCTAGACGCCATATGCATTACAGGATCAACTTCAACATCTATTTCAGTTATTTTAGGAGTAAGTCGAGTCTACGTGGAAGGGGATGTAGTTCCCACTCCTCTTCGACACTTATTATACTATGATTTTGAATTTTCATAGACTATAGACATGGACCTTACTATGTTTTTTGGATTAACATGATGTTAGATGTTAGATATATTCTATCTATTGAGATGTTGTGATTCATGTTATGGTTTGTATGGATTCTTAGAGGCATGGATAGACATTCTGTATTGATGATGATGATGTGCTATTAGGCTATATATATATATATATGTATGTATACTAACATTCTAAATTTTAGTTGTATTGACCATATTTTGGTGTTCGAAGTAATCTTGTGATTTGACTCATATTGGTTAAATGGTATAATTGAAATGTTTTTGAAATTGTAAATGAATGATAGCATTTCTTATCTTTAATGATGATTTCATGTTATGATTATGCTCTTGATGGATGTGCATGTATTTTATTTTTGATGTATTTAATGCGGCCACGAGGCCAAAGGATGTATTTTTTATTTTGCAGGTGATTATATCACAACAAACAAAGGGGGGTAGGAGACTAACCGTAGTGGAATGTATGATGTTTGCAATGACGTTCACCATGAAAAATTTATGTTATTTTATTCTTGTACGTGGTTAGGATGTTAGGAGGTCCCCATGGGGGGGAGGGATGAACTAAAATTGTGACCATAGGGTATGTGTTGTCCTTTTAGCTTTTATTTTGATTAATTTGTGAGTATGTATTTTATTATTACATTGTATTTCAATTTTGTATTGTTGACTAAATGTACCATTGAATAGTAATTAAGTATGTTAATTAAGTTGATTTAGAGATATTACCAAAGAGGGAACATTTATTTGGGTAGAGATTCCTTTTGATCTTGTGATTTTAAGTTGGATTGTAATTAATTTACTTGGTGTGTACTCAATTTATCTCTCTGAATTCGAAATTTGACTCTCTAGCCAATTTTGGAGGGTTTTCGGAGAATTTAAGCCTCTCCCACACCTCTTAAATTCACCCAAAATCTATATGTACAGGGTGATGGGTCAAATTTAGACCCCATTATGTGTTTTGGATTGTAATAGGTGAGATTTTTGCTTTTTTCTTACATGATATTACAACTGTGTACTTAACACATATGGAGTGATGATTAGTGTGTGTATGAGGGTTTTCATATCCTCACCCAAAAATTTATTAGCCTTTTTTTTTATGTTTGAATGGTGATGTGGAGTTGAGGATAAGTGATGTGGCATCCTACATAAATCCACCTCGCCCTCTTCTTCTCTTTTTTATGTTTATACATGTTTATTTGATGTTTTCGGGGTTACTCATTTTCATTGGCACAATTTTTCTTTTGGAAATTTGCTTGGATTTATTACTTGGAGATTTTGGGAGATTACTTTCGGGAGAATTTCTTGGTTTTAGATGAGTTTAAGCTTGTTGAAGATTGTAGAAGCTTATGATGGAAAGGTAGGGATTATGCCTTTATTTTTCAATAACTTGTTTGTTTGTGTTTACAATGAAAATGGTCATATGTTTGTGATTTGTGTTGGGCTAGATAGATTTAATCCAAAAATAAAACAAGGGTAATGAAAAACCATAACTTTTAAATGGTAGAAATTAACAAAAAAAATATATCGAATATCTATTCAACCCCTAGGTAGGGAATGTAAATGTGTTGAAAAGAAATATACAAAACTACAAGCATAATATACATACAAATTGTGGGTATCCACTCCAAAACTGAAAAAAAAAATTCTCCATAACTTCCTTAAGCTCATTGGCTCTCCCTACAACCTACAAAAGTAATATTGAGTGGGATTAGGTAAAAATGTGGATAAAAAGTAAACATAAGGATTTTTAATGCATTATAAATTCAATGGCTCAGATAGAATTGATACAATGGTAGAGGTTGAACCCTAAAACTTTAAGTGGTGGGTTTTTGTGGGGATGGGAATTAAATTAAATGGTATGGGTAATATGTGAATGTGGCCGCTTAAGGACATTAGAGTGTGAGAATTAAATTGCAGCCCTTATTGTTATAGAAAAATGATTATATATAAATGACATTGAATTTAGGGAATAATTAAATGATATCAGGAATGGATAGCTTAGATCATGATCGAAGAACATTAATTTAATTAATGACAAGTCTATAAATATTATAGCTAAACTAGGTATGAACATTAAGTTAATATGGGGAACAAATTAAAGTTACCTTATAAAATAATTCCTTTATTAATTTAAGAGAATCCTATTAAGTAAAATAATGAGATTGACACAGATGAAAATTAACAAAAAAAAATATTGGAGACCTGTTATGGCAAAATCACAGCACCCTTGATTGCTCGCAAGTGATTTTTTGGGGCAGTCAGTGTGATTCATCAAACATGGAGTTATCAGAAAGTGTTGGACTTTGCGATTGGGAAAACCCTCCTGAAAAGGTCATCTTGCTATCCTATCCTAGTGCTAACTACTCCAAAGTTTAGAGAGTTGAAAATATAGCCCTAATATCATATTTCCAATGAGACATAGATAGAGAAAGTTCTTGAAAATTAAAACCTTCTCTAAGGGAAGGTAATGCACCAAGAATGAGTGTTAGACATCCTACACAATAAACACAACACAACTAGAATCTTGTAATGAATCCACATCAGTGCACACTAGTTTGTATATGATGAAAGACCAGAAGAGCTGCAACAAAATCAAAAAGGGTTTTTAGAACATCCATGAATCTATTTATATTACTCACAAAATTGGTATAATACACCACACTCAAGCTCAAAGGAACATATTTTACATTAGAATATCTAGTAGAGAGGTTTGGAATCTCCACAAAATCCCTTATAGACAAGAAGTAGAAGGGATGGGCATATACAAGCTGTCAGAAATTTTGAAATGAGCCCCTCCTTACAATATATAGGAAGAATGAGAGAAACAAAGGTAGGAGGAATTTGAAATCTTACTTCAACAACCTTAAAATGCATTAAAATCACCTGCAACAATGATGGGTGCCACTAGAAAACCCATACCTACATGTACATTTCCTTATTGGGAAGAGAAGAAGCCCATATCTCATCATTTTTGTACGTGAGAAACCTAGACACATTCCTCTAAAATGGCAGACTGTATTTCCAAAAATTCCTATCTTGTGCAAATCTGAGTGCCCAGTCAAAAATTATGGCCATCTGAAGATAAGTGTGTCATTGTGCAATAAATTCAAGTGGTTGATTTGCCTTTTTAGACTTTGAACCTACATCACACCCTCTGGAATCCAAAATTTTAGAATTTCAGGATTCAGATCTTTGAGCATTTCCACTTCGGAGGTTGCTATAATATTCATCTAGTTGAGTTCGTGAAACCTCTAAAATTCTACAACCCTAAAGTCTAAAATTCATACTTCGTGTTTTGGGATTCAAGTTACTACTTACATGCACTAGGGAATGTTCCGAAATGCCGGAACCCTAAAGTCTGAAATTCAGACTTCGGTTATCAGTCATTTGTGTTTTTGGCGGTTTTCGTTTTGGTGTTTGGGTTTCAAGGTTTTGGGTTCTGGGGTTTCAGGTTTCAGGGTTTCTGGGGTTAGGGTACTATTCATCCATATGGGCAATGTATTTCTCCAAAAACCTAAAAGTCCAAAGTCCAAATTTCAGACTTCGGGTTTCAAAACTTTCTCCTCCCTCCATGTGGCACTATTAATTTATCAACCATGTCGACAACTCTCAACTCCCAAATGTTTGAAGTCCAAATGTCAGACATTGAACTCTGATGTCCTTACAACCTTTTAAGATCACAATTTGGGAGTTTTTTCTCACTGAATCCAAATTCTTTCACGTCTGAAGTCTGAACTCCTTGGACTCCGAAGAGTCTCTTTATTGTGCATTTTGTTGACTCCCAATGCCTCGCCACTTCAACTTGCTCAGCTCGGCCAAAATGTGAGCTCCCATGACCAAATTGATCCTCCTATTTCTCTGTGTGACGTCATGTTTATCCAATTTTTCCTAAGGAAAAAATAGGATAACAAGACTTTAGAACAACTTTGTAATTCTGAAAGGACTTTAGAAGTTGTTATTTAAATTTTAATTAAGTTATGCATTAATCCATGGTTGTGATTAATTAATTAGATAAGGATTAACTAAATTTAAGATAAGTATTAACACCCTTGCAATCCCTTCAAATAAAAAAATTAACCATAACTTTCGTAAATAATTAATGTGGTTTTGGAGAGTCGAAAATGTGGGCCTTAGAGAAATGTTGTGTTGGAGGATTACATATGGAATCTCTTTTATCAACCGTAATTGTTTCCTACCATTCTTTTTTTTTGCATGTATAAGCCTTTGGTTATCAAATCATTTTCCATTTATAGAGATGATATTAATTATTGTATTACAAAATATATTAATCACCATCTAACTTATCGATTAAAGAATCAACAAAAATGCCCCTATACTATTGACTCATGACAATAATTACCTCCATCTAAACAATATCTTCCTCATAAAGACACATATTGATAACGTTTTTATTTCCAAACTTTGGACATGCAAGCTAGAATTGTTCTTAATATTTTAATATTTCTGGGTGGAACTCATGGATTTGTTTACCCCCCTCCTAGCGAAACAATTACCCCGAGAACTAGGAATTCAAAATTTTGATGTCAATTTTCCGTAGCGAACTTGTAATTATGTATATTCGTACAATTTACGATATCAAATCATCCTATAATGCTGTCTAATGGCTTCCCCTGCTAAGTTTCTCTATTATGTTATTCTCGTTTTAGTCCTTTTAGTCATCCTAACAATTGTAGAACTAGATATATTATCCGATTTCATCCTATATAATACTGTGACATCTACCATTTAATGAATGTATTTCCTAGCTAAAACTATTTCAGGCTTCTACAGAATAAAATACCACATCGACTTTGAGCATGTTAGAAAATAATAAATAGATTGGAGAACATAGTGGAAGTGAAAGTGGTTCACCTAGTTGACTACAGAGATAACTGACGATGGAACATACACATGATAGCGTCTCTTTTATCAACCGTAATTGTTTCCTACCATTCAAGCGTTCCCTTCTATCTTTGCCTGGGAGTTTGCTGGGCCCTTAAATTTGTTTTGACGTTCCTTGAGCTGTCAATCTATTTTGACGCTCCGTACGCGTAGCCGGTAAAACTACAGTCAAATAAAGCTTTTAACTATTAACGGCAATCCTTTGGTCGGTTCAACAGTTAATATGTTGAACCCCGTTATATTTATAGTCTTTTGTAGACTTTCCCCTTATTCAGCCCCTCTCCAACACGCCATCTGACTTTGAATGCTAAAAATATTTGATAAATTTGCAACTCATAGCCTATAAATATAATGATTCTTTCATGCATTTCATAAGTTATTTGAAACAACCCTGTGATATTATATAATGGCAAGCTCAATATTCATCAAAATGAATGCACTTCTTCTTTTTGTCAATATTATGTTAATGCTCCATTATGTCTCCGCCAGACACAACCTGCCAAATTCTTTTCCTCCAAATGTGGAGCAGCTACTAAATTCATATGCTTCAGCTCCAAACTGCAAAGGCAATTCTAAAGACCCTAGATGCCCACCATCTAACAAAGCTGTGTTAGGGGATCAGAACTGGTCATATGGACAGCGTTTTATTCGCAGTTCTAAAGATCATAATGATAACGACATTCCACTTGAACACCATAATTCAGTCTTCCAGTCTAAGCATAAGCAGCTGTTAAGTTCATGTCCTTCACATCCAGACTGCAAGGGAAATTCTCCCGACCCTAGATGCTGCCCACATTCTAGCAAAGCTTTGTTAGGGGATCAGAACTGGTCATACGGACAGCATTTTGTTAATGATAACAATAATGACATTGCAGTTGAACGACATAATCCAGTCATTCCATCAAGTGTGGAGCAGCACTTTTTTAACTATATGTGACATAGGTCATCTACTAATATATCCATCCAATCATTACCACAATTATATACGTTCATTCAATGATATTAGTCAAATTATTTATTTTCTAACATGTCAAAATCCTTAACCATGATCATTATTTATATGGAATTACAATATTAATCTATTTTTGTGCATTGGTTGTGTTTGATTCAGGGGCATGAGACATATTCTTTCCTTTGTCCTAGTTCTCTTTGATAATTGAATGAATTAAATAGCCTTTATATTTTGACAATTGAATGTGAGATAACTACTACACAAATTTATGAAGATTTCATTCACATTTTTCAAATGTAAATGGAAAGAACAACGGCTTTTGAACCTTAATTTTTTCTCCATTAAAATTCTACTATTTATTAATTTTTAAAATTAGTAGTTGGGAGGCATTAGCTCCAAGTACTACTTATAGTGCTCAAAACCATTAATTGTTCCTTGATGTTATTTATATTGAAAAATTATAGATATTAACGAACATTTAAATAATAAGTAAATAAGCATTCCCATAGTGGAATGTATGATGTTTGCAATAACGTTCACCATGAAAAATTTATGTTATTTTATTCTTGTACGTGGTTAGGATGTCAGGAGGTCCCCATGAGGGGGAGGGATGAACTAAAATTGTGACCATAGGGTATGTGTTGTCCTTTTAGCTTTTATTTTGATTAATTTGTGAGTATGTATTTTATTATTACATTGTATTTCAATTTTGTATTGTTGACTAAATGTACCATTGAATAGTAATTAAGTATGTTAATTAAGTTGATTTAGAGATATTACCAAAGAGGGAACATTTATTTGGGTAGAGATTCCTTTTGATCTTGTGATTTTAAGTTGGATTGTAATTAATTTACTTGGTGTGTACTCAATTTATCTCTCTAAATTCGAAATTTGACTTTCTAGCCAATTTTGGAGGGTTTTGGGAGAATTTAAGCCTCTCCCACACCTCTTAAATTCACCCAAAAACTATACGTACAAGGTGATGGGTCAAATTTAGACCCCATTATGTGTTTTGGATTGTAATAGGTGAGATTTTTGCTTTTTTCTTACGTGATATTACAACTGTGTACTTAAGACGTATGGAGTGATGATTAGTGTGTGTATGAGGGTTTTCATATCCTCACCCAAAAATTTATTAGCCTTTTGTTTTATGTTTGAATGGTGATGTGGAGTTGAGGATAAGTGATGTGGCATCCTACATAAATCCACCTCGCCCTCTTCTTCTCTTTTTTATGTTTATACATGTTTATTTGATGTTTTCGGGGTTACTCATTTTCATTGGCACAATTTTTATGTTAGAAATTTGCTTGGATTTATTACTCAGAGATTTTGGGAGATTACTTTCTTTCCTTTGTCCTAGTTCTCTTTGATAATTGAATGAATTAAATAGCCTTTATATTTTGACAATTTAATTTGAGATAACTACTACACAAATTTATGAAGATTTCATTCACATTTTTCAAATTTAAATGGAAAGAACAATGGCTTTTGAAACTTAATTTTTTCTCCATTAAAATTCTACTATTTATTAATTTTTAAAATTAGTAGTTGGGAGGCATTAGCTCCAAGTACTACTTATAGTGCTCAAAACCATTAATTGTTCCTTGATGTTATTTATATTGAAAAATTATAGATATTAATGAAGATTTAAATAATAAGTAAATAAACATTCCCATATTTTTACTACTTCCAAATGGACATGTGGTGGTTCTGTCAAATGCCAGGATTAGACTTATCATTTTTTTGAATATTGTGTGGTGTTTGATGTTTCTCTATTCCATGTAGTGAAATGAAGGAGTTGGGCCTATTTATAGTTGAGCTGGGTCAATGAAAAAGTAACCAAAAAGATGGAAGTTAATTTACCTTCGTAACTTGATTTCATTGTAAAATGTAGTGCTGTACAATAAAGTATTATTTTAACAGTTTTGTTTTGTTTCCATGAAAGGTTAATTATTATTTTTGGATGAGGGTAAAGGGGTTTTTTTGAGAAGGACCCTCCACAGGAAAAAAATGGGCCTGATAAGAAATAAAACCATCAGCACCAAAGGAAACAAATAGAAACATCTGCCCTGTAACAAAAAGAAGAAAAAAAGACAACAAGCCTAGAAGAAACACAAAAAGACAATTAGGAAGTTCTAAGAGTCATTCGTAGAGGAACAATGGTATTTTTAGAATATACTTGTTTCTTATTGTGTATCGATTTCAACTAATCCGATAAGTCTTCAATAGGAAGGAATTATAAAGCATTTATTGGCCAAAAGGAATTTTAATTCAAAGGAGATGCATGAAGAAAATTATCCTTAGGCGCTTTAGTGGTATTTTGTAACTTAAAGAGCGCCACTAGTTCTGAAGCTGGTGTTTCAGGTACTAAATCCTCCAAATCTAAATCTGATTCTGAATCTCTGTTCAAGTCATTTTTCATCAAAAAAGGACATGGGAGGGAATCTTTCCTCCATTTGGTTATAAAATTGTTTCTTCTGTTTAATTGATAATCAACAATGATATGTCCTAGTGTGAAGCACCTTTTACACATCAACGGTATACATTCATACAATAAAGGTTGAATCCACAATCTATCCTAGACACGAAGCTCTATTTTGGAAGGGAGGTTCTTGTAGGTGTCATGTTCAACAAGGATACATGCATAAAGAGCGTGGTTGTATCCTAAGGTGCACAACTCAACATTCAAGAAGATGCCAAAAGTATTTCCAATAGAAGAACAATATTTTGAATCCCAAAATAAAATTTGAAAATGTGGCATTCTAATCTAAATGGGATTAATTGAGAAAGTTTCAAAGAGTGGATTAAATGAAGGAAACCAGTGTTTCAAGACCATGTAGTGAAATTGGAAAACCCAATTAATTTCAGCTATGGAATGTTTATCACAAATATGAGTAAACATAATAACAAAAATTCCTCTTGCACAAGGATAATTATCATAAATGATTTTTTTATAACTTTACATGATATAATTGCATGAGGTATGACTGGAAGAATTAATTTTCATAGTCCAAATTTTTTTATGATGTTTATTGTATTTGCAACTTGTTTAAGGTAATACAAGAAGTAAATTTGAAGATGGTTTTCTGACCAAGAAGGAATTTCCTAAGATAAATTTTGTAAACAATCTTTATATTCTTTTAGCTTATTTAAAATCTTCTATCTAAGTTTTATCCTAGTATATTTTATTTGTTGAAATTTCTCGAAAAGTGAACATATTTTATTAGCCATGGTTACAAAGACAATGTGGTTGTTTTCTTCAATGTAATAGTTTTTCATGTTTCAAATATGTTTATTTAGAATATATAAGATGGAAAATTGTAGCACATGAATTTATATCAATAGGTTTGATTGAATAAACATTTAGGTGTGGAAATTTAATATCTAAAATAATTTAACAAAGTGGGGTCATTAGATTGTTCTAAAAAAATGGGATCCTATAAATTTGATATAAGAAGAGTGGGAAATGTTTTATAGGAAAGAATAAATACTAACAAGTTATGTGTTTCTTACTCTATGTTATTAAATGTTTACAGTCATATAATTGTAAATATGTGACACGATTATCCATAAACATTGTAAAGTTGTACTCTTTGGTAACTAACAATGGTGAATCAGTTGCAGAGAACCTAAATAATTATAGCTATATCATAAGCTAGTTATTTATAATTGATGTGAATATGGATTATGAAGAAATCTTTATTACCCTTTTCTATTGTTTACAAATCCGTGTGAAATTTTTATGATCAATTTTATTGGTAGGACTAAAAACATGAACCTTAAGAAAATAGAGGAAAATTTATTTTCTGAAGATATGAGGAGAAGTTATTCTTATGATTATAAATCACATGAATAATTTTTAGTTCATGGGAGATAGAAAAGGAGATAGGAAAGAAGGAAAAAGAATAGAATAAAGGTATAACTATAATAATAAATCTAGGACTCTGGAGTGAACTTGGAAAGTGTGTTAGAATTATGGGATGATAAGTAACTTTAGGAAGGGCTATATGAAAAAGGACAAATAGCCCTAAAATAATGTGCAACCTTAAGATGGAGGAGGAAGAAAATATTACGGTGATGCTTACCTTGTATCTTCGATTACACATACATGAAATGATGCATGAATTTTTTATTAATGTGTATTGTCCCATGATCCCTCATTGGGAATGTTTTTTAGAATATAACGTGTATGATGGAGGAAACATGTTTCTAGGAGGCAATTTGACCAACAAGATTATGGGGAGAGAAATATTAAATTTGTAGTTTAGATATGGGAGGATGAAAAATATTAATGATTTAAATATAATATATTCCATTTTAGAAATCTAGTTTTAGTTAGAAATACCAATCATTTTTGTATACACATTAGAAATATGGGTTGCATGGAGATCATATTTTTAGAACGATGATTGTAAAATAGAACATTATTTAATCATGATGGAAATGGTACATGGTGAAATTAGTAATTTTTTGTGCTTGATAGGAAATATATCTGCAACAAAATCCTAATATATCTTTAAAAAAAGAGACAAAATAAAAAAAATTGTAATGAAAATAAAAGAAGGAAAGCTTGAAAAAATTGAATGAGATTCCAAGTATGATAAATCTTAACAAGATGTATCATTTGAGAAATATTCATCAAATTTATTCTTTGACTCATATTAATAATATCTCACTTCACATACAAATTTCTGAGATGTCATCTATGAGATGCCATGAGGAGTTTGAATTTAGTTAAATGTAGATGAGATATTTTAACTAGCTAGAACCTCAATGATATCTTGATGTCATGTATCCTTTAATACATCTCGATGATATGTGTCGTTGAAGTAATGTTCATGAGATGTATCCTTCGATATGTCTTGTTGATATGTATCATCGAAGATTTTTTTAAAATTTGAGGGATAGACAAGTTTGAATATTTCACCCCAAAGTTAACTTATTAAAGTTTTGATGTAGAATTTAGTCAAATGTCACATTAAAGACATATCATTATGTTTTGGGGAAAAAATCATGTTGAAATGTCTCCCTAGTGATGTCTTATGGTCATGTGATGTATGAGGTTAATATGTATTGTAAATAAAAGAAAAAAATCATATATCTATTTAGAGAAATCATTTAGGGATGTTAACGATGAGTCTTGAAGAGAAAGAGGTGTAAGTGCAGCAAGTTGGGGGATGAAAAAGGGGGTCATAAGTGGACGTCATATTCCAAATAACAACATAATATCACTTGTAGGGATTATTAGCAATGCATACACTCAAAAATTAGAAAAACTTATATTGATAGGAATTGTAGAATTCGGAATCTAGTTTCTAAAAACTATTTTTTTAAAAAAAATGGACAAGTTTAGATATATTAAACACAGTCAAAAGTCAATGACTTGTTTTTTTTTTAAAAAAACACCTATATGTTTGTAGTCCATTTGCCCGCAATTTGGATGACCAAAAATTGATGATATATTTTTTTCATTTGGTGAGGAGTTTATATGTCACTATCTATCTGGGATATATATTATTTAATATTTTTGTGAGGCAATATTTATGTTTTATGATTTTTTTCCCATGAAAGTGGTCTGAAAACAAAAAAGAAAATAGAGGACTTTCTATTTCCCGCCATAACTTCATGAAAAAATATTGGAATCAAATATTTTTTTTGAAAATGTATATAATTTCACCATGGTTGGGGATGGTATAATTTTTATCACATTCTAACAAGGGAAACAAAATTTCAGTCTTAAATGTAGACATAAACATTCACGGAAAAAGTGTCCTAAACACCTACTATTAGTAACAATTATAAAATGATATTTATCCTATTTATTCACTTTAAAAAAATCAATATTTCAACAAAGCTAATAGTCTCCTCCTATGTGATGGTACCATTTTTATAACATATTTTGACTTTTCGCATGGGTTCAAGTCTGCGGAAGACTAAATTTGATGTTTTTGTTGTTTTTGAGGTCCACTTAATTGTCCCCCAACTTGCTACACTTACCCAGTCTAGGTATCTCTAGAAAGGTATGAAGATAAGGGGAGCTGAATTTCCATGATTTAATCCAATTAAATATACAAGAAGGAAACTAGAGATCATATATTTATAAAATAGTAAATAAGTAAGATTAAGAAAAGAAAATGAAAGAAAAAGGGATAGCTATGGTTTACAGAATGACTCAGCTTTTGATATTAGGTCTGGACTTATTTTAGGTTCTTTAATGATCTGGAACAACTAATGCGTGAATTTGTAAGATTTGTGTCTGAAACTGTGATGTGGATAATAAAAGGAAAAAATCATCTGGAATGTGATAGGGGTGCCTAGGTGGTAGTGTCTGTTATGGGAACCGACATATGAGGAATTGATTGAGATCTTGTTTTTTTGTGTTGTCTATTTTTTGTTGTAGTAACATCAAGATCGATGTACATATTTTTCTATCAAACATGTATCTAAAAAAGAAACCCTAGTTACTACTTGCACAATACTCAAGCACCCACTATACAAATAAAAATTTGAATATTCTGGAGTATATGACCTTGAGCAGTCACCACAATGTGATTTGTCCTGATTGAATGTACTAATTCATAATTAATGTAGTTCTACTTGTGTGTGTGTGATTGAAATAGTGGCGCTTAGATATGATTCCCGAGTGCCATTAAAAAAACGTAAATCAGGCTATAACTACGTTTTCCCATTGAAAATTTGTGGTATGGAAATTCAAAATAAACCCTCCTATATGTTAAGTATGTGTCCCAAAATGTAGTGGTTGGTGGGGGGTAGATAGAAAATACTAGCCCTTTTTTAAAGTATGCACCTCTTTGAATGCTTTACCCGCGTTACCCCCTGAATGAGGTGAAATAATACATGGATAATATATTATTATATTTTCTTATATTTTTGTCATTAAAAATGAATCAATGACGCAAGTTGATAAAAGAAGACGAGAATAGTACATTTGAAATATAATAGTAAGATATAGGAGAATATGATCCAATGGGGATTTATCACCTTTTCGCTCCCGTCCCTAATACCGGTCAAGGTGCTTTGGTGGTCAAAGTAGGCAGACAATAATGTCAAAGCAATGTTAAAATATGTGAATGATTAATTCTCTAACTTAGGAATCATGCAATATCAAACACATTTATAGTTAGATTTGATACTAGTGTTGATTAGTTACTACAATGTTCTTGTACTTTTTAAGGGAATGAAGGATCATAAGCATAAAGGAGAAAAGAAATATGAGTATGTAATAATTTCAAATAAATATTGTACTGCACATATTTCGAATAAGTTTTTGTAGCATTTCAAATTGGGAAGATGGGTTCTATGGAATATAAGAGAAGGTTAGGCTAAGGACCTACTATTTACCTTTATGTGCAAGGAGTGATAATGGATTTTCGTGAATCAGTTGCAGAGAACCTAAATAAATTATGCTATATCATAAGCTCGTTTATTTATAATTGATGTGAATATGTGATTAATGAAGAAATCTTTATTACCCTTTTCTATTGTTTACAATCCGTGTGAAATTTTTATGATACATTTTATTGGTAGGACTAAAAACAATGAACCTTAAGAAATAGAGAAAATTTATTTTCGTTAAGATATAGGAGAAGTTATCTTCTGATTCTCCATCCCTCCCCCTTTTTGTTCATATGAGTGCTGAGAAAAGTCGCTCGGCACTAAGGAAAAAGACTAGATACACGTCTCGACTCTCATCACTCCACTAGACGCTGGAGTAACTTGGCAATTGTTTTAGAATTATGGGATGATCAGTCACTTTAGGAAGGCTCTATGAACAAGGCCAATAGGCCCTACAAATAATGTGCAACCTTAAATGGAGGCGGAAAACATGATGAGGTGATGCTTACCGGGGGGGGAGGGGGGTAAGAAAGTTTGTATCTCTTCGCTTCAACATACATGAAATGATGTCATGCATTTTTTTATTCATGTGTATTGTCCCTGATCCCTCATTGGGAATGTTTTTAGAATATAACGTGTTGATGGAGGAAACATGTTTTAGGAGGGCAATTTGACCAACAAGATTATGGGGAGAGAAATATTACATTTTGTGTTTTAAGATATGGATGATGACAACATTATTAATGATTTACAATATAATATATTCCATTTTAGAAATCAGTTGTAGTTAAGAAATACCAATCAATTTTTGTATACACATTAGAAATATGTTTGCATGATCATATTTTTAGAACGATGATTGGTAAAGATAGAACAATTATTTAATCATGATGGAAATGGTACCTGGTGAAATTATAATTTTTTGTGCTTGATAGGAAATATATCTGGCAACAAAATCTAATATATCCTTAAAAAAAGAGACAAAAGAAAAAAAAATTGTATGAAAATAAAAGAGGAAAGCTTGGAAAAATTGAAGAGATTCCAAGGATGATAAATCCTCTGAACAAGATATCATTTGAGAAATATTCATCAAATTTATTCTTGACTCATATTAATAATATCTCACTTCAGCATACAAATTTCGAGATGTCATCTATGAGATTGCCCATGAGAGTTGGAATTTATTAAATTGTAGATGAAGATATTTTTACTAGCTAGAAAAAAAAACCCCTCAATGATATCTGAGGTCATGTATCCTTTAATACATCTCGATGATATGTGTCGTTGAGTAATGTTCATGAGATTTACCTTCGATATGTCTGTTGATCTGTATCATCGAAGATTTTTTTTTAAAATTTGAGGGATAACAAGTTTGAATATTTCCCCCAACGTTACTTATTAAAGTTTTTGATGTAGAATTTAGTTAAATGTCACATAAAAGACATATCATTATGTTTTTTGGGGAAAAAATCATGTTGAAATGTCTCCCTAGTGATGTTCTATGGGTCATATGGGATTATGAGGTTAATATGTATTGTAAAATAAAAGAAAAATATATATCTATTTAGAGAAATCATTTAGGGATGTTAACGATGAGTCTTGAAGAGAAAGAGGTGTAAGTGCCAGCAAGTTGGGGGATGAAAAGGGGTCATAAGTGGACGGTCATATTCCAAATAACAACATAATATCAACTTGTAGGGTATTAGCAATGCATACACTCAAAATTAGAAAAACTTATATTGATATGAATTGTAGAATTCGGAATCTAGTTTCTAAAAACTATTTTTTTAAAAAAATGGACAAGTTTAGATATATTAAACACTCAAAATTCAATGACTTGTTTTTTTTTTTTAAAAAACACCTATATGTTTGTAGTCCATTTGCCCGCAATTTGGATGACCAAAAATTGATATATATTTTTTTCATTTGGTGAGGAGTTATATGTCACTATCTATCTTGGGATATATTTTATTTAATATTTTTTTGAGCAATATTTAATTTTTTATGATTTTTTTCCATGAAAGTGGTCTGAAAACAAAAAGAAAATAGAGGACTTTCTATTTTCCCGCCATAACTTCATGAAAAAATATTGGAATCAAATATTTTTTTTTTGAAAATGTATATAATTTCACCATGGTTGGGATGGTATAATTTTTATCACATTCTAACAAGGGAAACAAAATTTTCAGTCTTAAATGTAGACATAAACATTCACGGGAAAAAGTGTCCTAAACACCTACTATTAGTAACAAATTATAAAATGATATTTATCCTATTTTATTCACTTTAAAATCAATATTTCAACAAAGCTAATAGTCTCCCCTATGGTGATGGTACCATTTTATAACATATTTTTGACTTTTCGGCATGGTCAAGTCTGCGGAAGACTAAATTTGATGTTGTTGTTGTTTTTGATGTCCACTTAATTGTCCCCCAACTTGCTACACTTTACCCAGTCTAGGTATCCTCTAGAAAGGTATGAGAGTTAACTACGGGGAGCTGAATTTCCATGATTTAATCCAATTAAATATACAAGAAGGAAACTAGAGATCATATATTTGTAAAATAGTAAATAAGTAAGATTAAGAAAAGAAAATGAAAGAAAAGGGATAGCTTATGGTTTTCAGAATGACTCAGCTTTTGATATTAGGTCCTGACTTATTTAGGTTTCTTAAAATGATCTGTACAACTAATGCGTGATTTGTAAGATTTGGTGTCTGAAACTGGATGTGATAATAAAAGGAAAAATCATCTGGAATGTTGATAAGGGGTGCCTAGGTGGGTATGGCTGTGATGGGAACCGACATATGAGGATTGATAGACTTTTTTTTTTGTGTTGTCTATTTTTTGTTGTAGGTACATCAAGATCGATGTACATATTTTTCTATCAAACATGTATCTACAAAAGAAACCCTAGTTTACTTGCACAATACTCAAGCACCCCTATACAAATAAAAATTTGAATATTCTTGAGTATGAATTGACCTTTTGCATTCACCACAATGTGATTTTTCCTGATTGAATGTCCAAATTTCTAATTAATGTAGTTTTTCGAATTGTTTGTGTGATTGAAATAGTGGCCCTTGAGAATGATTTCCTAGTGCCATAAAAAAAAACGTAATAACAGTGCTATAAACTACTTTTTTCCCGTGAAAATTTGTGGTAGGAATTCAACTAAACCCTCCTATATAGTTACGTATGTAGTCCCCAAAAGGTAGTGTTTGGTTGGTAATAGAAATCCAGCCCTTTGTAAAGTATGGCACCTCTTGAATGCGTACCCCCTTAATGAGGTTAAATAATACATGTATATATATGATTCTATTTCTTATATTTTGTCATTAAAAAATGAATCAATGACCAAGGTTGATAAAAGAAGACGATAAATAAGTAACATTTGAAATATAATAGTAAGGTATAAGGAAGAAAGATGATCCAATAGCGGGATTTTATCACCTGGGAGCTCCCGTCCCTAATACGTGGTCATGTGCTTGGTGGTCAAATAGGTCAGAAAATAATGTCAAAGCAATGTAAACATATGTTAATGATTAATTCTCTAACTTAGGAATCATGCATATAAACAACATTTTATAGGTTAGATTTAGATACTAAGTGTTTGATTTAGTTACTACATGTTCTTGTAATTTTTAAAGGTGATTAAGGATTCATAAGCATAAAGTAGAAAAGAAAAGATGACTATGTATATTCAAATAAATATTGTACTTAACATCATTTCGAATAAGTTTTGTAGCATTTCAAAGGGTGGAAGATGTGTTCTATGGAACTATAATATAAGGTGAGGCTAAGGATCCTACGAGTTACCTTTATGTGCAAGGAGTGATAATGATATTTTAGTAGTTCGTTGGAATATAATCTTTAACAAAGTGTTCTTGAGGTATTTTTTTCATGGTGTATTGTGTGGTTTTCCTTCAGTGGGATAATATTAAACCTGGAGTGTTGAAAGAGAAATTTTTATACATTTCTTACTTCTTGAAGACTTAATGTTATGGACCTACTTTAAATAACACAAAGGATTTGGGTTTCCTGATTCCAAACTAGGGATTTACAATTATAGAGTGTAAACTTCATATTTAGGTGTCCTTCCGCTGTTAAGGGAAAGTGTCTTTGGAGAGTGGTTTATTTTTTACCTCCTACCATTAACACTTCCCCTTAGATAAGTGCCACTGGAGATAATCACAAACCTAATTTTTAACGTTCCTTAGGTGACATATTGTTCGAGGAATATCAATCTCCTACATATGCACTAGGTTCAATTCTCGTATTTAGATTTTACTTTGGTTATTTTTTTATTATTGGTAAATGATTTTCAAGGGGACCATACCCAAGAGAAAAAAGAGGCTCGAAATCCAAATGATGTATGAGGTCCACATCACAGAGAAAAGGCCAAGAATTTAGATAGAACATAGAAGCAAGAAGGTTGTCGATAAACTGCCGCAACAAGCCTAGAAAAAACAAGATATCAGTGACACAACAATAGAAAAACAAAAGAGAATAGAAAATTATACCAAGAGAAGCAATATAACAATTGAACAAAGACTAGCTCAAGTGCGGTCTATAACCAGTAAAGGAAAATACAACCTAAACTAGTACAGTGAGAAATCTACGTCTATAATTTCCTACCCCACCTCAGGGTCATGTTATGATGGACACTATGTGGAATTTTATTTGTAGATTTTTTCCATCAGTATTTGCATTCATTCAAAGCTATAATATCCACCTTTCTCAGAGACTCAGTGAAGACATTTACTACTTTTTTTGTTATTGTTCTTGAAAAGGGGACTCACTTTCTTTGTAAATTTGGTTGAATTAATGGTTTAAAAAAATTAAAATGGCACTTTTTCCAACTCCTCATATTTTTGCTCAAGGTCATCAAGCAATGATTCCACCATTAATGCCTCAAAATTTATTGTTGTACCCTCATTTAAGTTACCTTTATCTTTCTTTGTGATAAGTTTGTTATTTTTGGCCCACCGTATCCACCCATAAGATTCTTTCCCATGCCACCTTCAATAAAATACTCCTTGAAGATCGGTAAAAAAAGATTGGGTGGATTTGAAATTTATTTAGGAATGATAAGATTCTCTTCACCCTTCAACTAACAAATGTTATTTAACACCTCATGTCCTTGGATAACAGCTTTGCCCCACATCCGCATTTTAAAAAATATTTAGCACATCATCTGTTGATGCCTCCACTTAGAATTCCATGATCAGTTCCTTGTAATTTCGGATGGCCACTTGTGTAGGTTACCTTTTCAAGACTTAGATCTCCACCTCCCCGATTACAGGGGATGAGTCAAACTTCACTAGTTGATATTTATTCTATTTGTAGATATTCTAGAGTTGTGGGGTTTTCTTATCTTTGAAAAAGTAACATCCATGCCCAACCATCCCACACTAGCTACAGGTGAATTGTCACGTGAAATATTATGTCTCCATACTTTGTCTCTATATTGTAGGTTAATAACCTCCAGAAAAGAAGAGCCAGCTAGGATATTGATACACATTCTTGCTCACATGAATCTAGATCTCACAGGTGGTAATGTATCATGAGAAATAATCTCTCCCAGTGATCTATCTATTCCATCTAACATGTCCAATTCCCAAAATTCTAGGGGTAGCCAAGGGAGTCTGAAACAAACAGGACATGCCATTAGTGTGTGGGTTTCAGCTCCCATATTTCAATGAACTATGGAGGGAATGGTTCTCACATAAAACCAGTGTCTACCTTACACAACATTGTCCATGTCTTCTTCAAGGGAAAATAAAAATAGGAATATTTTTTCTTATAGATAAAAATTGGATACTTTCTCGAGATTCTTCCATTTCTTCTCGGTCTAGTTCCATACTTGGTCAATATTTGTCCTTATCCCAACGAAATACCCCACCAAAGAAAATTTGTACCTATCTTTGGCTCTATATACAATAGTATCTAGGACCTTAAGCCATAGTAAATCATGTTTCTATAGAGGTTTTAGTCTCTGCACTGCTTCATGTGGATCATTTCTGAAGATTTTAACAACCCAATAGTTCTACTCCTCTAGTTGTCCAGCCCCTCCTCCATCAAAGTTATTTAATTGGTAAATGAGTTGGTAACTAATTCATTTTATTAATAGATTGTAATCTGAAACTAGTTGTGTAACTACTAAAACTAAAGAAGACTGTAAATTTGAAACTTCTAAAAATACCGTGTAGCTATTTTTTTCCCTAAGACAAAAATTCTCACGTAGAATACTAGTACCCAACATTGCTATCTGATCTAGGTGCTTGTATCCATGCTGTGAATTTTGGTGAAGTATATTTCTAGCCATGTTCTATAATTATTTTTTATTCTATTCATGTCATGTTTGTTTTTATAACTATCAGATGGTGAAAAGGTTCACCCAATGACCCCCCCTTGTTTGGGTTACGTGAGATGAAAAAAATGCACAAATCCCAAACAAGGAAAGATACAACTTATGTGCACATATCATATAAGAATCCTAATGGGAATAAGTATTAAGCACGCTAGTTACCATGGAAGAAGTAAAACAATTAGATATTACTATCATACTAGTTTTAGTGACAAACAAGTAATGCAAAGAGAAATAAACAACCAGGAAGGAACATATAGGAAAAAAAAACAAGGAAAAAAATGATTATCTAGTTGCATACATGGGACACCACTTATGATGTCATAATGTAATCATATCTATCAATACTTGTTCAATCAAGGTATGAACGAAAACATAGGGCATAGCCTACAAACAACTAAAAGTAAAGTAGAATAAAATAACAAAAACATGATAGATAGGATTCTTGTAATGAAAATGCTACACATAAAACACCCGTTAGCATTTGAAGAAACATAAATAGTTTGCGAAAATGAATTTTTTTAATGATAGAACTAGGGAATATTTTAAGACCCCTTACCAAAATCCAACTTGGAATTTTTTTGTGAATTTTTAAAAAGAAATTTCATGTTGATTATGAACAAGAGAAAACTGCATATAGTAACACAAGAAAATAATTTTCTAGGAAAAGGCAAGCTAGGAAGAAATTAGAAACACCAGTTGTAAATGGGTGACTATAAAAAATATACATATGTTTCATCTGTACGAAGGTTCTATCTGTTAGAAATCTATATATGTATATGATTCATCAATAGATAGGGTCTTTTAGTCTATAATCTACATATATAGATGAGTCATTTGTAAGGAGGTTTTTTCAGTAAGATATTTATGTATACAAATTAAAGACTACAATTTCAATTTGGAACCTATATCTAAAGATGACTGATTGTATCTATTGTCAGGTATCAATACATGTAGCTTTCTAGTTACATACTTAAGTGGGCATTAACACATGTGGCTTCCTAACTCTAAAAAACCCATCTCATGTTGTCATGTTTCTTTACTCGTGTATATATGTAGGATTGGAGCTTCATTTTTCTTTATTTTTCATAAATTTCTTCTCTAGGATTTGTACAAGTATCTACCTCTTGAGTCATAAAAATATTGGACCATGCTCCTGAATCAATAAACAAGATTAAAGCATGCATCTACATTCCAAATATGAATTCCATTTCTACATCGTCTCAGTCTTAACTTAAAAATTAATTATAAACCTTATGTTCCTGAAAATTACCACCTTGGTAAACTTAAAGGACACATTCAGTGGTTGGGTAGATAAATTTTGTTTCCAAGGACTATTTACATTCTACAATATCACAATGATGTCAATTTTGTGCAATTTCTTTTTTCCAATTGTGACATATTCATATGTATCTTTACAATCAAGCGGCCATCAATAAGAATTTTCTTTTGGAACATATCTAGAATATATCCACCTCTTAAGATGGATTCCAAACATGTATACATAACCATGATATAACAAAATCCTTACTCTCTGACATAGAAATTTTTTTTCTAGAGTCCCACTTCGGTGTACATGTTGATGGTGATTATCTATTCTTTACATTTTCTTCTTTCTATTATTATCACAATAATATATTAAGATGTTTATATTTTTGTGCAAGTATTGATTAATGCTCTAAATCAAGTAGGAAATTATTTTTTCAAGAGATTCTACACATATTTTTGCAATCCATGCTTCAATTTTTTCAGGCTAGGATAGTCTTACAAGGAAGACAATTTGACATCATGTACTATGTTGTTTTCTACATCCTCTATTTTATAAGTTTCCACCATTTTTATTAGTGTAAATATATATAAAATAGGTTAGTAAATTATATTTCATATACTATTTCCAATGAAATTACCACATCCTCATGTTGTAATTATATAATTGCATTATATTATAAAGGGTTTCATGAGTTGTAATCATAGAATATTAATATTATGAATCCACTTGATGAAAATATTAGATTACATTGTCTTTCAAATGACAAGAAAGTTGTAACTTTAAATTTTAAATTATTGTCAAATAGCTTTAGGTATTTATTATAGAAATAGAGATAATTTTTTATGCTCTTTCATAAGAGGGGGATTGTATCGCATGCAAGAAGGAAAGATGCAATTAGAGATCATCAATGATCAACCTCCTAAGGATTATAAAAATTCATATGTGGAAGTGCAATAACCTTTGATTCCTATAAACATTGAGAGAGAAAAAATGCTTGAGGTTTCTATTACATCCCCTCAGTTACAAGTGTAATATGGAAATTCATCAATTATTCTAGGTATTACTTCTATCATTCTTTCAAGCTATGAATAATGGAACATACAATGTTATAATATTATTTTTATGGAACTATACTTGTTTAGTTCATAACTACATATTTACATATTCCTTTGATAGTTTTCATCAAAATTCCTGATATCAACATGAAAAAATAGAATCTACAAGATTTAAAAAAATAAAACGGGAATAAATTACTCCTAGACATACTCTGTAAGGGAAATTATTAGTATCACTTGAAATTTGAAATTTTATGATAAATTTACTAAATAATTAATTTTTATATTTGTTCTTTGTTCACATTTTATTTTTTCATTTCCATTTCTGGATTCCAAAAATAAAAGTATTGCACCACCACTCCCACCTAGAAAAGTTAAGATAAGTGGGAAAAAAATATCTTTTCTAGGAAAAAGTGGTAGAATAATTCATCGGATAGCAACAAAGTTTCCAAATTCCTCTCTTGGTGGTCTCCCGGGTATAGTGGGCACCACTATTTTATGAAAAATTGATCTTGATGATGATTTATTAGATATCTAGAGTGGTGCTAGTGAGCCAACTACTTTTAATCCACCTTATATTATTCAGGGATGACAAGTGCCACAAATACATCCTATTATACAATAAAAGACAACCAATTCACAAGACAACAAACCGTGTCCAACATACATATCAAGACCACCATCTAAAGATCATTTAACTTCTTTTCTGTTACATAATTTGTTGGAAAATAATTGTTATGCTACTATTAATGATGGTGTTATGTAGGATATAGAGACTTTGAAAACATGGGAGTTCTGTGTAAAAGATTTTATCAAGGAAATAAATTCGTATTTTCACAACCATTCCAAAATAAATCATTTATTTACGTTAGCTCAAAATAATCCAACAAAGAAAGATGTATTATTGAACCAATCCCTCTAAGGTGCTATTATAATAAGCAATGGCTATAGTGATAATATATTATATTTCATGGTAAATAGGTTAGAAAAATATAAATGGTGAAGCCCAAGATTACTATATAACAAATGGGATAGAGACAAAAAACTTATTGTCATTGTAAATGCTAAAAACGATAAAGCTATTGTATTTTTTTTTGTCAATGTAAATGCTGAAAAGATAAAGCTATCACAAGTTTAAATATTTCTTTTCATTTAAATCATAGTTTTAAAAAAAAAATTACATTTGTAACTAATAATAGTTCTTTGTTTAAACACAAGAAGAAATTGAAAAAATGAAGAATGAATTATAGGTGTTAGATCTTAATCTCAAGAATGCATGCAAAAAATTAAATTCTCCTTTTTCACTAAAGGAAAAATTTGTTCTCCTAAATAAACAGAACAACAAATTGAAGAAATTATTTAGGGAGCCTGACATGAATCCATAGATATTTCTCATGAAAAATCATATGTGGATCATAGTTTACTTTCAAAATGTGATACAACCAATCACGATAGGGAAAATCTAGGGAGCATCAATTCCGCATCATATGATCTAATTAAATGTGGATAACAAGTAACATAATATACAATACAAGAGGGAAAATATTTTAAATATGACTCCTTATATTGTTTAATTAAAATAGTGTAAATAATTGAAATTTAAATCTCAAATTTTAATTGAGATATTTTTCACTTTTGTATATATTTTTGAAATAATCAACACTTTATTAATATTTATTGTTTTCATAGTATTTCAGGTGCTTTATTTTTCATAAAAATATAAAGTATAATATCAATTTTGTATCTGTAAATTTTGTTTTCATATCTTTTATTACATAAAATCCATAAGGAATAGGGAATCATAGTTCTAATAGATAAAAATGAAATACAAATTGACATGAAAACTTATGATTGTTGTAGACACCTACAATTCAATCAAGCAATTTTAATACTTAAATTCCACTATCCTATTTCCCATAAATTGACGAAACTTCATCAATGAACCACCAATTTCCATCTATCATCACTAATTAATTATGTTTATCTAATTAATTAAACATCATATCATTCAGGATGTCGATTAATGAGCTTTCGTTAATTAACGTTTGCTTCTACCTAGGTTAATTAACTATTATTAATTAATTATGAACGATAATTTAAATCAATAAATGGTCATTTATTGAGTAATTTCCTCTCTTAAAATCTCTTGAATCATAATAATATTTTTCTAATAAGCGTCCATAGGCATACCCTTTCTATTAATTAGTCACCTTCGATTAATTAAACCCCCTTTCAACTCCTACAATTTACACGTGCGCTTTATTAAACATACATGGCCTTTGTATTTCTTCTTTTGGGTTTATCCCACAATCATCAATTTTCTAGCCTTTCTTGAAATGACAAGCTACATAATAAATCCTCCTTATTAATTTTCTTTTTACGCCTTATTTTAATTAGCATAAACTATATGCATTTTTATCTTGAGCCATTCTTCGTTGAAGGAAATAGTTTCTCCATCTTGCATCCACTCTCTCAAATTGAAGAGTATGGTAAGATCCAAAAATGAAATTTTAACCATGTTTTGGTGAGATTCCATATTCAAACCTTGATAAAATCACTCCTGTTTTATTTATAAAGTGATCTTTAAATAGGTACATTTGTTAGATTAGCAATCTAGATAGTAAGAAATAGCTTAGCATTTTTCTTTGATATTTTTCATGCATTAAAGAAGTTGTTTCTCATAGGATCTTATCTTGATGATTATATAGTAGGTTTGATTATTCATAAAATCTACTATGTGTTAGCATTCTTGATTTAGAATGCAAAATTTCTATATGTTAACATTTGGCATGCTCGGTGGGATGGATCCTTAGTCCCTTAGAATTTGTTTTTAAGATTTGTTCTTCCTTATCTCATTTTTAACTAACCCTAATCATGCACATGTTAAAATATTTTGATTTTTTTAGGGTATTTTGCTAACTTTAAATGTGTTGAGTTAATCTTGTACGTTTAGTTGTGATGGTTTGGTCTTAATTTTTGGCTAAGAGATAAATTTTTTAACTTTTTTTGCATTGTTTGTGTCATTCTTCCATATTTTTGATTTCATTCTAGGTACAACGCGAGGTTTTTTGAAGGGACATGCAAGTGTAGTAAGGTCCATGTACTTGTTGAAAGCGACACACTATTGTTTGCATGTCTGCGTAGGTGCTTCTTTGTCCATGCATGTGTCACCATGTGTCTTTGTGAATCCGTTTCTTTGTCAAACCTATGTATACGTTGCTAGCTTCATGCATTTATTAAAAGGTCAATACATTTTTCTTTTTGAGTCCTTCCAGTTTATTTTCCTGTCAGTCCCACATATACACTCTCAAGTTTGTTTTCTCATCTCTTTGGCCACACATGTGTGCAACTGAATGTGTCATTTTATAATAGCCACACATATGTTGCTAGGGCCACACACGTGGTATAAGTGGCGTGCATGTGCTATAATGTCCAGGAAGGTGTGATCTATTAAATTTGGGGCACCTTTTTCAAAGTTTTCTTGATTGTGATATCTATTTTTGGCTAACATCTTGCAGGTTTATTGAATCTAACAATTGATTATAGGATATATATTGGATAAAGTGTTGTGTTAACCTATTTGATTAAGTTTGGATAATGTTTTGTTTTCACTTGTTAGGGTAGAGTTGCGTAAGCTCTTCCCTCATAACTTATAGGTGATCTTGGGAATAGAAAAAAACTCTAAGCCTTTTTCACTCTTTCAAACACTTCATTAAAATTTGTGCCTAAGGGAATGAACAATAATTTGGTGAAAATGAATTTCCTTACACTTTGATTCCACAAGTATTCTTCGTTTTCTTTATAGTTGGGGTTTTTTTTCTCCATATGCTCTTCCCTCACATATTTTTGGTGATATTGGGAATCAAAAACAACACTTGAATTACAGGATATATATTGGATAAAGTGTTGTGTTAACCTATTTGATTAAGTTTGGATAATTTTTTTTTTTCACTTGTCAGGGTAGAGTTGCGTAAGCTCTTCCCTCATAACTTATAAGTGATCTTGGGAATAGAAAAAAACTCTAAGCCTTTTTCACTCTTTCAAACACTTCATTAAAATTTGTGCCTAAGGGAATGACCAATAATTTGGTGAAAATGAATTTCCTTACACTTTGATTCCACAAGTATTCTTCGTTTTCTTTATAGTTGGGGTTTTTTTTCTCCATATGCTCTTCCCTCACATATTTTTGGTGATCTTGGGAATCAAAAACAACACTTGAATCCTCTTTTCATAATGTTTTGATCCTCTTGGAGAAATAATAATATCTATCATGTGTATGACCTAATTCACAAGTCAAAGAATCAGGATCTAATAAATACAAATATAATTTTATGTAGGTTGCCAAATGGTGAACAAGAAAACCACACTAAGCTAAAAGATTAAAAAAACACCACATTCAAAATAGTGTATATGCAGGTTTTGGTTAAGAGCTACGGCTTGTCCACTTTGAACTAGGGAGAAGTTCCCTTGGCATAGGCCTTAAAATAACAAAATGGATGCTCCCAGGAACCCCAAATTAGTCCAAAGAAGAGGGAACCTTTTTGACAAAATGGGAAGCACTCCGCTTACCTACTTGTCTGGTATACACTTGTGAGCTTTAGAGTCAAAATTATCTTCACATGACTGCAGTGAAAATACAACTAAATGTATTTATTCTTCAATGTATCGATCAAGGTAAATTAAATCTAGGATACCTCAAGGTTTAGTCAGTGTGACTTCCTTGGAAAGCTGTGATCGCAGAGGTAATTTGTAACACCTAGTTGAGAGAACCAATTAAGAAACCATTTCATCTTAGAGCCAACTTGACTAACTCAAATCCAATATTATTTTAAAGAGATTTCACAAAGCAAGAAGTGTTTAAAGTCAAAATATTTTTATTCGAATAAGGGGAGATTCCATTAAATGTTTATCCAAGCATCATTCATCAAAAAATTTGTGGAGCATTATTCTTTCTTATTTTTTCGCTCTCCTAAAGATGAGGTGAAAATTTTCTGAAGTGAATCCAAGTATTTTTCAACCCCACTTGATATAATATTTTTATCTTTCATTGATATTTTTTATCAAAACAAGAGCATTAGACACATGTTAGTGATTGATTGTGTCCACAAATTTTTCATCTATTTACATTCGTCCTTGCTTAAGACTATATGGTATACATTGAAAGTTTTTTCTTACATCTATTCGTGAAGAATCACAACACCCCAAAATGGCCTAGTTGTGAGTGGGGAATTCGGTGTGATTGCACAACATTGGACCATCTCTCAAGTTGTGGGAATTTTTAAACTTGAGATGAAAACTTTAATGGAGGTAGGTGAAAAGTTAGCATTAGAAAAAGAAGTGGTTGATAATAGATCCAATATCTTTCCAAATATTCCTCTCATGCCCAAATATGAGTTTCTAGTTGAAACATATGGTTGTCTGAAGATTAGGGTCGTAGGAGAAAGAAAGAGGCCCATCCTTCATCATGATGGTAGATGCACAATGTTTAAAAGATTGTCTAGTACTGGGTCTGAAGATTAGGGTCAGGATCACAATGTTTAAAAGATTGTCACTGGGTCCACATGGCACTCGCACGCATCTTGAAGATTCATTTCCTTCATTTCACTATTGAAATCATACCAGAATGACACGTGGTGTCTTCCATGGGCTCCTCAATTTTGTTTGTATTCTATGTGAGTACATCCTACTGGCAGAGGTACTGTGTCTTTCCTGAGACACATGGAGGCTTTGCACTAGTTTGGAAACTTTCCCTAGATTTTCCCTTCGAAGTTACGTGGACGAGACACATGGAGGTCTCCATAGGATTTTGGAATTTTTAATGGACAAACTTACCTTTTTGGACGATGGGACATGTGGCAGGTTAGCACTCATTTGGGAAGTAACTTTTTGGTTGCGTCTTAGAAAGTGAAACAAAGAGACAAGTGGCTCCTTCCGTCGGCCTATTACTTTCTTTGTATCTTGGCTAAGTCCTTTTTTCTTTGTGGGGCCATGAGTCTGACCTTGGACACATGGAGGATCAGTGAAAATTTGGGAACTCACCCTAAAATTTAATTTTGAAGTTACACCTTGCTGACACGTGGATCCTTCTGTTGGCCTGCGTCTGTTTGGACTTTTCAATGATCGACTCTATCCCTTTCAGGCTCTGGACATGTTGAGGGCTGATGCTTATTTGAGTCTCTTCTTTGGGCTCCACCTTTGAATTTTCACCAATGAGACATGTGACATCATCCTCCAGTTATTTATACTTAGCCGATTCGGGCCTCGATCTATTTGACTTCTGTTGGACCTAAGACATGTGGTGAGGTCGCGCTCATTTGACTCTTCCCCTCGAGTTTTAAACTTTGGATTTACACCGTGATGACACGTGGCTTTGTCTACTAGCCCTTTCTATACTTAGTGAATTCGGTGAGCACTTCTACCTTTTGGACACGTTGTGAGCTTCCACTCGCTTGAGGGATGTCTCTGGATTTTCTTTTTGAAGTTACACTAATGAGGCACGTAAAGGCTTATGCTTACATTTTTTACTTAGTCAATTCAAGCTTCTTCCCTTTTCAGGCCTAAGACAAATGGAGAATTAGCACTCATTTGAGTCTTCGTACTTTATACCTAGCCCTCGTGTTGTGCTGATGAGATGTGTGGAGGATTCCACTGACATCCTTATAATTAGTCATTTTAAACGGTCGGTTATATCCCCCTTTTGGACATGGGACATGTCGAGGCCTGGTGCCTATTTGAATCTCTAGCTTTGGCTTTGACCCTTGAAGGTGCACTATTTGGACATGTGGTAGCTTCCACAGGCCTACGAATTTGTAACTATAGATAAGACTTCACAGGATCACGGGCCCACACTTGAAAATTGCACTTTTTGACAAAAATTTAAAAAGTCCCAAAGTCTCTTGCAGACCCGCCGACCCACTTTTTCATTTGGGAAAAACATTCCCTGTGGCCCTGTGACCTTTTTTGCCACAAATTCATCCTCGGGCCCACCAGTGTACATTTTTCCTTTTTGGGGCAAAAAGACATCTTCGGGCCCGTCGGCGCACTTTTTCAACTTTGCAAAAAGTAATCCTTCTCTGGCCTACAGGCACACAATTATACTTGTGCCTTTTTGTGAAAAATGAGAAAATGAGAAAAATTCTCCCATCACCCCGCTTGTCCATAATTTCCATGGAAAAAATTCTTCCATAGTCCCGCCGGCTCTCTTTTGGCAAAAAAATCCCTCTAAGGCCCACTGGCCCGTAACTTAAAAAGTACGAAGAGCTAGAAGGACTTATTTATATCTCTGGAAAGGGGAAGAACTTTCCTATCTGATGTGAATAATTTAAAGGGGCATTAAGTACTCAAAATATGTAAAAATTCATACTAAAGCACAAAAGGGAAAAATGGTGTCAGTTGACCCAAAATAAGTGTGAGCTTATTTTGGTCAATAATTTGGTGACTCATGGGGATCACTTGCCTACTAGGTGAAAAGATATGTGGCCTTGAAGCATCCATTGGGCATGGATTCTTCCTAGTAAACAAAACATTGATCCCTAAAATTTGAAAATATGATCCCTAAGCCACCTAGAAACTGTTCGAACCAGAGCTGACCCTGAGCTTGCCCCACTATTCGCACTCTTAGTTTTTTAAGAAAATCATGGAGATTAGAAATCTAAGAGTAGAAAAATTTCTTTACCTAGGGCTTTCACCCATTCTTGAAATGGATTGTGGGCACACTGAACCACGTAGTGATACAACCTTGTAGCAATGCAACACCATGACACACTATGTACAAAACTAGAAATCATACATACTCCAAGTGGAACATGCAGAGTGTGCACAAGCACTTCTTCTGCTGAAAGAAAAATCTATTAATACTCCTATACTAACCCTAACAAAGAAAATATAAACAAATATTTCCATAAGAAGGGAGAAATAGCTTCCCTTTCTCAAAAATTGGGACCATGTACTTGATTTTTTGTTGGACATGGTAAAAATGAGAGCAAAAATCCACCTTGCAGATGGTGTCTCACCCTCCTCAAAGTATCAAAAAACACAATGTACACCTCCTATATTTGTTCTACGCTTGGGTCTGGGAGGTGCTGGTGCTAACCTTTGGTGCTTTGTAGCTCAACGTCATGCTCTAAAATGAGCATGACTTGTGGAAACTCTCTTAGCTCTAATGAAGCCAAATACCTGATAGGGCACAGTCTGGTCCTCTAAATTTGCCTATTTCTATGAACTTTAACTCCAAGAATGGAGTTTTCTTGTTGACATTCTTGGGTGGATGGTGTGAGAGAGATGATGGCATCCTCTTGCTCCTTCTCTTCCTTCTCCTATGAAGAACATGGAAGATTAATATCTTATAACCTTGGTTCTAGAGGGCTATTATGGAGTGCAGGTTGTTGTACCTGAATGCTCTCCTTCATGACAACAGGTTCAGGTGCTTCGAAGGTTGAAGATGGAGGAAAAAATGATGTGATCTACATGGGCTCCTCTCCACCAAAGAAATCCTCCAAGTCTGACAGATAGTCTTCCTTCTTATTGTCCTGCTGCATGTGCTCTACCTCCTCGATCGTGTCCTCTTGATCTATAAATTTCTCACCATACTAACCTTCATCCTCAAACATTAAGTTTGAAAGATAAAACTCCTCTTCAACATTAGTGATTAACGGGAAGGAAGTGGGAGGAAGAACTGAAGTTATTTCTGTGGCCTCCTCCTTAATTGGAGCCTCTTAAACTATATGTTCCTCCTCCATTGTGGGTTCATCAATCAAATCATGCCCTTGAAATGAAAGAAAAAAATATTCAATGATGCTTTCCACATTGAGTGGCCTTAACTCTAATTTTATCTCTCCCAACTTCTTGTCTTCAATGGGAATTAGATCTGGTGGCTCTTCCTCCTTAACTAGTTGTGTAGCTTGGATGAGATCAGCCTCCTCTTCAAACAAAGTGTCATTAGGGACACTGCATTTAGAGAAAGCAGACTACTAATATTTTTCTTCTTGTTCTTGTTCTTCTTCTAATGTAAACTTAGCCTCAGCCACAACTGAATCTTCAACTATGACCTCCTTTTTTGGCTTAACCATCAAGGGGATATTTGTAAACTCAAATATGGCAGCTTAAATCTTTAGATTTTCTGTCATTTCTTCTCTTTTTGGCTCCCTTTCTTGTTGTTTTCATTGATTGGATTCTTGAGTCTCTTCCCAACATGGACTTGGGAAAGCAAGAGGAGTGATAGGTTGGGGTTCAACCAGTATTTCTATTGTTTTTAGTGGAGAGGGGAGTGGGACTCTCTTATTTTTTTGGAGGGAATGTTTGCTTAGGAAGGAAAAGGGGAGAAGAATGTTTTGGTTCTCAAAATAGTCTCACCCCATTTTTCTATAGAAATATATCAATTTGCGGCCTCTGCCATAAATTTCCCCCCCATGTTGTGCCTGAGAAGTCTCTACCTTCTTTTTGTTGCCGTAACCATTTCTTCTTGGGTCGAGGATCACGTGTGGATCCATAGTTGTTTCCTTATTTCTCTATTTATCTAAAAAGGGTCTGTGATTAGGGTCCCCCATTCTCTATTCATCTAAAAAACATGGGATTTCCCATTCCTTCCATTTTCCATAGTCAGAATATGTTTTCCTTGTCATTTTAATCTAAATACTTGAGGAAACATGAATGGATGTCACTAGGAGGAATGTATTTGAGCCTTGAAACATTTCTAAGTTCTCTATCCTTGGAGAAAATTTCATTTCCGGGCTCAAATGGATGTTTTTCCACATTTTACAGTTTGATGGGCATTTTCTCTTGATCAAATTTACATCTTTTCATCAACAGGAAATGTGGCCTATTTTGGTTAGATGTGGCTCAACAAGGCACTCTAAAAATTCTATGGATCACCTTGGCTCTGCTCACTGTGCATTTTTTATTAAAATTTTCAAATGGCTAAAGGAGATTACCTTGGAGCCTGACACATGGCACCTTCCACTGAGTTTTAAGCCTTCAAAACAATTTTTCCAGGCCAGGACATGTAATGAGCCCGTGCTCATCCAAGGTCTCATCTTTTCGGGACCATCTCAAGATGCACTGTTATGACACATGGCAGTTGGAAAAGTCAGAGGTCAGGGAAGCAGACCATCAGGGGAAACTTGGATTTTTTTTCCTCTTAGGGATTAAAGTATCAAAATGGCATGCGAGCCCCACAAAGAATAGTCAATTTTTTTTCCTAGTCAACAGAAGAGGTGCGGACTCCTAGGAGAAATTTAGAAAAATTTCCTTTTGTGGAGAAAGGAGTTAAAAGTAAAGAAGGAAGCATGGTTCCATTGGGACGCACATCAAAGACTAGAAGCAGAAGGGAGGAGTTGCGGGGGAAACTTGCAAAATTTTCCCTTTTCCAAAAAAGAGTTGAAATGGAATAATTTGTCCATGGTTCCGTTGGGGCCCACCTTAGAACACTAGTTAGTAACATTTCTTAAGGGCTGAGGTACGGAGAAAAATGTGAAAATTTTACATTTTTCCAAAAGTTGCAAACTGTAAAAGGGAACCTATAGGCCCTCTCTAAAATGGATCTCCCACGTGTATGGTCCTAATTCAAAATATAAATCAATAGTACCTGTGCATATGTATCTAATTTTTCCACCATTTTCACTCCAAAGCTCATGGGGATGCATATTCTTGTGAGTTTTTATCATTTCTTGAAGTCTCCTATGTTAGGAATTCTATGTTTATAGTGTGAACATGAAGTATTAGTGGTTTGGGTTATTTGGACATTAGAGTTTTAATATTGTGAACATTATTATTATGTGTGTAATAATAATTTCTCATATTGAGAAGTATTAGTTGTACGTGAGTTTATCTCACCTTAGTAATAGGTGTGTGAGATATTCTAGGGATATGTGAGAGATATGAGTGATAATGAGATAGGAGTTGACTCCTTCCTTATAGGAGCAATTTGCCTATATATTGTAACCTCCTTACACAAATAAAATAATCTTGAAAGTTTTCAATATCAAAACTCTATTATTCTATTTCCGGTGTATTAATTCTTTGTATTTTTTATATAAAATTTGGTTCAAGTTTAGTATTTGGTATCAGAGCAACTATGAGTTCATGAGAGTCAGTGAGGGGTTGTGGTTTTATGCTTCACCCCAAGGATAAGAAAAAAAAAATTGATTGGTGTAGTATAGTGCATGCGTAGACTATTTTTATTCATTCTCCATAGCCAAATTCTTACAAATCCGAGCATACAAACTACCAAGAACATTCTCTAATTGTTTTCATCCCAAATTTGTAATGATGCTTTGTTTCGTTTATCTCATACAACAGCCACTTTGTGTTATTATTAGTTTGATCTGATCATTGTATTTGAAAGTTTCAAAACATTTGTGAATATATTCCTTTCACGTATCTTTTAGTATTTTCAGCCAAGTTGTGGATAAATAGGATTGGGACGTAGGGCCTTTGGTAATCTACATTTAGATCTACAATTTGGATCATTCCATATAATTTTTATAAAGTTTTAGTTTACTTTGTTGAGATCATATTACTAGCTGTAAAACGTGCCTCACCAGTCAATATTTATGCAATTTGCATATGTCAGATCAAGTAATAACACATATTTAAATTCTTTACAAGCTTGGATCCAGGTTTCTACAAATTATTTTTGTCCACATTGTTTTAACTGGCATTGACAAAGTAAATGTGGTGCAACCTTGTTGATCAAATAAGTCTTCCATTGAAAAAAGTCTAATTTCATTAATAATATTACCAAAAACATGGCAGAATCAATTGCAATGTGTTAAATTCCCAATCCCTCGTTGGTGTTTCTATTAGAGGTTTTCTTAGAACATCTAGCAAAATCTAGACACTCTTCTTGCCATACACGCATATGCAAAAGAAAAGTCAGATAACATTGTTATTCTTGATACTGGTGTTCAGATTTGAGAGTTCCTATTTGTTCATAAGTACATTGGAGTGAATAAAAGTTATATTTATTGCTATCTTAGTACTTATGCAACAAATTTCAAGACAGTCTTCTCAGGAATTAGCATAACTAGACATTTATATTTTATATGAATTGTGTCTTGTATTGTATACCAGTCCTCCCAAATCATTTGGGATGATCATTAATGCTTTAGTTATTTTCCATAGGTGATATTAGGTTAGAAATCTATAATAGTTGAATATTGTAAAAAGATTCATTTTGTTATCATCATTTAGATGACTATTAGGAAAATTGTCAAAAAAAAAGAGTTTGTAAAAATTTATTAAAAAAAAAATTTCTTATAGATGCATTTTCGGTGGAATCTGACATCTATTTAAGGCATTTTTTTTAGCATCATGGTCACATTCCGCTGAGGTAGAAACATAATTAATGGAGGCTAGTGGTAACAGAGGAAGGAGGTTGATGAGTGACCTCTCGTCAGGCACCATCGACGAGGCTGTGAAACTGAATTGGTGGCCAAGTTTTTAAGTTGTGTGTTTGTTTTCTAGTTTTGTGTGATAGAAAATATGAACAAAAGTAATATTCCTGTTCACAATTGTAATAGATTCGTATGTAATCTCCTGAAGTGTGAAAAATGATGAGGGCTAAAAATAAACTACAATCAACATGATATTTTTTGGTTTGTGGTAAACCACTTTGAAAAGCACCTCTTTGGTTTGTGGTAAACCACTTTAAAAACCACCATTTTGGTTGTTAGTAAACCATTGGTAAAACCATCCAAATCATGAATCAGCATCAAGCAACAAGTTACAGTGCAAGATAATTTTTCCCCATGTTCACATTAAGGGGGTGAATGTTAGGAATTCTATGTTTATAGTGTGAACATGAAGTATTAGTGGTTTGGGTTATTTGGACATTAGAGATTTAATATTGTGAACATTATTGTTATGTGTGTGATAATACTTTCTCATATTGAGAAGTATTAGTTGTACATGATTTTATCTCACCTTAGTAATAGGTGTGTGAGATATCCTAGGGATATGTGAGAGATATGAGTGATAATGAGATAGGAGTTGAATCCTTCCTTATAGGAGCAATTTTCCTATATATTGTAACCTCATTACACAAATAAAATAATCTCGGAAGTTTTCAATATCAAAATTCTATTATTATATTTCCGTTGTATTAATTCTCTTTATTTTTCTTATTAAATCTGGTTCAAGCTCAGTATCCTACACGCCAAATAAAGAGGAGCATTAATCTGGCATCTTGGTTTCATGGAGAAGGTCTATAAATGTCTCTCACTATTAATATGAGATTTGACTCTCTGATTCGGTCTGATTTTTTTTTCCTTAGTATGAAGAAGACCTGTTGATATCCTGGTTGGGTGAGGGAAATTTGGGGATGTCTTTTAGCATTAAGTTGAGACCTAAACTTTGGGCTCGATCTAATATTCCATTTCTTTTTCCCAAGCACGCAAAGAACTAGATTGGAAAGAATAGGGTTGGAAGTGGTTGGCAAGTAAAGGGAAAAGTGATCTACAAGAGGAAGGAGTTGAATGTGGAAGATATTCGAAGAGATCTGCCCCTGGAGCACCTGACAAATTTTTTACATATTTGATTTTGAGAATCACAATCAAGATGATGACGAGCACTAGTACACTCAATGTCTCTAGTTTTGGGGGGAAAATGCTCTATTGTAAAATGTTATAAATAGGCATGATTTTTCTATAAAGGGGGTTTGGAGTTTGTGAATGTAGGAGTGTTAGGAGTAAGAAACTTATTTCGTAACAAAAAATCTTGATAGAGCCTATCTTTTCTGAGAAACTATTTGAAGAAGCATTATTTATCTCCTTTGGTTATATTTGATCATGTCAAGAAGGTTTCAAGTGTACAACCATTGACAAGCTCTGAGATTGTTCAAGAAAATTTCCCCTGCTAATAAATTTTAACCAAATTTGAGTTAGTCTATGTCATTCTTGGGAAAATTTCCTATTGGCGTTGTTCTTGAATGTCTTTAAGTATTTTTTCTTTTTCTTATTGCATTCTTACATTTAAATCTATGTGAATCACACAAGATCTTATCCTTGTGATATTTTTGTGGGATTTACAATTTAATTTCTCAGAAGATATTTCATTTGATAATGAAATAAATGAGTTTAAAATCGCTATGACTCCTAGCATGACTACAAGATTGTTTATTAGCCTTTGTGGGTATCTTAGGCATTATGAAATAGAGATTGATAATGTTCAGTTAAGCTTTCCAATTTGAGCTATCGTTTTGGATCCTTGAATTTTGTGTGAAAAGTACTGATGTGGGCCTCCATTGGAGCATATATTATTGTTAAAGGAACACCCTAGCTACTCTGAAAGCATTCCGCTATTCGAGCTTTCAATTTGTGTAAAAGTTCCCAAAGATTTTCCATAATCTACTTTATCCTACTTCACCTCCCACCAAAAGTCATTCAAAAACAATTAATCATACCCATATTACTGATGTTTGTCATGTAGTTATAAAAATGCACAATTTTTACTACCAAAACATGTAGAAACATGTAGAAACAATCAGGTTTCTGTATTGATCATTGTCTTTAGTGGCCTGAACCTTGCCTGAGATGCTTAATTTCAAAGTATTCCATCATATTTTCTTTGGGAGTGGGTAGAAAAAGGGATTGGACAAATCTCACAAGGTCAACACAAGGAATGATTCCAAGATAGGTTTACAAATAACCAAATATCCAATGATAAAGGCAAGGGTCCTGTTGATTTTTGATATAAGCAGTCCCAGGCCAAGGAAAATAGACTGGTACCTAATCCTTTAGCTGCTAGAGTTGCTGAAGTGGAGGAGACAAATGTCATTGATTGGTGTGACAGATGTTTCATGCCCCATGCTCCATGTGAGGAATATCAACAAGAAGAAGAAAAAGATGATGATGATAATGATGATGATGTTTGCATTATGGGTTGTTCCATGAGCTCACAACAAGGGGAAACTTCAACCGAGGTAATAAGTGCTAGAATTGCTAATGATATTTAGAATTAAATCCATCGGGTACCTATTCTTCCTTCCTCTCATACTTTAGAAGTAGATACTATGTAAGCTATTGAATTTCCCAATAATGACTTTAAATATTTAAGGGCTTTAATGATAAATAAGTATGATGGACGAATCCCATCTGAGGAGGACAAGCAATTATTGATGAACGTTTTTGTGGCTCAAGAGAAGGAGTGCAATACAAGAAGTAGGGTTTTCACAGGGACATGGCCTCAAGCCAAGCCAGAAGCCCGATTACTCTCCAATATTCCTAAAGAGGCTCCTAAGAAGGATGCATTTGCTAAGGGTCTCACTATCCCAAAGAAAAATTATACCCCTCCTCATGCCCAAGCTACCAAAAGTCTTGCACCATTTAATGAGCTTGTTAACCTTCCTTCCAATGTCGCCTTGCCAAAGTCTATCCCTTATGATATTTCCCAAGTCTTGAGTCTGATCAAGATCTTAGTTCTGATTGTTGAGTTGCTTAGAATCCCTAAACACATGAAGAGGGAATTTGAGTATTTTGGATTGAAAGAAGAGAAGTGTACCTCAGGAAGAAATGTAAATATTGTGGGGAATCCTCCAATCATTGAAGAACACGAAGCACCACCAACATCAGAAGAGCTAGATGAACCACCTGAGGTTTAGTTGGGGACATCCTTGGTATATTCTCAAATGGAGTGTGCATCCATTCTTCACCACTCTAATCATTAAAGAAACATTGTTACATAACTGTATGTTTGACTTAGGGGCATCATGCAATGTTATGCCTTTGGAATTCATGAATGAGTTGAACATCAAAGTAACAGCACCATATGGGAAGTGTACTGCCATGGATTCTAGAGAGGTGTTAGTGGTGGGATGTGTGAAAGGTCTAGTGGTATAGCTTGTTTCCTATACAGCCAAGGAATTGAAGCTTGATGTAGTTATTGTTGACTACCCAACCAAGTGGGGTATGTTGTTATCTAGAAACTTAGTTGTAAGTGTTGGTGGGAGTGTTCAAATGGATATGTCCTATTCCACTATCCCAATTGAGGTCAGCCTTGTCAAATTGTATGGAGAAAAGAAGATGTTACACCTTATTAAGGATCCCAAAAATGCATCTTATGAAGTTTTGGGCACAAGTCTTGATGTTGATAACTTTGTAGGATTTGATGATGGGAAAGAGCACAGTATTGAGGATTACAAATGTCCTTAATAGGAAGGCTCTTCCTGGACTTTAAATTTTGATGGAACTTGCTCCAAATTCAGGAATGGTGTTGGTGTGGTTATGATCTCCCCAAGCCAGGAAAGGTTTGACTTTTCTTTCAAACTCAATTTTGAGTGCATTAATAACATTGCTGAGTATGAGGCACTTTTGTTAGGTCTGAGGAATTCTTGCTAATATGGTATTAAATACATCATTGTCAAGGGAGATTAAGAATTAATTGTAAAGCATGTCAAAGAACTGTATGCCAAAAAGAATCAGCGAATGAAACAATATAAGTATGTAGTTTGCGATTTCATTGAGATGTTTGATTCATTCCACATTATGCATCATGACAGGAAATTCATTGATATAGAAGACATGCTTACTATGTTGGGATCTTGGTTTGATAATTGTGAAATGTGCCCAGGTTGTGAATATGAGGTTGAGGTGTTAACAAGGCCACCTGTACCTGACAATATTAAGTACTGGTAGGTTTTTTTATGATGATGATCAGGTCAGAATATTTCTACCGGATTAAGGAGAGTTTACTAATCAAAATATTGATTAGGAGCCCATTGTGTGCATAGAAGAGGGTAAAGAAACCTTGTTTGGCAAAGGCATCATCTAGCTAAAGACTTAAACCATTCCTAGAGGGTTGTTTGCTTTGGATTCCATCTTTGACAATGTTGATCCACATTATTAACAGATGCATGGAAACCTCAAGGTTTTTTGAGTAGCATGACCTTGGCATAAAGGAGAAACCAAGGAAAATTTAGTTAGGCAGTAATATTAGCAAGGAGGAGAAGCAGTTCTACATCAAATTGCTAGAAAAAATATCAAGATTGCATGGCTTGGACTTATTATAAGCTAAAGGCATACATAGAGGATTTGTTTCAACATGAGATTCCCTTGGAGGTCCAATGGAAAACCGTTCAGGAAGAAAAAGAGGCCAATCAATCCACTCCTATCTCGTAAGATGAAAGAGGAACTGAAGAAACTAAGGGATGGAGGGATTATTTAGCCCACAAGGTATTACTCATGGGTTACAAACCTAGTACCAGTCAGAAAGAAGAATAGTGACATTAGGATGTTTGTGGATTTCATAAATTTGAACAGAGCATCAATGAAGGATAATTATCCTTTACCAAACATTTAGAAACAAGCATTTTCCTTCGTAAAAGCAAAAAAGGTTTTCAGGCCTTACATTTTGAGTTGTAAGGTCATTGCTAATGTTCCCCACATTGTGGTGAAAGAAATCTTATCAGAGATGGAAGTCTCAAGAAAAAGGTGAACATGGGTGAACAAGTTACAAGAATATGGCATGGATATCCAAACCAAAAAATATGGTGAGAGGTTTTGGCTTGCTAAGCTTATGGCTAAGAGCAACTTGCAAACTATTGAGGTAAATGTGAGGTAGGAGAAGGAAGGGTAGATGTCTTTGACAAACTAGTCATTTTTGAGTGGTACAAGGATGTGATTTTTTATCTCAGACATTTATACTGCCGTGGATATTTGAGTAAGAAGAAGAAAAGGGCCCTTAATTTGTCTTCCTAGAAATATGTAATTACTGATTATGGGTTGGGTTGGAAGAACCGTGAGGGAGTCCTCTTAAGGTGCATTACTGAAGATGAATCCCCCAAGATAATTGTTGATCTCCATGGAGGAGTTTTTGGGGGGAATTTTGCTGGAAGAGTCACATCACACAAGATCCTGAGGGATGGTTATTGGTGGCCAAATCTCTTCAAGGATGAAACTCTTTCAGTTATAAGATGTGAGAGTTTTCAGTGCTTCTCTGGAAGACTAAAAGCTTCAAGCTCCCTTCCTTTGCAGCATGTGTTAATTGAAGCTCCATTCAATCAATGGGGAATGGATTTCATTGGTGAGATTTCAGACCCTTCAAGTTCTAGCCATAATTGGATTTTCTTAGCCACTGATGACTTCACCAAGTGGGTGGAAGAAATCCCCACTGAAAGGGCAACACACCAAATTATCATGGATTTTGTGTTGAACCATATTATTTGCAGGTTTGGAGTGCTAATTAAAATTGTTGCTTATAACTCCATGAGATTTAGAGCAAAACATTTAGTGGAAATGTGCAAAGAATATGGGGTCAACTTGACATATGCCTCTAATTACAATCCCTACGGAAATGGACAAGCTGAGTCTAGTAATAAGAATTTGCTAAAGATTATCAGAAGAACCTTTGAGCTAAACAAGAGAAAATGGGGTGAGCAGTTGAAGTTTGTTACATAGGCAGACCGAATTACTTGTAAAAGAGACACTGGAAAGAGTCCATTTGAGTTGGTGTATGGAACTCAGGACCTTCTACCCCTACATATGTAGTTGTCCTCATATAAGTTCATGTAACAACTAGAACATAAAGAGGTAAGTCCATATGGTGCCCGCATTAATCAGATTGTTGAACTTGATGAAGAAAGGAGGGCATCCCACCAAAGGCATGTAAAGTTCAGGGAGAAGCTAAAGAAATTGTTCGACAAGAAATTCACCCCAAGAGCCTTCAATGTTGGAGATCTCCTGTTGCTATGGGATAATAGGCATGAAGATAAGGGAAAGCATGGAAAATTTGATGCATTATGGATGAGCCCTTATTCCATTAATATCAAAATTGGTGACCATACATTCTTCCTGAAGGATTTGGATGGGGAATTTCTTGAATTTCCTATTAATGTCAGGCATTTGATACATTTCTTGGATTGATTCCCAAGGACCAAGGTGAACATCACCTGTACAGTGTATAATTTCTTGGTTTGTTTTCTATTTTTGTGTTTTTTGTGTTAGGAATAGTTTAATTAGTGTGAAAAATAATATGTGTGATGTAAATGAGTTGTAAATACAACTCATAGATTCTAGGATAGTTGAGAATATCATGATGTGAGAAATAATAGGTGTGTGAAAGATTTGTGTGAGTGTTTGTAGGGATTTGAGGATGATTGAGAGATAAGGGGGATCATGATTAGAGTTGACTCCTTCTCTGTAGGAGAAAAATGCCCTATAAATTATAACCTCCTTTAATAAAATATCCCGATTGAATCAAATTCAGATTATCATTATATCAGTGTTTTGTTATCTATTTTTTTATTACTGTGCACATTGATTTCTTAACAGAATTTTGACCGCATCAGCATCTGGTATCAGAGTGAAATGAATCCATGTACAATGTATTAACATGATGTCTTTGTTTTATTGGAAGGTTTAAAATCCCATTGGAGCATCTTCACAAATTTTAAGGTTTCTTTGAATGCCGTATTACTCAGATTTGCAGCTAGTGAGGATGATGGCTTGAATACTATGGCCGTACGTACCATTCTTACAAGCGCACGTGGATGGTGCCAATTTTTATTCAAAACTGACCATGGATCCAAGGAGGAATACTTCTACACCCACATGGAGATCTGACCCAAGGCTTCGAACACCCATGGACGTGGAATCATTGGTGTCACCCATGATCCTTCAATGAATGTGAACTGTTTATATGAAGCCGAGCATGCAGATCTGACGACCATTTGTGGACACAAAATCCTTTGACCTGTGTATTGATGAAGACTACGAATTGATCTTACATACGTAGGCTTGGACGGAGGAGCATCTACAGTGAACAAACAAAGTGACATCCACATGGGAAGGATCTGAGGAGTACTTCGGGTATCATGGGTCTATCACAGAGATCCCACGGATACACACAACCTTCAAGGACGTGTAGTAGGTCATAATTGTATGTAATTCTCTTCCAATTGTCCTTTATAACTCTGGTCTAGGTATGTTTAATGTTTTAGTTAATCGTGTTAGTGGTCATTCTAGTTTTTAGGTTGTTTAAGTGAGAGAGTATATGTCGTCTACATTAAAGTATTAATGTAAATCATGTCATTGTATGTTTTTTTAATAGTATCAAAAGTGTCAAATTTGTCGTAATCATCGTCAAGTTAAATGTTGTATCAATGTTATGTCCTTATTATGTCTTGAGTCTTGAATGTTTGTAATTTTCATTTACTCATTTTTTTGTTATCCTCATAGTTATCTTAGTGTTGTATTAAAAAGTAATAAATTGCTTATTTTTTAATAGTTTTGTCATATCGTAAAATGTCAAAAGTGTGTTAAAAATAATAGTCAGTTATTTTTAATCATCTTGTCATCAATTCTCAAAATTGTCAAGTGTGTTGTAAAAGCTTGAATTTGTTTTTTAAAAAATTTCCTCACATTAAAAAATTCAGACGCATTTTCACTTTTACACAACGTCCATTTGAGGGGGTGCATTATCGATGGAGTTCGACACCCATAATGGAGATCTCGTTAGACAAATTTAATCGATTAAACATTCACACTTGTATAGTTAAAATCCAAATGCAACTTATGAACAAAAACCTATGGGGTTTCGTAAGGAAAAAGAAATACAATAAATTTCTTAAAAACAAAGAAGAACCAGAATGCTTCTACTATAATAAAAAAGGGCATACAATCTTGTATTATAGAATTCGAGCTAAATATTTACTCAATGGAAATCTTAAACCAAATGAATCAAATGTAGTTAAAGAAGAGTTAGATAACTAAGAGGAAGACCCAGTGAAAGAAGATATTGACTATAATTCTGAAGATTTTCTGTTCTAAATAAACTGACTGGAGGTAGGAGGTAAAAGAGGAGGAGGCTAATCAACATCTCTTGTTAGTCACCAATAAAGAGACTACTTCAAATGTATTGGTGACTTCTATTTCAGTTGTGTTTGCTTTCTAATGTAATAATGAATAGTGGATTATTCCTGTTCACGATTGTAATCAATTTCTTATATGAAATCTCCTAAAAATGGGAATGTGATGAGAGCTAAAAATAAACTATAAACATGATCTTTCTTGGTTTGTGGTAAACCAATTTAAAAACCACTTCTATGGTTTGTGGTAAACCACTTTGAAAACCACCCTTCTCTGGTTTATGGTAAACCACTATGAAAATCCATTTTCATTGGTTGATGATAAACCACTTTGAAAATCATCCAGGTCGTGAGTCAGCATCAGACAACAAGTTATAGTTCAAGATAAGTTTTACCCATGTTCACACTAAGGGGGTGAATGTTAGGAATAGTGTAATTAGTGTGAAAAATAATATGTGTGATGTAAATGAGTTGTAAATATAACTCATAGATTCTAGGATAGTTGAGAGAATCATGGTGTGAGAAAGAATAGGTGTGTGAGAGATTTGTGTGAGTGTTTGTAGGGATGTGAGGATCATGGAGAGATAAGGGGAATCATGATTGGAGTTTACTCCTTCTCTGTAGGAGAACAATGCCCTATAAATTGTAACCTCCTTCTATAATAAAATATCCCGATTGAATCAAATTCAGATTATCATTATATCGGTGTTTTGTTATATATTTTGCTATTACTATGCACATTGATTTATTAATAGAATTCTAAACACATCAATATTTTGTCCATGTTGGCCCCTGGTGGCATATTTTTGATGGTTTCTTGGTTCATTTTTTGGGGATAGTTCTAGTTTTGTGCACTGCAAACTGACTCCTTTGCCCAATGGATATTTTGGCACTTGGTCTACTTTGTTCTTGTGGCACTTGCAAGGAGTTCCCATCCCTAATTCGGAGCTGATGTTGGTTCTCAAAATAGTCTCGCCCCATTTTTCCATTGAAATCTATCAATATGCGGCCTCTACCATAAATTCCCCTCCCCCCATGTTGTGCCTGAGAAGTCTCTGCCTTCTCTTTGTTGCCATAACAATTCCTTCCTAGGCTGAGGATCACATGTGGACAAATATTTGTTTCCTTGTTTCTCTATTTATCACAAAAGGTTCTGTGATTAGGGTCCCCCATTTTCTATTCATCTAAACAACTTGGCCTTTCCTATTCCTTCCATTTTCCACAGTCAAAATTTGTTGTCCTTGTCATTTTTCTGTAAATACTTGAGGAAAAATCAATGGATGTAGCTTGGAGGAATGTATTTGAGCCTTGTAACATTTCTAAGTTCTTCGTCCCTGGAGAAAATTTCATCTTCGGGCTCTAATGGATGTTTTTCGACATTTTACAGTTTGAGGGGCATTTTATCCTAGTTAAATTTACATCTTTGCATCAGCAGGAAACATGGCCTCTTTTTGTTGGACGCAGATCACCGTGGCACTCTAAAAATTCTATCGATCACCTTGACTGAAAACTGGTCCATGTGGAGGAATGACACTCATTTGAAGGTTTACTTTTTGGTTTGGCCTTGGAGTTGCACTGAGAGAACACGTGGATGTTTGCGTTGCTTTCCCCAGACTTAGAAATTTTTTTATGTAGCTAGTATAGTTTGGCGGAATAGGGACATGTGGTGAGCCCGCGCTCATTTAGGATCTCCTCTTTGGGTCTCTATGATTACGCCATGAAGACACGTGGAGGCTTCCACTGGGTTTCCCATACTTAGTGTTTTTTCAAAAGGTTTTGAGAGGCCTGGTACATGTGGAGGGACCGTCCATGTTTTAATACTGGCCCTTGAATTTTATTTTAAATAATCATCAGGATGACACTTGGAGGCTCCGCTCACTGTGCATTTTTGCTTGAACTTTTCAAATGGAAAAAGGAGATTGCCTCAGAGCCGGACACATGGTGCCTTCCGCTGAGTTTTAAGCCTTCAATCAAATTTTTCTTATCCAAGGTATGAAATTTTGGGGACCATCTCAAGATGTGCCATTGTGATGCATGGAAGTTAGAAAAGTCAAAGGCTAGAGAAGCAGACCATCGGGGGTAACTTTGATTTTTTGTTGCTTAGGGATTAAAGTATCAAAATGGCCCACTAGCCTAACAAAGAATAGTCAAAGTTTTGCCCCATTCAATAGAAGAGGTGTAGACTCCCCAGAGAAATTTGGAAAATTTCCTGTTTGTGGAGAAAGGAATTAAAATTAAATAAGGAAGTGTGGTTCCATTGGGATCCACATCAGAGACTAGAAGTGGAAGGGTAGAGTTGTAGGGGAAACTTGGAAAATTTTCCCTTTTCCAAAAAAGAGGTGAAATGGCAAAATTTGGCCACGGTTCCTTTGGGGCTCACCTTAGGACACATGTCAAGCTCATTTCTCAACGGCGAAGGTGAGGAGAAAAATGGGAAAAAATTACATTTTTCCAAAAGTTGCAAAAGGAAAAAGGGAACCCGCAGGCCCACTCTAAAATAGATCTCCCACATGGATGGTCCAAATTAAAAATAGAAATCAATGGAAGTTGTGCATATGTATCTAATTTTTCCACCATTTTCACTTCAGAGCTCCTTAGGATGCATATTCTTGTGGGTTTTTATCATTTCTTGGATTCTCTTGCACACCAAATAAAGATGAGCATTAATCTGGCATCCTAGTTTAGTAGGGAAGGAGCATTGATATCTTGGTTGGGTAGGGAAATCTTGGGACATCTTTTACCATTAAGTTGAGACTTGACCTTTAGGCTTAATCTGATCTTCCATTTCTTTTTCTTGGGCACGCAAAGAACTAGATTGGACAGAATAGGAGCCAAAGTGGTTGGTGAGTAAAGGGAAAAGTGATCTACCAGAGGAAGGAGTTGAATGCGGGAGATATTCAAAGAGATTTTCCCCTAGAGCACCTAAATTTTTTTTTATATATTTGATTATGAGAATCGCGATTGAGATCATGGCTAGCACTGGTACACTCAATGTCTCTAGTTTTTGGGGGAAAATACTTTATTGTAAAGTGTTATAAATAGGAATGATTTTTCCATAAAAGGGGTTGGGATTTTGTGAAAGTAGGAGTTTTAGGAGTTAGAAACTGATTTCCTAAGACAAAATCTTTATAGAGCCCTCCTTTTATGAAAAACTATTTGAAGAAGCCTTATTTATCTCCTTTGGTTATGTTTGATCATGTCAAGGTGGTTATGAGTGTACAACCATTGACAAGCTCTGAGAGTATTCAGGAAACTTTCCCCTGCTGATTAATTGTAACCATACTTGAGTTAGTTTGTGTTATTATTGGGAAAAATTTGTGTTGGATTCATTCTTGAATGTATGCAAGCATTTTTTTTTTGTTTCCTATTGCATTCTTACATTGAAATATGTGTGAATCACACAAGATCTTGTCCTTGTGATAGTTTGGTGCATTTCTAATTTTATTTATCAGAAGAGCTTTCATTTGATAATGAAATAAACAAAATTAAAATCACTGTTACTCCTGGAATGACTACAAGATTGTTTATTAGCCTTTGAGGGTATCTTAGGTGTGATGAAACAGAGATTGATAATGTTCAGTTAAGTTTTCTGATTTGAGCCTTCATCTTTGATCCTTGAAGTTTGTGTGAAAAGTGCTGATCTGGACCTACATTAGAGCACATATTCTGGTTAAAGGAACACCCTATCTACTCTAAAAGCATTATGTTGTTCGAGATTTCCAATTTTTTAAACATTAACAAATATTTCGCATAATCAACTTTATCTTACTTCACCTCCCACCAAAATTCATTCGAAAACAATTAATCATACCCATATTACCCCTGTTTATCATGTAGTTATAAAAATGCACAATTTTTACTACTAAAACATGTAGAAACAATCAGGTTTCCATTGTATTTAGTGGCCTAAACCTTGCCTAGAAGATATCTCCATTATATAGACTTACAACTTGTGAGGGTGAGATTTTGCTGTATTGATCATATTTTCTTTGTGATTTTCATAAAATTTTCACAAGGAAGGATATCTCAACCTCCTTCACAAACTTTAGGCTACAAAAGGGTCCTCTCACCTTGGTATAAAGGAACAACCATGAAGTAGTGAGGATAGGTAAAATCATGTTGAGGTTGTTATCCATTTCTCCACATCTGAGTGATAAAGAGAAAGCTGCAGCTCATCCCTGGCTACAAAATGACACACTACATGCTCTGCTTGCCTCTTAGCCTTCTTACCACACCTGTGATGTTCCTCAGCTTCTGAGGGAGAATCAATTCTTGTACCAATAGAATTTAAATGAGATGGAAGACTAGGAGATGGAGAAGGGAAATCAACACTTGGGGTAGAAAATGGGAAGCTAGACTCATGACACTACTGTGATGATAGAGTTTGAGAAAGATAAAATGAAGGACAAGGAGTTGGTGAATGACTTACGCATTGATAACATTGTCTCACACTTTACTCATATGCCTCAATAGCTTCAATCCATTGTGCAAGGTGAGGTAGCATTTCAACCATGAAGTCAATCTTCTCATTAGCACTGTAATGTCTTGGCATAGGGCTGAACCATGGACAAGGTGCCCTGTAGCCAATATTGAATGCTTTCATTTGTGTTGTAGCTTGTGAATACACCATGTGTGCCTCTGATTTCTGAATCTTCTCTTGCAAATGAGTATCCTCCATGTAGATGTTATCATCATATACATACCCTTGTTCTTGGTAAACTCCATAGCCAAACTAGTTTTGATCCTACTCATATGCGTAAGCATGATGGTTCTGTATTTGGTCATAATGCTAATCTAGAGGAGTTGGGAAATACATCAAAGGTGGAATGCACTGCTATTGCTATAAGTGTGAGTTCTAAGAAGGAAATAAAGTCATGATTACACAACTTCATGAATGGCAAAAAATTATATATGTCGAAAGACAGATGAATGAAGATGGGTGTAAAAGGATGGAAAGGGTCTACAACTCAAAGAATGGGTCGTTGACTAGATGGAGTCACCAGATGTGTTTTGAATGTTCCTCAAAAGGTTGAACCTCAACAAGAACGCACCGACCTACTAGGAAGAAGTAATAAGGTGCTTCATACTTGTACCACTGGGCATGCCAAAATTGTTAGTGTGGTCACACGGTGGCTTAATATTTGTTGTTTATAATGAGACACCTTGAAAAGAATAGATAATATAACCTTAATGTCTCACTAGGCATGAAAAAAATGTTAGTGTAGAATCACAACACTCCAATATCCTTGTTTTGAGTGGGGAATTCAGTGTGATTGTGTAATATTGGACCATCTCTCAAGCTGTGGGACTTGTAAAAATTTTGATGGACCTCTAGAGAAGGTTGGTTCCTGCTTCCTAATATACTTGCCACAAGCTACTCCAGTGCAGGTAGAATATAAATAATCCTAATCTAACCATTCCAAGGAGACAGGGAGAGAGAGAAGGTGAAAGAGAGCCTACACTAAGCAGTGATACACTAAAAAAGGAAGTGGCTGATCACAGATCCAAACTTCTTGAAGTAGAGAGAGGTGAGTAGAGGAGATGGTAGACAATATGTAACACGGACCAGAGATAGATTCACATGGAAAACAACTTCAAAACCCATTAAAAAAATCTCCCAAAACCTACAACAAACATCAGAGTATGCACATTACACCCTGCAATGATTAGATGCAGGAAGAGACAATAAAATAAGCAAAGGATGGACAAATGAATCAATATATATATATTTCTCCAAAATTTCACACTGTACATAATTAGCGGGCAAGGGGCAATAAAATGACATTACAGATCCATGAGAGGAGGCTTAGACTTCACATTCTACCCTAAGGAAGAAAGAGAGATGGAGGAAGAGGAGAAACAATGACCAACTGTTTTAATATGCCCCTCCTTTACAATATATAGAAGAATGAGAGAGAAAGAGAGAGCGAAAATCAAACTCTATTCCAACCACCCCTGCAAAATGAATTAAATTCCACCTACTCCAATGTAGAGTCCCACTACAACATGCATGTACTATCATTGTTCCTTACTAGGAAAGAACGAGGCCCATCCTTCATCATGATGTTAGGTGGGAAACTTGGCAGCCTCAAAAGTGGTGGGCCAAAAACATTAATGGAGACAAGTGAGAAGTCAGCACCCAGATCTTTCCAAAAAGTTCTCTCCCACCAAAATATGAGTTTCCAGTTGAAATATATGGCTGTCTAAAGATCAGGGTCCATGTGGAAGCCTTGCGCATCTTGAAGATTCTTCTCCTTCCTTTCACTCTTGAAATCACACTGAAGTGACATGTGGTGGTTTCTGTGGGCTCCTCAGTTTCCTTTGTATTCTTCCTGAGTTCCTCCTATTGGCAGAAGTACTGTGTCTGTCCTAAGTCATGTGGAGGCTTCGCGCTATTTTGGAAACTTCCCCCATATTTTTCCTTCGAAGTTGTGTGAACATGATACGTGTAGTCCTCCATAGGCTTTTGGATGTTTCAACAGTTGATCTTACCTTTTCAATGTCTAGGACACGTGGTTGGTTGGTACTCGTTTGAGAACTGCCTTTTGGGCCACGCCTTTGAAAGTGTGCTGAAGAGACACATGGATCCTTTTACTGGCCTGTTCCTTTCTTTTTGTTATGGATAAGTCCTTTTTGTTTGGCGGGGCCATGAGTATGACCTTGGACATGTGGAGGATCAGCACGCATTTGGGAACCTACTTCAAAATTTACTTTTGAAGTTTTGTCATGTTGACACATGGCTCCTTATACTTGCATGTGTCTGCTTGGAATTTTAAACGATCGACTATGTTATTTTCAGGCTCTATTCACTTAGAGGGCTAGCACTTGTTTGAGTCTCCACTTTGGACTACTCCTTTGAATTTACACTGATGAGACACGTGTCACCGTCTGCCAGTTCTCTATCCTTAGCTGATTTGGGACTCAATCCATTCAATTTTTTTTATACCTAAGACATGTAGTGAGCTCACACTCATTTGAGTCTTCCCCTTGACTTTTAACCTTTGGAGTTATGTCGGGATGACATGTGGTTCTGTCCGCTAGCCCTTTTATACTTAGTCAATTCAATGACCACTTCTACCTTTTCATGCTTTGGATACATGGTGAGCCTGTGCTCGTTTTAGGGCTACCTATGGATTTTCTTTTTGAAATTGTGCCAATGAGGCACGTGGAGGCTTCTGCTTACCTTTTGTACTTAGCTGATTCAAGCTTGCTCCCTTTTTGAGCCTAAGAAACATGGAGATTTAGAACTCATTTGAGTCTTTGCATTTGGGACCCAGCCTTGGTGTTGTGATGATGAGACACGGGGAGGATTCTATCAACATCCTTATACTAAGTTGTTTTAAATGGCCGGCTATGTCCCCCTTTTGGACAAGGGACACATGGAGGCCTGACACATGTTTGAGTCTTTGGATTTGGCTTTAACCCATGAAGATGTGTCATTTGGACATGTGGTATATTTTTCTGGCCTATAATTTTTCAACTACCGATAAGAATCCATAGGCTCGTGGGCCCGTAATGAAAATTGTGCCTTTTGACAAAAAGTGAACAAATTTCAAAGTCCCCTGAAGACCCGCCGGCCCAATTTTTTCATTTGCGAAAAATATTCTTCACAGCCCCGCAAACCTATTTTTGGAAAAAATTCATCCTCGGGCCCGTCGATCCGCATTTTCCCTTTTCGGGGCAAAAAGACATCTTCAGGGCTGTCGGCCCGCATTTTCCACTTTGCAAAAAGTAATCCTTCTCAGGCCCGTAGCCCTACAATTATACTTGTGACTTTTTGTGAAAAGTGAGAAAATGACAAAATGTCTCCATCTTCCCTACTAGTCTATAATTTCCATGGCAAAAATACTTCCCTAGGCCCGCCAGCCTGCTTTTTGTAAAAACATCCCTCTAAGGCTTGTCAGACCGTAAGTTAAAAAATACGAAGAGTTAGATGGAATTATTTATATATTTAGAAATGGGTAGAAATTTCCTATCTGATGGAAATGCTTATAGGGGGCCTTAAGTACTCAAAATATGTAAAAATTTAGATTGAAGCACAAAAGGGAAAAATGGGGTCAGTTGACCCAAAATATGTGACATCTTATTTTGGTCAACAACATCTTCTCATCTTAATATCCATTTGATGTTGATACCAACGTGAAGATATTCATCGTAGTTAGGATTGATTCATCATTGACCTTCCTTTGAATTGTTATGTTTCTTGCATCTCCTTGATACAATTTAGAAAATTACATGTTCTTTCTCATAAACTTGATATAAGTGTCTAGATTATACGATTACCCTATTCACATCTTGAAAATTCCTTAATATAATTTGTCCTTGTTTATTTTCAAACATTACCTCAAATCTTGAAAGGTGTTATTGTTACTTTGATAGTGTGATATCAATACTATTTCGATACTAATATATTTTGGTTCCAAAAATATTTGTTAATGTATCCATGTGGTATTGTTGTATTTCTCACACTTGTAACTACAACTTTTGTTGATTTAGGCCTTATTTGTATCTAAAGGAGTTATATTATACTTTTTTGGGAATTCACATCAACACCTTTTTAATAATTACGCATTTTTATATTAAACTTCACTTAAGTGTTGACATTGACTTTATCATCTTGAATCGAACTACAATTGGTAAAGAATTTGTAAATGGAGTAGCTCATTGTTGATTGGAATGGTTTACTGAACTTGTGTGATTGTCCCTTGTGATTTTTTATCATATTAACTTATATTTTTAGGAAAATTCTATTTGATTACTTGATTCTTTATGATTAATTATTCTTTAACCATTGTTGACAATCTTTTGTGACCCTCACAATCATCAAGTTCTAGGTTTTCACTTAGTTTTTTCTGTATCCTTGATGATATTTGAAAAAAACCTTTGTAAAACACTCCTTGTTATTCTGTCTTCAACAAGGATGGAATCTAAAAAACTAGAATACAAAAAATCTAACAAACAAGGATCCAATCCATTCATTTGTCACAATTTAGGACCCCTCATCTTAAAAAAAGGAAACGGAGGATATGATTAATCATAGTGGTGATGAAGTAAAATCACCGTGGGAGGAGTTTGAGTTTTAACCCGATCAATTGTAAGGATTACTTTTTCTCAAAAAATATAGATTACTTACACGTGTTATAGAATTAGGTGCCAAAATGAAAAATGAACATGAATTTGTTCCACCTACAAACAATTCCCATGAGGAAGAATAGGCACAATGTCCCCTTATTAACATGGATGAAATTGTAGGGAATGGACAAGCTTATACCTCAAAACCTCAAAATGAAAAAACAGGTGGTTAGAAATTACCACTTATAAACATATCCCATAAGGTTACAATGGATCATGATCACACAGAGAAACCTCCTCCACATGAGAACCAATAGGGACCTCAAAATGATGAAGTAACTATGCAACGATAAATAAAAATATTTAATAGGAAATTAGCTTATTTATCTTCCCATGTAAAAAAGGAAATGAAAGAAACTACACATCGAGAGAAACCTAAGGCCGAGAATAGTTAATTTCGCACTGAAAATCAAGGGGATGAAACACCAAAATATAGTCGGGTATACATGTGAAATTTCCTTTCCCAAAGATCAATTCCTCACGCAATATTTGAAATATATGAAAAGTATACTCATGAACCTTTAGGAAAACAATTCTGGACATAGTAAAAAGTGGCAATACGAAGAGTTGTGTCCTTACCCCTTGGACAGAGCTATGTTACACACACAATTCTCTAAAAAAATTTATTTCCCAAAATTTGACATGTATAAAGGGAAACGTTACCCATGAGATCACATTAAAGAATTTTACATGGCATGTTAGGATGTATCTTATAGTGATAACTACCTTATGTGCTCATAGAAAAATGTCACCATTTAAATCATATGCTAATGAAGGATGTTGAATTATTTCAGGGACCTAAACACCAACAAGCCTTTGCTTTTCTCAAGCAGTATTTAGCCAATCCTCTATTCGACATGCCACAAAACCATGGTGAACTACTATTACTATTCATATCCATTACCCAATTTACTATTGTGTCCTTGTTCACTTAATATGATCTTAGTCAAAAAGAGAAAACAACCTATTATCTCAACTGTACACTGATTTCTTACAAGCTCAACTACCCTCAAATTGAAAAAAACTACTTGGTTATCATTTTTACCTTTCACAAACATCACCATTATCTATTGAAAAATATTACCAAGCTTATATCTAAAGTTGACTCTCTTAAATACTTTTTATCAAAGTAAGAACTTACTGGTAGGATGGCTAATTGGATCATCCTACTACGTGATTTTTATATGTAATATGATCATTGAAATTTAGTTAAGGGACAAGTTCTTACAGACTAACTAGCTCAAGAAAATTTTCCTAGAACAAATTTGGTGTGTTTGTATCTTACAGATGAAAAACTAATGTATATCAAATAATCTATCATGTTGTAAGTACACTTTGAGGGATCATTCACTTTTCATGGTTCAGGAACAAGATTATTCCTACTCACTCCTTCAGGGGACTTTATAACTTAGGATTTTCACCTCAAATTTCAATGTATGAACAACATAGCATAATATGAAGTGCCCATTGCTATGATGAAGCTAGTTATTCTTATCTCTCGAAAATGGACCCTATATAGAAATTCATGCAGGTGTTCTAATCTTTCTTTAAATCTCTCTCTTTAGTAGATACAATGAAAACACCTCAAGTGTTTGGTTATACCTATTTTGAGGTGAGTCTTTGGTATTAAGGCTAGTTCCTTTTTGATGTATCATAAAATAATTTTTTGTTGCTTTGAGTGTAAAAGAGTAACTGAAAATGAAGTAAAAAGAGGTGATACAAAAAATATTTTGAGTCAGCTAACAAAGCATATGCACAATGTAAATAAGAAATAACTTAATACTCAATGTACCAATGGATTTCAATGAGGTATTAAAGAAAAAACAACTCACTCTCTACTGGGGGAGATAGCCACAACAATGAAATAAGCTAGACATACACAATAAAAACCTATGTATAAAGGATCATAATTGTAGTAAGTTAAATTATGTAGACAGGGAATGAAATTCAAAAGAACTATATGGAATACAAACTACTACAAAACAGGTAAGGAAAAAATTATTTCTTATTCAAAAGGAAAAAATGGCAATACATGCTTCAGTACTACTATGTCTAAGAAGTCTCCCCCTTTGTGCTTTGCAATTTCACACAATATATAGCAAGATTATTCACCCATCCCATCCTAAAAATAGGCTAAAATTTTTACTCGCCCATGCATCTTATTTTTATCCTTTATCATAATTAAGTTAGACATGCTAATACAATAATCCATTAATAGCCTTGATTAAAAAAATACAACCCAGTAAAACTGCAGTTGACTGTTCTATTTTACAAAATTTTGATGATGATTTGGCTAATAATAGCCCTTTCTTGTTATGTAAGTCTTCTCCAATGTGCATGCAATCTGTTTGATGTGACACTTACAACTTGATCCATTTGCAATGATAGATTTGGAATTATTTAATTCTTCCCCTTTGTATACACATGCAAAAATAATATACCACTCTAAGTAAAATAAATAAATTGTTTTCATCCTTAGAAAAGTATTCCTCCTTTTTGTGAGTGGACCACCTTTGATGTGCACATGTACAAATTTTTCTTATTACCTTTTAAGGGTATGGCATATTTTACCAATATTGAGGTAAAGCAAATCTTGGTATGATTGGCTTCCTACCATTATTTGTCTCCTTTTGTAATGACCATATCATGCACATCATTAATCATTTTATTACCTTTTGATTGACTATGGCATGTATGATTTGATTTAGAGACTTTCATTGGGTATTCATTGAATTTCATATATACATGATTACCTAGGAGGTACAGAATTGGGCTTTACATGGAACATGTAGTTTCGACACTTCTTTTGGATAATTCCATGACATATTATGAAAGACCATACTCTTAGCTCAAAGGGTGATTATCACTTCAAATAATTTGGTCTGCTCATTATTCTCTTTTGGCATAGACTATAGTGTTAAGCGCAATCATTAATGGGAACATCTGTCTGCTCCTCACGTTGCATTGACCCTTATACATTGTCGATGATTTTCTAGAGCCAACAATGATTAGGGTTTTATATTGCTTCTAAAATGTACATATGATTAACTATGTGGTTAAGTTGGGTTTTGGTTGATGACCATTGATCAGGTAATTTGTAAGATCTGTTGTCGATCTTCTAACCCATCCTGAGTTAGTAGGAAAAAGGGGAAAACCCCTAGCCCTTTTTTCATTTGTATTTGTGAGCTCGAATGAGCTGGAGAAACTCTGCTCAAAATCTTCGTGGTCACCATTGCTGAGTCTTCAAGATTTCTGGAAGCTTTGCATTTTCAAATCCATAAAGGAGGGTTTAAGGCTCTGGTTTCCATTCTATTTTGCTATATTCACTGAAATATTTTAAACACCTCAATCGTGACTTGATATTTCGAGCTGCATTATTCTATGATCTTCTCAGGGTTTTGTATAATCGCTCTGAAATTCACTTTTTCTCGCTAATCTTACTAGTTATAACTATGATCTTCCTTTTCATGGCTCCCATGATAGATATTTTTGAAATTTGGGTCTGCCATCATAAGACGACTTTGGATGTTCTATTTTAATGGTGTATCTTGCATTTGATGCCATGTTCATGATTTTTCGAGCCTACACTCTCTATTTCCTTAGATATGAGAGCCCATTAATGGGTTTTGAATTGAAAATTTGACACAACTGAGTGACAAGGGTTTGAATCTTAAAATCCAAGGTAGTGTATTTTTCTATGAATCCTTTTTTTGTTTTATGATTGTGAATTGATATTTTGTTTTATTTTCTAAATCTATAAATTTCGTGTACTCTATATCGATGAAATATATGGAGGTTTCAAGCTTCTACTACTTGTTATTTTTTTATCATTTTGATTGGCACGTGATTTTCCTTGAGAAACTCACAGAGAGTTCATTCCTTAGAGAGGAAAAACCTTGACACCTTTGGAAGGTGACCATACATTTCTCGACTAGTTCTGTGAGCTTGGACTCTTACCTGTGAAGTTGTTTACTCTTTTATTTTTAGGTAATTGGTTGGAATACCTTGATCTACAAATATCCATTAATGAGTTTTTGATTATTTGAATTGGGCATGCATGTGTCTCTAATTCAAAGAATTTTTACACCTGGGTCCTATGTTCTGAGTGATATTTCAAGCTCTTTATCTTCATCTTTAACACCTCCTCAAAGTACTCTTGTCTTGAGCTTGCTTGTATGGGATGTCATCTTTGTATGAATTCACCCCATTTTCTTTAGCTTAAAGCTCTGGTTTCCAGCTTTGAGGGTTTGAATGCTTTACATGTGAGTTTCTCAAACTCAAATGTAGCTGGTTATCTCAAATTCCATTTTATCATTTTCAAATGGGTTTCATCTCATTAGGTGTTTCAAGCAATATTCACTTTGTAGCATTGTTTGCTATGCTATTTTTCATTGGTCACCATTTATGCTTTTGATATGGGTTGAGATTCTTTCTCTATCTGATAATCCCTTACTACTCTTGGCCATGAACCATTGATAATATTTGGAAGATTTGAACACTTGTTTTTATCTTGAAGTCATACGGTTTGCATAATCTCATGAGTTTGGTTATTATCTTCCTTTGTGGTCTGTATCGAATCTATCATGTGTGTTTTCTAAGCATTGACTAATTTCATGCTCATATTCACTCAAATCTGGATGTAAATATCATCTTGTTCATTATTATTGTTGTTTATTACTAGATTTGTCTGTGTAGATATTAAAACATGATATGGACTTGCTTTCTTTTTTGAAACTGAGAAATAATATCTCTAAAATCCTTTGTATTTCATTTTTAGTATTGAATTTGCTTCAACGTAGAGGTTTTTCTCCATCCACATTTGATTTCTCTAGCTGTATGTTAGCAATGATAAGAAAATTTAGTGTTGAAGGCTTTTAACTCTTCAAATCTTTAGATTTCAAGAATTTTCTCTCTACTTTAAAAATACTGAAATATAAATTTGAAAAATATCTTCTTGATTTCATCTATTTGTATTTTCTAAAATCAAGGTTGAGTTTCCAGTTTCAAGCTAAATGACTCAGACCTAGACTCTGCTAATCTTTTGTAATCTGTATGATTCCTTTGTAATGAAAAATTGAATGTTACATTCCTATTTTGTATGAAATATGAGATATGAGATCCCATTAGTGTATACATATATCTTCATTTCTCGTAAGTGATGCTTGTAATTTTTGTTCTTAACATTTAAATGATATTTTACTATCATATCATGTATGTTTCCTATTGAACCCTTGCTTCTTTTCTGTTGGTACTCAAATTAATTCTCCCTTAGAATCTGAGCAATATCAAAAGTTTGGGAGGAATCTTACAGGAAAGAAAAGTAGGTAATGTGTCGTGTTGTAGCCGGGGATGAAATGCATCTTGCTCTTTGTCACTTAGATGTGGAGAAATGGGTAGCACCCGCAAGAGGATTTGACCTATCCTCACTACTTTATGGCTGTGCCTTTCAACCAGGGTGAGAGGACCCTTTTGTAGCATGTTGTTTATGGAGGATATGGAGATGTCCTTCATTTTGAAGTAATAAGAAGACCTTAAAGAAAATATGATCAATGTAACAAAAACTAACTCTCACGAGCTGTCACTCTTGGTAATCGAGATATTTTCAAGGCAAGGTTTAGGCCACTAAAGACAATGAAAACCTGATTATTTTTACATGTATTGGTAGTAAACATTATGCATTTATATAAATACATAACTAATAGGGGTAGTATGGGTATTATTAATATTTTTTTTGAAAGAATTTTTGTGGGAGGTAAAGCACGATAAAGTTGATTATACCAAATCTTTGAGAAATTTTACAAAAATGGAAAGATCTAATAGGAGAATGCTTTCATAGTAGCTAGGGTGTTCCTTTAGCTAGAATATGTGCTTCAATGGAGGCCCAGATCAGCAATTTTCACACAAACTTCAAGGATCCAAAATGAAGGCTTAAATTGGAAAACTTAACTGAACATTATCAATCTTTGTTTCATCATGCCTAAGATAACCTACAAGGCTAATAAACAATCTTATAGTCATGCTAGGAGTCACAATGATTTTAAATTTGTTTGTTTCACTATCAAATGAAAGTTCTTCTAATAAATGAAATTGTAAATTCCACCAAACTATCACAAGGATAAGATCTTTTATGATTCAAATAGATTTCAATGTAAGAATGCAACGGGAAGAATAAAAACTACTTGCATACATTTAGAAATAAAGCAAACAAAAATTTATCTCAAGAATAACATAGATTAACTTGAGTTTGGTTAAATTTATCAATAGTGGAAAGTTTCTTGAGCAATTTCCAAACTTTTCAATGGTTGTACACTTGCAACCACCTTGACATGATCAAATTTAGCACAAAGGAGATAAACAGGCTTCTTTAGATAGTTTCTTAGAAAGACGGGATCTATCAAAATTTTCTCTTAGGAAATTAGTTTTTGACTCCTCAAAATCCACCCTTAAAAAAATCCCAACCCTTTTCATGGAAAATCATGCCTATTTATAGCATTTTACAATAGAGCATTTCCCCCCAAAATCAGAGACATTGAGTGTACTGGTGCTTGCCATGATCTCGATCGTGATTCCCAGAATTAGATCTGTAAAAAGTTGTCAGGTGCTCAGGGGATATATCTCTTCGAACATCTCCCACATTCAACTCCTTCCTTTAGTAAATCACTTTTCTCTTTACTCACCGACCACTTCTACCCCTAATTTGTCCAATCTAGTTCTTTGTGCGCCTGGGAAGAAGAAATGGAAGATCAAATTGAGCCCAAAGGTCTGGTCTCATGCTAATGGTAAAAGATGTCCTTGGATTTTTCTCATCAAAACCAAATATTAGTAGGTATTTCATGTTCCAAGGAAAGAAAAATCAGGCCGAATCCAATAGATTGCATATTAATGGTGAGAGACGTTTACAGACCTTCCCCACCAAACTAGGATACCAAATTAATGTTCCTCTTTATTTGGCATGTAGGATACTCCAAGAACTGATAAAATACCATAAGAATACGCATCCCCAAGAGCTCTAGAGTGAAAATGGTGGAAAAATCAGATACAGAGGCACAACTGCCATTGATTTCTGTTTTGAATTTGGACATTCCATGTGGGAGATCTAATTTCGAGCGAGCTTGTGCATTCCATTTTTCCTTTTACAAATTTTGGAAAAATTTAAAATTTTCACATTTTGCTCCAAACCTCTTCTCTTGAGAAATGATCCTGACACGTGTCCTAAGGTGCGTCCCAAAGGAACTGTAGCCAAATTTTTCTATTTAACCTCTTTTTTGAAAAAGGGAAAGTTTTTACAAATTTTCCCCCGCAACTCTGTCCTTCCGCTTCTAGTCTCATATGTGGGTCCAAGCAAAAATCCACTTCCATTTTTACTTTTAACTCCCTTCTCCACAAAAAGAAAAATTTACAAATTTCCCTCGGAAGTCCACATCTCTGCCGTTGAGTAAGGAAAACTTTTGACTATTCTTTGTCAGGTATGTGGGCCATTTTAATGTTTTAATCCTTTTGGTAAGAAGATGCAAAAATCCAAGTTACCTCTGATGGTCTCCTTCCCCGCCTATTGAATTTTCAAACTACCACGTGTCACAATTGTGCATCTTGAGATGGTCCCCAAAACTTGAGATCTTGAATGAGTGCTGGCTCACCATGTGTCCTTGCTCAAATTTTTTTTTTGAAGGTTTAAATCCTAGTGGAAAGCGTCATGTGTTAGGGTTGGAGGCAATCTCATTTGGCCATTGAAAATTCCAAGAAAAATGTAAAGTGAGAGGAGGCTTCCAAGTGTCCTCCTGGCACTTCTTTAAAATGAAATTCATGGGCCATTCCTTAAACATGTGCGTTCCCTCCACATGTCCTAGGCCTCTCAAAACCTTTTGAAAAAAAGAGTAAGTATGGGAAGCCCGGACAAAAACCTCCATGTGTCTTCATGGTGCAATTTCAAATGGTGCCCAAGAGCAGAGACCCTGAATGAGCATGGGCTCACCATGTGTCCCTGTTTCACCAAACTATACTAGCTGCAAAAAAATTTGTCTAAGTTCAGGAAAAGAAGTGGAAACCTCCACGTGTCCTCGCAGTACAACTCCAAAACAAAACCAAAAAGAAAAATCTTCAAAAGAGCATCTTTCCTCCACATGGACCAGTTTTGGGTCAAGGTGGTCCATAGAATTTTAGAGTGCCCCACTAAGCTAGATCCAACCAAAAGAGGACATGTTTCCTATTGATGCAAGGATGTAAATTTGACCGAGAGAAACACCCGTTAAACCATAAAATGTAGAAAAATCCCATTTGAGCCCGAAGATGAAATTTTATCCAAGGACATAGAATTTAGAAATGTTACAAGGCTCAAATACATTCCTCTAAGCTACATCCATTCATTTTTACACAATTTTTTAGGGAAAAAATGACAAGGACAACAAATCCTTACTATGGAAAATGGAAAGAATGGGATAGCCAGAGTTTTTAGATGAACATATAATGAGGAACCCTAATTACAGACCCTTCTCAGATAAAAAAAGAATTAGGAAACAACTATGGATCCATACATGATCCTCGGCCTAGGAAGGATTAGTTATGGAAACAAAAGGAAGGGAGAGACTTCTTTTGCACAACATCGGCTCTGACTCGAGGATGGGTGCTCACTATGAGTTCCATAAAAAAAAGGTAGACTAAGTTCCAAAATATGCATTGGGAAAAGGAGTCAGTTTAAAGAGCACAGAACCAGAACTATCCCCCAAAAAAAACCAATAAAACAGTAATAACAAGCCAACAAGGGCTAGAACGAACAAAAAACACAAAAGAAAAACAATAAACCAACAAAATATACATTGTATAGATGATGTTCACCTTGATTCTATCAATCTAAGAAATGTTTCAAATGCCTGCCATTAACAAGAAATTTGAGCAATTCCCCATCTAAGTCATTCAGGAAGAATGTATGTTCACCAATTATAACATCATTGGAGTAAGGGCTCATCCATAAAGTGTCAAATTTTCCATGCTTTCCCTTATCTTCATGCTTGCTATCCCATAACAACATGAGATCTCCAACATTGAAAGCTCTTGGGGTTACCTTCTTGTCGAAGAACTTCTTCATCTTCTCTCTGAACTTTATATGCCTTTGGTGTGATTCCCTCCTTTCTTCATCAAGCTCAACAATATAGTTAATGCAGGCATCATATGGACTTGTTTCTTCATCTTCCAAGTGTTACATGAACTAATATGAGGATAATTACATATGCAAGGGCAGCAAAGCCTGAGTTCCATACACCAACTTAAATGGACTCTTTCCAGTGGCTCTTTTAACAGTAATTTGGTTTTCCTAGATAGCAAAATTCAACTGCTCACCCCACTTTTTCTTGTTCAGCTCCAAGGTTCATCTGATAATCTTTAGAAATTTTTTATTATTGGACTCAGCTTGTCCATTTCCTTAGGTATTGTAATTAGAAGCATATGTCAAATTGATCCCATATTCTTTGCACATTTCCACCAAGGGTTTAGTTCTGAAGCTCATGGCATTGTCCGCAATAATTTTGACTGGCACCCCAAACCTGTAGATGATATGATTCAACATGAAGTCCATGACAATTTGGTGTGTTTCCCTTTTGGTGGGGATTTCCTCCACCCACTTGGTGAAGTAATATATGGCTATAAGAATCCACTTATGGATAACACTTGAAGGGTATGAAATCTCACAAATGAAATCCAGTCCCCATTGTTTGAATGAAGCTTCAATTGACATAGGCTGAAAAGGAAGGGAGTGTGAATCTTTTAGTGTTCTAGAGAAGCACTGGAAAATCTCACATCTTCTAACTGAAAGAGTTGCATCCTTCAAAACAGTTGGCCACCAATAACTAGCCCTTACGATCTTGTGTGCTGTGACTCTTCCAGCAAAATTCCCACCACAAAATCCTCCATCGATATCAGAAATTATCCTTAGGGCTTCATCTTTGTTAATACACCTTAAGAGGCTTCCCTTAGGGTTCTTTCAACCTAACCCATAATTAGTAATGACATATTTCTGGGAATCCAACTTAAGGACCCTTTTTTGGTTCTTACTCAAATACTTAGGGAAGTATAAATGTATGAGAGAAAAAATCACATCCTCGTACCACTCAGAACTCATTAGTTTCTCAAATACATCGACAGTTCCATCTCCTACCTCATTCACCTCAACAGTTTGTAAGTTGCTCTCAACCATAAGTGTATCCAAGCCCAAACCTCTCACCACCTTCATGGTTTGGATATCCATGTCATATTCCTACAACTTGTTCACTTATATGCATCTTTTTCTTGAGATTTATATCTATGATAATATGTCTTTCACCATGGTGTGGGGAATATAAGCAATAATCTTAGAACTAAAAATTTAAGGCCTGAAAAGCTTTGTTTCTTTTACCAAGGCAAACGCTTGTTTATACATAATAGTGTAATTCAGCCCCCTACAATGCCTTACTCAAAAAGGAAATTGGCCTCTCAATCCCTTCATCATCTTTCTACAACAGGACACATATAATAGTGTTCTATAAAGAAAAAGAGAACCGTTGAAAGGGATTCTTATAATCTAGAGCTTCTAGAATAGGTGAATTCTTTGATTCATCTTTAATCCCATTGAAATATTGAATGACATACTCCTCCCATTTGATGGCATGGTCATTCTTTAACATGGATGTAATTAGAATGGTCAACTCAACAAAGTTTCATATAAATATTCTGATGAAGTTTATCTACCCAAAGAATGACTGAATTCCTTTCTTTGTTCTTGGAATTAGAACCTTGTTGATGGTCTCTACCCTTTCTGGATAAATCATCACCCTCTCTTGTGAAAAAATGTGACCAAGCAACTTTGTCTTCTGCACTCCAAAATGGCACTTCTTTAGATTGAGTGAAATGACATATTCTTAACATCTTATTAGCATCTTTTCCAAGTGTAGTAAGTGATCACCTCACTCTCTAGAAAAAACAGTCACATCATCCTGGTAAACATCAATAAAATTATTGATGTAACTAGAAAAAGCAACATTCATCTCTATTTGAAAGGTTACTCCAGCATTCATCAGACCAAAGGGCATCCTGAAATATACATATGTTCCCCAAGAGGTGGTAAAGGTTGTTCTAATTATTTCTGATTCCTTCACCACAACTTGGTTATAACCAGAGAAGCCATCCAGGATACAAAGTAGCTCAGAACTAGTCACTAGCTGTAGCATGTTTTCCATGTTTAGTAAAGGATAATTATCCTTAATTGATTCTCTTTTCAGATTTCTAAAATCCACACAAAGCTTGATGTCACCATTCTTCTTTCTGACTGGTACTAGGTTTGCAACCAAAGAAGAATACCTTGTGGGTTGAATAATCCCTCCATCCCTCAGTTTCTTCAGCTCCTCTTGCATCTTAAGAGATAGGAGTGGATTGATTGTCCTCTGTTTCTTCCTAAATGGTTTTTCATTGGATTCTAAGGGAATATAATGTTGAAACAAATCCTCTCTGTATGCCTTCAGCTCAGAATAAGTCCAAGCCATGCAATCTTGATACCTTTTCAGCAATTGGATGTAGGACTACTTCTCCTCCATGCTGAGATTTTTTCCTAACCAAATATTCCTTGCTTCCTCCTTTGTGCCAAGGTCATACTCGTCAATATCCCTTGAGGTTGCCATACACCTATTAATAATGCGACCAACATTATCAAAATTGGAGTCAAGAGCAACCAGCCCTCTGGGAATGGTATTAGTATTTAGTTGTATGATGCCTTTTCCAAAAAGGGTTTATTTACCCTCTACTAGGCACACCATTGGCTCCCAATGAATATTTTGATCAAAAAACTCTCCTTTATTATGCAGAAATTTTCTGACCTAAGCATCATCATCAAAAACTTACCAATGCTTAATATTGTTAGGTACAAATGGGCTTGTTAACACCTCAACATCATATTCATAATATGGGGACACTAGACAATTATCAAACTAAGATCGTAACACTGCAAGTTTTTCTACCAAATCATTTAACTTCCTATCATGATGCCCAATGTTGAATGAAACAAACATCTCAATGAAATCCCAAACTACATGCTTGTATTGTTTCATTCACTGATTTTTTGTGGCATACAATTTTCTGACTTGCTTTACAATTAATTCTGAATCTCCCTTGACAATGATGTCTTTAATACCATATTTCCAAGCAATCCTCAAACCTTACAATAGTGCCTCATACTCAGAAATGTTATTAGTGCACTCAAAGTTGAGTTTGAAGAAAAAGACAAACTCCTCCTAGCCTGGAGAGATTAGAACAACACCAACACCATTTCCAAACTTGGAGCAAGCTCCATCAAACAATAAAGTCTACAACGATCCTACATATTCAAGAAACTTGAAATCTTCAATCTTTTGCTCTTTTCCATAAGCAAATCGTACAAAGTTATCAACATCAACACTTGTGTATAGAATTCCATAAGATGCATTGTTGGGATCTTTAATAAGGTGTAAAATCTTCTTTTCCCCATACAAATTGATAATTCTGCCCTCAATTGGGATGGTGTCATAGGTAATATCAAGTTTAACACTCCCACCAACACTTGCAACCCATTTTCTAGACAACAACATACCCCACTTGGCTAGGAAATCAACAATAACTACATCAAACTTCAAATTCCTACCTAGATAGGCTACAAGTTGTACCACCAAAACATTCACACATACCACCACTGGCACCTCTCTGAAATCCATGGAAGTACACTTCCCATATTCAGATATTACTTTGATATTCATTTCATTCATAACTTCCAGAGGCATAACATTGCATGATGCCGTTGTATCAAACATATAGTTATGAAACAATCTATCCTTAATGATCAGAGTAGTGAAGAATGGATCCACATTCAACTAAGAATCTAGCAAGGATATTCCCAAATAAACCTTAGGTGGTTCATCTATCTCTTTTGATGTTGGTGGTGCTTCCAGTTCTTCAATGAATGGTGGATTCTCCACAATATTTACATTTCTACCTAGGGAAGTCTTCTCCTCTTTAAGCCACAAATACTCAAGAGCTCTCTTTTTGTGCTCAAGAATCCTAAGAAACTCAAAAATTAGAACTGATATCTTGATCTGACTCAAGACTTGGGCAATATCATAAGGGACAGGCTTTGGTAAGGTGACACTGGAAGTAAGGTTGACAAACTCATTAGATGGCACAGGGATTTTGACAGCTTGGACATGAGGAGGGGTATGAGTTTTGTATGGGACAACAAGGCCCTTGGTAGTTGTATCTTTCTTAGGAGAATCTTTAGGAACATTTGAAAGAAATGGAGTTTTTTTCTTGGCCTGAGGCCCTGTCCCTTTGACAACCCTACTTCTTGTGTTGTGTTCCTTTTCTTGAGCCATAACAACATTCATCAACAACTACCTATCCTCATATGGGATCCCTCCATCATACTTATTTATCATTAAAACCCTCAAATATTCAAATTCATTATTGGGAAATTAAAAATATTGTACAGTATATACTTCTAAAGTATGAGAGGGAGGAAGAATAGGTACCCGGTGGATGCAATCCCAAAAATCAGCAGTAGTTCTAGTACTTATTACCTCAATTGAAGTTGCCCCTTGTTGTGAGCTTGTGGAGCAACCCATCATGTAAACATCATCATCATTGTCATCGTCTACTTATTTTTCTTCCTACTGATCTTCCTCTGATGGAGCGTGGGGCATGAAACATCTATCACACCAATCAATGACATTTGTCTCCTCCATAACAACAACTCTGGCAGCCAAAGGATCAAGTACCATTCTATTTTCCCTAGCCTGTGACTACCTATTTCAAAATCCAACATGTCCCTTACCTCTATCATCAGATATTTGGTGATTTGTGAACCTGTCTTGGCCCTGTTGCTTGTGTTGAACTTTCAAAATCTGCCCAATCCCTTTTTCTGCCTGTGCTAATTTGTATGATATTTCATTGACAACCCCTACCAAAGTTTTCACAACTTCCTCCAAATCAGCATCCTTACTTGTTTAAGGATTTGTCGGGTTAATTAGTTGTACACCCTCTCCTTTTGGAGGCTTTCCAATTGTCTTGATGTTGTTCTATATTTGGAAATCCATGGTGTAGGCATGCCTCAAATTAGTCGGGTTTTTGTCCCTCATGTAGTAAGCAATTTTTTTATGAGATGCATCTGAATATTCGATCAAACATGATTCCTCACATGGCCTTAAGCTAACAGGAAATCTCCTCAAGGTATTATTAAATCTTGTGTTGAAATCATGTACTAACTCATTAGGATTCTTCTTGATGTTTTAAAATTCTGATAGAAGAAACCTAGGTTCATTTCTATCACCTTATTACAATCTAAATTCATTGTTCATCTCTATCCAAGAATCAATGGAATTATCTGACAAAGCTTTATACCAGTCCCCTGCATCCTCTTCCATAGTATGGATAAACAATTTGATATATACATCTTCATCTTCAATCTCAAATTCTTCCATCATATTGATAAAAATATTTAGATGTTGATCACCAATTATAGCGATGTTTCCTTGGAACTTGGGTAATTTGTTTCTTACATCCTAGCGAACTGCATTTGGGTAACCAACCATCCTTGTAAAATTTATAGGACCAAAGGTGTTTACAAAAAATGGAGGTCTAGGTGGGGGTAGGGCCATGTTGTTTTGAGGAGGTGACCCTGTAGGTGAGACAAATTGATAAGGGGCAGAGGGCCTTTGAAATATATGAGTATAACTTTCAAAATGGATATCCCCTAAAGGCCTTGTTTCCTGGAAATCCATATCAAATTCTAAAAAGATAGGGGTAGGATGAGAAGTAAATTTTTCAAAATCAAATGAAGGCCCCTCTCCAGTTGGAGAATTCAATTCCACAAAGAGGCTACATGATTCAGAAGCACTCGAATGGCAGTCCTCAATAATAGGCCGATCACTTTCATCAATGGAGATCCCTTTTCTTGTCTGATGATCTCCAAAAACTCTCCAAGATTTTCTTCCTTCTAACTTTGCTTTTCCTAGCACTAGAAATAGTGTCCTAGTAGGATCCATAGTAAAGAAAGACCTTCTTCCTTCAACCTTTGAAAAGGTTAGTAACAAATCTCAGTTGAGAGAGGTTAAGACACTAGTATTCATTAAGAATAAGATAAACATGGATTCGCCACTAAGGAGTTCCACCTTAGTTTTGAAAATGCACTAAATATGATCTATCAAATGTCTCTCAGCACTAGAAACATTAAATGGGAAGATTTTGAATTTTCTTTACCTAGATTTATCAATGAAAGCTAGTGCACTAGGTGTGGAAACTGAAATAATTACACACAACACTTGGAGAATATAAGAATTATTTTGCCAGGGTATGAATATGAACTGTAACCACTATGTCCCCGGCATCAGAACCAGTAAGGTGTTGATACCCAAATTGATTCTCCCTCAGAAGCTGAGTAGCATCACAAGTTTGGCAGGAAGCTTATAAGAAAGCAAATCATGTAATGTGTCATTTTGTAGTAGGGGATGAAATGCAACTTGCTGTTTGTCACTCAGATGTGGAGAAATGGGTAGCACCTGCAAGAGTATTTGACTTATCCTCACTACTTTATGGTTGTTCCTTTCAACCAGGCTGAGAGGACCCTTTTCTAGCCTGCTGTTTATGCAGATGGAGATGTCCTTCCTTGTGAAGTATTAAAAAGACCTTAAAGAAAATATGATCAATACAACAAAATGTAACTCTCAAGATTTGTCACTCTAGGTAATGGAGATATTTTCAAGGAAAGTTTCAAGCCACTAAAGACAATGAAAACCTAATTGTTTCTACATGTTTTGGTAGTAAAAATTATGCATTTGTTTACATACATAACAAATAGGGATAGTATGGGTATGATTAATTGTTTTTTGAATGAATTTTGGTGCGAGCTGAAGTAGGATAAAGTTGATAATACCAAATATTTGAGAACTTTTACAAAAATGGAAAGCTTGAATATCAAAATTCTTTCAGAATAGCTAGGGTGCTCTTTTAACTAGAATATGTGCTCCAATGGAGGCCCAGATCAGCACTTTTCACACAAACTTCAAGGATTCAAAATGAAGGAGCAAATTGGAAAACTTAACTAAACATTATCAATATCTATTTCATCACACCTAAGATACCCTCAAAGGCTATCAAAAGATCTTATAGTCATGCTAGGAGTCACAGTGATTTTAAATTTGTTTATTTCACTATCAAATGAAAGATATTATGATAAATGAAATTGTAAATGCCACCAAACTATCAAAACGATAAGATCTTGCATTATTCACACATATTTGAATGTAAGAATGTAATGGGAACAAGAAAAACTACTTGCAAACATTTAGAAATGAAGAATTTTTTTTTCTCAAGAATAACACAAATTAACTCAAGTTTGGTTAAATGTATCAGCAGGGGAAAGTTTCTCAACCAATATTAGAGCTTTTCAATGGTTGTACACTCACATCCACCTTGACATGATCAAATTTAACACAAAGGAGATAAACAGGCTTCGCTAGATAGTTTATCAAAAAGATGGTCTCTATCAAACTTTTCTCTTAGGAAATCAATTTCTGACTCCTAACACTCCTATCTTCACAAACTCCCAACCATTTTCACGGAAAAATCATGCCTATTTATAACATTTTACAACAGAGCCTTTTCCCCCTAAAATCAAAGACATTGAGTGTACCGGTGCTCATCTCGATTGTGATTCCTAGAATCATATATGTAAAAATTTGTCAGGTTCTCAGGGGGAAGATCTTGTCGAACATCTCCCACATTCAACTCCTTCCTCTGATATATCACTTTTCTCTTTACTCACCAACCACTTCCACCCCTAATATGCCCAATCTGGATCTCTACGTGTCTGGGAAGAAGAAATGGAAGATCAGATCTAGGCCAAAGGTTAGGTATCATCTTAATGGTAAAAGATGTCCTCAAATTTTTCTCACCAAAACCAGATTGCAACAGGTATTTCAAGTGCCAAGGAAAGAAAAATCAGGCCGAATCTGACAGTCAGATTACATATTAATGGTGAGAAACATTTACAGACCTTCCCCACCAAACAAGGATACCAGATTAATGTTCGTCATCATTTGGCATGTAGGAGACTCCAAGAAATGATTAAAAATCAAAATAATATGCATCCTAAGGAGATCTGGAGTGAAAATGAAGGAAAATTAGATATAGAGGCACAACTATTGTTGATTTCTATTTTGAATTTAGAATGTCCATATGGAAGATCCAATTTAGATCGGGATTATGGGTTCCTTTTTTCCTTTTACAACTTTTGGAAAAATGTAAAATTTTAACATTTTGCTCAACACCTCTTCCCTTGAGAAATGATCCTGACACGTGTCCTAAGGTGGGTCCCAAAGGAACCATGGCCAAATTCTGCTATTTCACCTCTTTTTTGATAAAGGGAAATTTTTCCAAATTTCCCCCATATCTCCACCTTTTCGCTTCTAGTCTCTTATGTGGGTATCAGTGGAACCATGCTTCCTTTTTTACTTTTAACTCCCTTCTCCACAAAAAGAGAATTTTCTGAATTTCCCCTGGAATTCTGCACCTCCACTGTCGACAGGGGAAAATTTTGAATATTTTGTGTCAGGTTTGTGGGCCATTTTGATGTTTTAATCCTTTTGGTAACAAGAGGCAAAAGTACAAGTTTCCTCCAATAGTCCACTTCTACACCTCTTGACTTTTCAAACTACCACGCGTCACAATAGCGCATCTTAAGATGGTCCCCAAAAGTTGAGATCTTAAATGAGTGCGGGCTCACCATGTGTCTTGACCAAGAAAAAATTGTTTGAAGGCTTAAAGCCCAGCAAAAGGTGCCATGTGTGAGGGTCTAAGGCAATCTCCTTTGGCCATTGAAAATTCCAAGCAAAATGTAAAGTGAGCGGAGGCCTCTAACTATCCTCCTAGCACTTCTTTAAAATAAAATTCAAGGGCCAATCCTCAAACATGTCCGGATCCTCCACATGTCCAAGGCCTCTCGTAACCTTTAAAAAAATACTAAGTATTGGAAGCCCTAGTGGAAACCTCCACATGTCTTCATGGCGCAATTTCAAAATGTTGCCCAAGAGTAGAGACTGTGAATGAGCCTAGGATCACCACGTGTCCATGTTCCACCAAACTGTACCAGCTGTATAAAAATTTGTCTAAGTCCAGGAAAAGTAGCAGAAACCTTCACATGTCCTCCCAGCACAGCTCCACAACCAAACAAAATAGTAAATCTTCAAATGAGCATTGTTCCTCTACGTGGACCAATTTTGGGTCAAGGTGATACATAGAATTTTAGAGTTCCCTGCTGAGCTGCATCCAACCAAAAGAGGCCACATTTCCTGTTGATGCAAGGATGTAAATTTGACTGAGTGAAATGTATGTCAAACCATTAAATGTAGAAAAACAACCATTTGAGCTTAGAGATGAAATTTTCTCCAAGGACAGAGAATTTATAAATGTTACAAGGCTCAAATACATTCCTTAGAGATACATCCATTCATTTTTGTTCAAGTATTTAGGGCAAAAATGACAAGGAAAAAAAATCCTGACTATGGAAAACAGAAAGAAAGGGATAGCACAAGTTTTTACATGAACAGATAACGAGGGACCATAATTACAGACCCTTTCAAGATAAATAGAGAAATAAGGAAATAACTATGGATCCATATGTGATCCTTGGCCCATGAAGGATTGGTTATGGAAACAAAAGGAAGGCAGGGACTTCGTAGGCACAACACTGGGGATAAAATATGGTAGATGCCATAAATTGATAGATTTTAATGGCAAAATGGGGCAAGACTATTTTGATCACCAACATTTTGTTACGGATTTTGTATTCTGATTTTGATGCATAAAGTATGTACAACCTGCATTTCCATGAAAGACTGAAATATATAATTTGGTTACTTCATATTTATGGATTCAATATGTTTTTTTCTTTTTTTGATTTTAAGAGATGAATTCTCTTCTTGTGATCCAGGAAGGAAATTCTCTTGGAACTCTCTTTATCTATTTTTGGATACATTATAATCCTTATTTCATGTGTTTGGCCTTGAATCAGTTTTAAAGGAAGCATAAAATTTTTATTAGTCTTGTTCTAAAACACTTATCTACTCTCTACTAGTCTTCAATGCATGACAAAAATGGACTTGCATAAATGAAGCCTTATCACAACTAGCTTGTAAATCACATTCTTCTTGCTATGAGCTCATTATTTCCACTCCTTGACTTACTTACAAATATGTGTTAATGATAGAATTTGTGTTTATATGCAAATTTCAAAAATAACTCCATCCATATTTGATTACTCTATAATCCTATAGCCATGCTCTATTCTGTTAGGATTCACCCTTTTGTAATAGTAACAGAGGTTCTTCTTGTTTTATAAACATATCCAAATTCATACATTCTTTGTGATTTCTTTGGAATGATGACTATCTTTAACTGTATACCCATTTCCTAATAATCTTGTACATTACTCCAGTCTTGATTCACATGGATTCTAACAACAATTTTGAAGGAAACATTTAGAGCTTTGTTTAACACAATTTAGACTATGATATTTTTGATATTTTCATTTGATTGCTATAGATTTGAATTTTTCTCTTTTATCAGCTTATGAAATTTTGTACTTGTTATTATCTATCGAAAACTGTGAATTCCTTGTATAGTGAAATTTGTCTTTGATGTTCTTAAATTTGCATAAATATTATTAGTTTACAATGCTCAAACATGCTGTTTACATTTATTCATTTGTGTATTGATTTCAAGTTCATTTTTTGAAAATGCATCTGCCAAAATTTGTGAATACAACAAGTATGAAATATGGAGCTTTGATAATAATTCATTTTCCCCTTTTCAGGTACAACAAAAATAGTTGGAAAATTGGTGAAGAGGGAGTAGCAAGGACAACAACTCGCACCAAAATCATGATAATTGAGGCAATGATGGATTCAATCCTTTTTTTTGTTCACAACTTTACGTATATGTACTTTCATTGCATGCACTTGATATGAGAGTTACTCCCACGGTTTGTGTGGGTTTACTGCACTATTATTACTCATGAATAAATGAATTATTTTCATGTAATGAGATGCATGTCCTCTATTTTATGTACTTATTATTTTTATGGATAATAAATGAACTTATACAACTCAAAACACTTAAATAATTCACTTAATCATAGAAATAAATTAAAATCAAGTGTGCGTGTTTTATGCTGATCCAAAATGCAAATTTCTTATAAGACTATTTTTCCCATGCCTCAAACCTTCATTTGACACCACTTCTTGAGAACTTAAAAACCTACATATTCAGTATTTCCCACGTTCACCAAGTCCTTGCATAAACCTTCCTAGGCTAATGTACTATATTGCTGAAGATGATACATTAGAGAGGTGGTATACACAAAGTGTTACCTTCTGGGGAAACACTTTCAACAAATAGTTTGATGCATGACATTCTTATTATATTCAAAACCAAACAATAAAAAATGGTATCCCCTTCCGAGAAGGTTTCCAAAAACATAGCCAAAACCTGTAACCCAACCAATCTGAAAAACTGAAAGTTTCGAGTTGAACCCTTTTCCACAGGGTGGGAAACTTTTCAACAACTATCAAATGGAACATCCACCATCTTAAAGTCATTAGAGACTCATATTTAATCATCAGATAGGTCAATGATGAATATAAGGTCAAGGATGAGAATCTCATCCCTTGTAAGAAGTTAGTGGATAATTTGAAAGAGTATTTTGTGCATATCACTTTTTAATAGATCCCAAGAGCACAACTATGGTGAAAGTGGGTTCCATGCTATAGATTCCACTAGAAAATAACGACATGCCATTCTTTGTTGGAAATTTTCCACAACATGCATATGACATGACAGAATCATACCTATCCTATGAAGTTGTTGTTCCTTTATCCCCTTGGTATGATCTTATCTTTAACTACCTACAAGATGGTACGCTTCCCCTAAATATAACCCACTCTAAAAAGAGGTACCTTATCCAAAAGATGGCTCATTACACCCTCCTCTGAGGAACCTTCTATCATCATGCCTATGATGGGAATTTGCTACGTTGTGTAGATGTAACAGAGTTAATCCAGGAAATCAAGGAAGTACATGAAGGAGTTTGTGGATCCTACACAAATGGAATAGTGTTGATAAATAAATTATTGAGAGTAGGCTACTATTTTCCTACCATGGAAACTGATTTCTACAGTATGTCAGGAAGTGTGCATTGTGATAGAAGTAAGGGAACCTTTTTCATGTGCTAGTATAGCCTTTGCAACTAATCACAACACCATGGCCGTTATCTAAGGAGGGACTAGATATCAAAGGGAATCTCACCCCTACCTCCTTAGATGGTGATGCCCATATCATAACTACCACATAATATTTCACCAAATGGGTGGAGGTTGTTACTCTCTTGTATTTTACTGGGGCATAGATCTCAAAATTTATCATGAATCATCTCATCTTCCACTACGGCATCCCTTCTACCATTATAGTTGAACATTGTAATTCCTTCAAGAACAAGATTATGAAAGCCTTGTCAAAAAAAATTTAAACACACAAAAAATGGTATACTCCCTATTACCCTAAAGGTAATGGATGAATAGATGCCTCGATCAAAACCCTTATTCAAATTATTGAAAATGTGGTAAGTAATAATGGGTGTAATTAGAATTTGTAGATCCATACCTCCCTCGAGGATTATAGGACTTCCATCCACACTCCTACTAGTGCAACACCCTACTCCTCATTTTTAGGAACTGATTCCATCACCCCCTATAAATTAAGATTTCCTCCCTCAGAATATCTTTCAGAGATTATCTGTACAAATAAAAATACTACCGTGTGGCTAGATTGGAAGAGTTTGAATTGATAGATGAAAGACATCTCCATGTAATCAATAAATTAATAGTGTATAAAAATCAAGTGTCCTAGAGCTATAAAAAATGGATTATACCTTGTCATTTTGAGGTAGGAGATTTTGTGTTGAAGGAAAACAAGTTCAACATAGTGAAAGAAAGAGAAAATAAGGGTATGTTCAAATCTAATTGGTTGGGATCTTACATGATAGTGGCGTAATATGGATCAGGAGAATAAAAAAACTTCTATCCTGATGAAGATGAGCTTCATGATCCTATGAATGCTATACACCTCAATTCATTCTACACTTAATCATGGTGCATAAATAAAAAACAACTAAAAAAGTATAAAAGAAAAAAAAAATCAAGTAGAAGTAAAAAGGAAATAAGTCGTACAAGTGTGGAAACCACACAATTGTGGCACTTTGGATAGGTTATTGGTGAAAACTAGTTTTTAACACCTTGGGAGGATTCATTTTTCACAAACATCTCACAACTAGGTAGTACATTTTCTTTATCTAGAGCTAGTTTTGCACCTGCATTTGAGATTCCTTTTGAGCATGTGCTTTTGAATCCTTGATCCCATTGATCCTCCTCTTGTAAATTTGTGATGAGATTTCCTTCGTATATTCCCATCTAATGCTAGGTGAATCTTAACTTTCTTGTACATAACATGTGGCATATACCCTCAAATATTCCCATTTAAAGTTGTGGGCATCCACATTTCTCTGTTTTTCTGTATAGAGCTTTATGAAACTTTTAGAAAATCACAAAAAACATTCATAAATGTTTGGAAAATGACAAAAAAATTGAAATATTGTTTGATAATCCCAAAACATTAGAAAAACATCTCGTAGAAAATATAAAAAAGAATAGAATATTGTTCATAAAATAGCATAAAATGCATCGAAAAGTGTATCACAAAAACATAGTATTACTTCGCTTACTTTTTTGTTTTTTTTTTGGTTTTTTTCTTGTTTTTTGTACATGTCTATATCTTTACTTACTTGCTTTTACATTTTGTATAGTGTGTTACTTAACATACTTCCTATGATTGATCTATTCTTTTCTTGATTAGATTCATTCTTGTTCATATTCAGTGTGTTTTGCATGCTTGTATGTATTTGTACATCATTGTGTTGTCAAATTCTTTAGTGTGTAAATTTGGTAGATTTGTTAAATTTTTCTTGTGCTTGTTTGTTACTTGTACATTTTTTGTTATCAGATCACCATCTATATCATCACAACTAACATCACATACATCATATATAAAATAAATAACATCTAATCTACATAATCATGAAAATAACATCCAACATGTATGCTAAGCTAATATCATCCCACCATATCATCAATAGGGTAATACAAACTGACTCCTATCCCCCAAAACAAATATAAAAAATTAAAAACGTGGACAATCATAAGTATCTCAAGAAATATATAATGTGTCTTGGTAAATAATCATCAGATAAAAATTATGCCATCATGGTCATTGATAAAAAAAAGTGCATCCATATTGAGGCATAGCCAAAAATAGTACATATATATCATAAAAAATGTGCCTTCATAACAAGGTGTACATAAAAATAATAATGTATATATCATCCATATAAGAGTAATAAATGAGTCTCGCCCACGCTAGGGATTCCTAGCCTTGGGTTCTGTGGTGGTAGGATCAAGTGTGATTTTTGAGGTGGCGACCCCTTATGCGATAATGGATTCTTCACGAATCTAACCGATCAGGATGACCTATGTGATATTGATGTAGACTTGCTTATAGAAAATTGACTAAATAGAATCAGTCACTAACCCTCACATAAAATTACATGATATAACACCCTAGTGTATGATGCCTCACCACTAGTTGTGACAAAGTCAATAAACACATCTGGTGTACCGAACTAAATGGTGGCATGTCTGAGTGAAATGACATCTATTGTAAGTATCGCCACATCTACCTGAGCTGGAGTGTAGTTTCGGTGTAGTAGTTGGAGTGAGGAAATGTGTACCATTGACTAGTCACTCGAGCCATGTATGAGATAAGAAGTAGAGTCTTACATAGGCTTAAAATCCACTTTTGTTTGTTTGCTATTTATGACATTTTCTCAAAAAAATTCATGCATATTGTTTTTCAGAGAAACCTTAGGCTCAATAGATGGTGACCTATACTCCTTTGTCTCTCCCTATATGGTTATCGTATGGATTCAACCTAAGTGTAGTTACAACTATGTTGGGTATTTTTGAACTGGTGGAGGGATGATTCAGATAGAGATGATGACAATTGTATAGTTTGATGGCCATATAAGGCCATGTAGTTATTGTGATGTGTTACTTCTCTATATGTATTTTATTCATAAGTGTAACATTTTATTTTTCTTGCTAGAACCAATAGTTTTCTTGATTGATATGTTCTTATATTTTGGTAATTTTATTTGGTTATTGCACTAACATGCAAATTTTTTCTCTAACTATGGGCAATTGGCCACTTTCTTTACTTCGTTTTAATTTATTTTTTTCATGTTTAAAGGTTTTATAGCCTAGCCCAAGGCTTGGTATTTTTTCCACATGGCATTTGAAATGGATTTTTATGGTAGTTCTAATGTCATAATTCATAGAATAGGGTCACGGGATGCATCATGGAGTGGTTGAACCTATAAAACTTATTAGTTGTATGGGGGTACAACTCGAGGAGTTATAGATAACTAGAAGCTTTTCAATCCATGAGTTAATATCTCACTTGGGTTAGGGGTGTCTAGACTCTATGTGGCTAGGGCTATATGGTGTCTGAACTCTTTGTAGAGCTAAAAAGAAACTTTATCTTTATGTTATTGCTTTGGAGGTATATGGAGTTATTTTTTGATGCTTTGGGAGGTATATCGAGGTTTTATTTATTCTTTGGGAGGTAAATGGAGTTGTTTTGTGCTACTTCGGGAGGTATATGGAGTTATTTTATCATGTTTCGGGAGGTATATAGAGATTTTTTTTGATGTTTTAGGAGGTCTATCGTGTTGGTACTTTGATTTATGTGTAGTCATTTGAGTCTAATCATGTTTTGTTATGTTTAGGATTGATGATCCTCACTGAGGGTAAACTTTGACTCCTTTTTGACACTATGTAGCTATAGTTATTCTCCCAAGTTGCGTAAAACCTATTTATGTGTATCTATAGGGAATTCAATGTTGGAGTAGTCTTCTTATATTATGAGTAATGTTGTGTGATGTACATGTTTAATAAGTACTATGTTATGTGGATCATGTATGTTACTTCCATTGTTTGTTTGAGTTCTTTTGATGTGATACAGTCATAGAAATATGGAGAGATATGTCTTGTTGACCATTATTTTGTGTTTGGTTCTTGTGTTTCTTATGATGTTTGTTTTCTATTGGGAACCCACAAAAGTAAATAAACTAGCATCTTAAAAAAATTTAATATTAAGAGCTTCAGATTTTGAAATTCTGTAAATAAAACATACTAAATAATAAAGTAAAAGATCACTTTCTAATAATCTTCGTAGAACATTAAAATTGAAGATATTGCAGAAATTATCTTGCTTCCTTATGGTCACACTTTATACACAAGTATATTTTCACTGGTGACATGAGTCATTGATTATTTCCACTTTCCTGATGAGTACCATTTCTAACCTAGGCATGGTGTCGCATTAAGGAAGATTCTCTTATAAGGGGAGGGAAATGTAGTGCCCAGCTAATTAAAATAATAAATATAATAGTAATAATAATAAAATGGGTTGATGTTGATTTGGATGATGAAGTGTATAAGTTGAAGCTACCAGGTGATTAGGTTAGATGGAGATGTGAGAGTGTCCTGTTGAAGGAGATTTAACAGGTATGGGCATCCATAAAGACCATTCAGGCCTGTCATTTTTCCTTGCATAATAGTAGTCTCACTTTATTTTGAGATCTATAACATTTAACCACGCTGAAACCTAGTCAATGTTGTAAATTTAGAAACAATTAGATAGTGGTAGCAAGGTCAACATTAAGTAGGAGTTGTATTAAAGTGGCTGTAAATATCTTGAGGAAATTCTATAGTTCATTATCATCATGTCAAGTAAACTTGTGCTAGTAGTGTGGAATTAATTTCTTAATGTGTGGACTATAGAAGACATGGGGACCTTCAAGAGATAGTCACACTGTTTCACCAATACAAAAAACGGGTCTCCAATCAGATCAATTGCATTTTCCCATGTACTCTCATCTTGTGTTAAAATTTGAACTCTAGTATATGGTGTGGACATCCATCTAAAAATAACAGATAGATTAATTTTATATGATTTTGTAGTTTCTAGTGCTCTGGTAGATATGTATATAAGTGTGGAAGTGTGCATTTGGCATGTGAACTGTTCAACTAAATGCCTTACAAAAATGTGGCATTTTTTACTACAATGGCTGCAAGATATGCATAAAATAAAATGCTTTTGGAAGGTGTAAATATAGCTACCGTTGCCTTTACTATCATTTTCCCCTAGCTAGTAATAATGAAGAACTTTATCGACTTGTTGAAAACTCCATTCTAGAGAGAATGGACATCGATTCATTACAAAATGACTCAGGGTTGGAAATGAATTCCTTTGAAAATGGTTCAAAATATTATCCATTTGACTTTAGAATTTTGGAAGCTTTCCTTGAAGCTTCATATGGATGCCTTGAATATAAGACTAGAGTTCTAGAAGTTCATTGATGTTGTGGAGCTCTTCGTGCGTAGAGTGTTAGTGTATATGTGGCCTCATAAACTATCTTGAATGGAACAAATGGAGTATTTGTGGGTTCACGCAATTTTTTTATAGAGTACCAAAAGAGAGTTAGAGCCTTGTAGAATGCAGGTAAACCCACCTACAACACCACTTGCACTATGGACGTTAATATTTAATAGGCATGGTCTCCTTCCCTGAATGTTTTATAATTTTCATACAATTGGTTCTTCATTTGAAATAAAATAAAAATACTAAACTACTAGATACTCAAAAAATTAAATATTTTAATCAGACGACTAGTGTAATTAATAAAACAACACCTCGTGCTTTTGTTACCAACTTGTAATTTTATCATCAACTATATCATAACAAAAACATGTTGCATTAACGAAGGGTGTAGAAACTTGGTATTCATTCCTGTTGGTTTTGGCAAGAGCTAGATGAGTTAACTAAAATAACCATTTCTGTCTAACTTGGAAAGTTAGAAAAATACAATTTCCAGAGACTTGCAAAATAACACTCTGAGCCCCATAAAGGAGTTGTCGAGCATCGTATATGTTCCTTGTTATGTAGAGAGTCGTTTCAAGAATTAGCTTGACCTTGTTTGACCATCTATACTTTCTTCGTCACTCCTCTAGGATCCTTGTTACTCCATTTTGCACTTGTAGGAAGCTACTAAAACTTAAAATTTGGGTTTCGTTTTGGCTTTCCATTTGATCCCTGTGTAATGAAATGCTTATCCATTTTCATAAAACTCTTGTATTTTTACTAGACATTTTCCTCAAACCTTCAGTTTGGGAAAAATGCATTCCTAGAAACTTTGGCAATGGAGTTTTGTAGGCATTTGGTCATTGGTGACTAAGTTAAATTAGACCGATTACGATCGGTGGATCCAGAAAACTAGCCATAAATTGAAATACATTCCCCAATTTTGATTTCCGTCAGTTCCTTTAAATTTCTTGTATATAGGTAGACACGTAGGAAATCGCCCATCAAGAATGTACTTATTGGAAGACAGTTTTTGAACACACTTTCTTAGCCTCTGAGTTAACATTTGATGTTTCGTAACTAGGAAGGAAAATGTAAAAGAAGACCAAAAAAATATAACCAAGTTAGCGAATAGGCATGAAAACATCTTGAAAATCATATATAATTATATTAAACTCTATCTTGTCTCTTAGTGTACAAAATTTAAGTTTTAGAAAAACTAGGTTTCGCTCTCTTTCTCTCTCCTTAGTTAAGAAATGAAGTGAAATGAATATATATGTCTCTAACCCTCTCTTTTTGAGTGAAAACTATTATTAACATATAAATGGAAAACTAAAAACGTTAATTAAGCTAGATCTTGGTCGATGCCATGTTAGTGATTTATCACTGATTTTCTTGCTCACATGGTTTTTCTAGGATGCAAGTAAGATGGTGAAACAACATGGTTGTGATTCATTATATATTATAGTAATTTCATGTATGTTAATGGAAAGAAATTTTTATGTATTGATATGTTACATTAAAGACTTATTATTTAAATTTGGTAATATGAATGAGATGTAAGATAGAGGGATGCTTTGGTAAATGTGCATTTAACTATAGGTGTTCTTTTCATTCAAATTTAGATATAGTAAAAAAAGGGGGTTGGATATATATGTTAAGAGATATTGTAAAGGATAATATCAAAATTTTGTAAGTATTTAAAGTTTTATTAATGAATTTTTGTAATATTTCTAAGATGTTAGTGTTTAAGGGAAAAATTCATCTAAACATGGATGTTATTTTTATTCCAAAAAAAAATTGTAAAATTTTGCTAAATGTGTTAAATGAAATTGGAATTTAATATTTTATAGTGAAATTCCAATGTGCAATCTATGCTTAAATAATTAGTGTGTGGTTTTTCTTACTTTGAAAATGTAATAAATAAATCTAACAAAAACAACTATCCCTAGTATAAAATTCACACATAAATACCCTTCATGTGTGTTTCTTTTCAGCATAGAAAACTAAGACCTTAGAATGAACTTAATATTTACACTCAACGACACCTTCTATCTTAGGTAAATAATAGCCCAAGTATGAGTTTGTCTCCATAGCCTATATGCTTAACAACATCATTGTTAACCTTATGGTTAGGAATTACATGGTAAAAAATTTATCTTGAGTATGTGGTCCCTTTATAGGATTGGTAATCATGTGTGTAGTAATGAGAATATGTTCTCTTAAGTAGTAGTCATTGGGAAACATACATTAAACATAGTGTAAAATTCTCTAGTATCGACATACATGTTGAGTGGAAAATGTTGCCATCTAACCTTCAAAATCACCTAAAGAGTTGGGATCATAAACGAATTTCATACCCAATCTCGTTTATCATTTGAGTTCTATGATGCAATTAGAAGAGTTAATTATGAAAATTAACTACATTTTAATGTATGATTAAATTGTGAAAACATAATCATAAGATGTTGTGCTTAGAGAAAGGTGAAATTTAGGTCGTTATCTTATCATGTTTACACTATCTTGTGGTGAGAAATGGGACCCACGTTGTGTAAAATCTTATGTGAACCTTAACCCTTTTAAAAAATTGACTACGCCATCTTGCTCTCCCACTAGTCTCATTAGGTAATGAATGTCTGATGGGAAACTATATGATCATGTTTTTAGAGACACATTTTTTTAGAAAGAAGACTAGTCATCTCATGAGGATAAAAAATTCCCCTATTAAAAAATAGGTTACACAATTCATTACAAGAGGTATATGAACCTAGTTAGGGATAAAATAAAACCTCTTAATTAAGACAAAAAGTGATACTCTAGAAACCTCATCTAGAAGCATAATACGTAAGTATGTTTCCATGTTAAGATCCTTCGAATCCTTAAACTAAACTATTAGAACATAAGTATAATAAATCTATAATTGATGCTTGTCCATGGGAAGTGTAATTGTGGGATGTTATTGTTATCTCTCGAAAGTGCACCATGTAGAGAGATGGTTGCAGGTTTACTAAGCTTGCAAAATTGATCTCTCTCTTTCATAGATAATTGTATGAAACTCTATCTTGTGACTTATTACATGAAATTTAACAATTAGAAAAACTGGGTTTCTGAATCTATTCCCTATCTCTTTCTCTCTCCTTAGTTAAGAAATGAAGTGAAACTAAATTAAATGAATATATAGGTCTCTCGCCCTCTTTTTTTGAGTGAAAAATATTATTATCATATAAATCGAAAACTAAAAAATGTTAATTATGCTAGATCTTGGTTGATGCCATGTCAGTGATTTATCACTGATTTCCCACTCACATGGTTTTGCAGGATGCAAGTAAGATGGGAAAACAACATGTTTTGTGATTCATTATATATTATTGTAATTCATGTATGTTAATGGAAAGAAATTTTTATGTATTTCTATGTTACAATAAAGATTTATTGTTGAAATTTTGTAATATGAATGAGATGTAAGATTTAGGGGTGTTTTCGGAAATGTGCATTTAACTATAGGTGTTCTTTTCATTTAGATTTAGATATGGTAAATTAAGGATTTGGATTTATATGTTAAGTTATATTGTAAAGGATAAACTCAAAATTTTCGAAGTATTGAAAGTTTTATTAATGAAGTTTTGTAATATTTCTCAGATGCTAGTGTTTAAGGGAAACATTCATCTAAACATGGATGTTATTTGATTCCACAAAAAAATGTATTGTAAAATTTTACTAAATGTGTTAAATGAAATTGAATTTAATATTTTATAGTGAACTTCTAGTGTGTAATAGATGATTAAATAATTAGTGTGTGGTTTTTCTTACTTTGAAAATGAAATAAAGAAATCTAATTACAATGAAATTAATCTTTACACTCAAGGACACATTCTATCTTAGGTAAATAAGAGCCCAAGTATGAGTTTGTCTCCATAGCCTATATGTTTAGCAATGTCATTGTGAACCCGATGGTTAGGAATTACATGGTCAAGATTTATCTTGAGTATGTGGTCCCTTTCTAGGATTGGTATTTTTTTTTGTAGTAAGGATAATATGTTTTCTTAAGTAGTACTCATTGTGAAACATACATTAAACATAGTGTAAAATTATCTTCTACCAACATACATGTTGAGTGGAAAATATTGCCACCTAACATTCAAAGTCACCTAAAGAGTAGGGATCATAAATGTATTCAATACCCAATCCCGTTTATCATTTGGGTTCTAATATGAAATTCGAAGAGTTTATTGTGAAAATTAACAACATTTTAAGGTATGATTAAATTTTGAAAAAATAATCATAAGATGATGTGCTTAGAGAAAGGTGAAATTCAGGTCGTTCTCTTATCATGTTTAAAATATCTTGTGGTGAGAAATGGGACCCACGTTGTGTAAACTCTAACTCGAACCTTAACCCATATAAAAAATTGACTACTCCATCTTGCTCTCCCACTAGTCCTATTAGGTAAGGATGTCTGATGGGAAACTATGTGATCTTGTTCTTAGAGACAAATTCCTTAAGACATGGTCTAGGATTCTCATGAGGATAAAAATTCCCCTATTAACAATAGGTTTACACAATTCATTACAAGATGTATATGAAGCTAGTTAGGGATAAATAAAACCTCTTGAGTCAGAAAAAAATGATACTTTGGATACCTAATCTAGAAGCCTAATAAGGAAGTATGTTGCCATGTTAAGAGCCTTAAAATTCTTAATTAAATATCATAAGATAAGTATAATAAAGCTATGATTGATTCTTCTCCCTGGGAAGTGTAATCGTGGGATGCTATTCCACATGAAAGTGAAGCGTGATCTTCCTTGTAATCTGATTAAAACCTCTCACTATTGATAAAGAACATATTTCCTATAATAATTATTGTTTACTAACTAAATTATAAATTTATAAATGAATGAAAGAAACTTGACCCTAAATCCTTGAGAAAATATGTGAAACTTCCCTCCTTTGGACTCACACTTGTTCTTTCGTATAATTATGGTATGATACTAGATCAATATGCATGCCCTTAGAGTGACTCCTAGGGATAATAGCTAGTATCCTTGTGTGTAAATAAATAACATAATAACAAATGAGCGAATTAAACAATTGATTGCAATAATGTAGATAATCCTTATTCAATGAGATACTCCAAAATTTAAATGTTAATCATTATAGTGAAAATCTAGAAAAAAACATAAAAAGGAAATGGGAATCTATGATTCACATATTATGAGCCTTTCTAGGAATAATGTTAAATATTAAAACATTATTATAATAAATGTGTTATTGTAAAATATTGTGTCATGGGAAAACCCTATCTATAAGTGTTTCATGTAGTTGAATCATTATGTTGTGCCTAGTCAAAAATAAATGTGACCTTTTTGTGCATCATGTGTTTCATGTTATTTCTATGGGTTAATGTTTGTGCAAACATATACTGAGTCCTGCGTAGTTCTAAGTGATCTCCTATACTGTCATGTGTAATTCAATGTAAGTAAAAAAAATTAAATAAAATTATTCGGTTATTTTAGTGTTGTATCTTTGTGTGTAAAATGTGGGTGTTACACCCTCTCTCTCATAAATGTTCCATTATAAGTATGATATACTTAATGTAGCTAGTAGAGGTAAGTATAATTTCAATAGTGTAGCTAGTAGAGGGAAGTATGATATAATTAATCCAGTATTTAGTTTTATGTTACTATTATTTATAGTGAAATGTCAATTGTTTTTTAATTGAGGAATTTTTATAGTACAAAAATACCAATCTTCAAAAAACATGGGATGTACAAAACCATTTCTATTTCTTCACGAAAAAATGGTTCTTTAATAAGGTTTCACTCTAATTACATACTTCATATTGGAAAATAGGAGTTACAAGCAATATTGGATATGAAATTAATTTTTTTCATATTTCTAACCACTTATGATTAATTACACCTTCTAATGGAATATTTCTCATCTTTTTGTGATACGTTAATATCATATTTTAATATTTGTATTAAATTTTCCTTAATGTGTTGATTTCTATTATTCATGATACACATTTTTAAATACTATAATTAAGATATATTTTATTTATTTACTTGATGGATTAAAATTATATACTAAAATTTTGTGAGAATGGTTTTCGCTATAATTAATTCTTACGGGATTCTTAAACAATAATATTTTTCTAGATTTATGTACACACATATATAATGAATGAATTCAACACATAAGACCAATCGTGCATACACAAAAACCATGTGAAAATGTAACACTTAAACCCATCTATCCAATACAGTGTGATTTGAGAAAGATTATGCAGACGCCAATTTGAAAAATGTTAATATAGGTCATATGGTTGTAATTCCTATAGATTTTTAATGGAAACATGTCACGAGTATGATACATGTGTGTATTATGAGTTTTCTTGACTGTGTAGTTTTCCCTTCATATTATTAAAAGATCGTTTCTTTCATGTTTAAGGTTATTCGTAAGGTGTTTCAGTATATTACAATTTTCATGTCTCTTCATAATAAATAAATTCAAATGCAACCACATTAATTTCCTTCATAGCTTAATATATAACTTTAAAAATCAAAAGGATAATTTTATCTGGGACTGACATGTCATGTATATTTTTTGTAAGGACCATCAGAGTTGAATTAAAGGTAAAGAGCATCATTGAAAATAGTTTGAGTGGATACCCTCCTCACAAATTATTTTTTTTTTTTGCCGTTAAGTAAATACAAAATATATATGTATACTTTTGTAATTTTAAATTTACAGAGTGGTCATAAAATAGTAATAAAAATAATAATATCTTATTAAAGTATTAGAGAAGGGTGTAAAATATTGTATGGAGGGAAAAAATATATCATAAGAGATGCTAAAAATGATATTAATACAATATTTTCTACAAGGCTACTTAAAATTCTAATTTAGCGATATCAAGTAGGTGACGGGAACTCGATCTTGAAATAAAGTACCATTATTTTTTTCAAAGAAACAAATACGTTTATGTATTTCCAATGGTTTTGTAAAGAGTTATATTAGGACAAGGCCTATAAATTCCTCCATAAAAAATAATAGAATTTTTTTTCAAAAATTATTAATAGGAAATTAAATACATTTTTCGTTCAATTATACTCTCCTCTACATGATACTCCAGTGACATTAAAAAAAAATAACCTTTTTCTAGAAAAAATTACATACTTATATAATCTATATCTACATCAGGGAATGGTTAACAATACACATAAAATCATAGGAGCTTATAAATATGTGATATTTTCTTTTACTTTTGGAAACATTACAAAACATTTTTATGTGTATGCATAAAATTAATGTTACTATATAATAATTTATATTAATAGATTAATCAACAGTAAATATTTAGATTAAAAAATGTAAAGCTGTGATCTAAATTTAAATTAAAACAAGCGCCCTAGGAAACTTCCTAGTTCTCTAGGGGCTTTTAGTGCCCACTTCTCTTTGACGCTTTTTCGTTATGATGTTATTATTGTTGGATTGATAGTCAGACATTTTGAGTATTATATTTTGATCAATAGATGATGGACTATGTGGATATTTGGACTATTGACATATTGTGATTTACATTATTATTATGAGGCACTAGATGGTGATGATAGACAATTATATATGTTGATTTACGATTTTCTGATTTTATACTAACATGTCATATTTTGGATGCATAGCCTATGTTGGATGTTTTGAGTAGAATTATGATTTTATGGATGAAAAAATTGAATTAATTATATGATGTTAGATGATATAATTGCTAATTTCATATGATGATTATTGATTTTTAAATGTATATTTGTCTTGATGTTGTTAATACAACCATAAGGCCAGAGAGGTATTTTGTTTTTCTTGTAGAACATTATATCACATACATCAAAAATGGATATGGCACCAACCACAGAAGGATGTCGGGTGTTATGCAACATGGCCAAAATTTGAAAACTTGTGTAATGTTATGTTGTGTTGTTCCATACCTAGTTAAGAGGTTTCCCATGGGGGGATGACCTCACATGTGCAGCCATGGGGGTAATGTTCTCATCTTTTAATTTTGTGTGTGTTTTTATTTTGTGTTATGTTGTTAATTGTTGGAAATTTTAGTCACTTTCTTAGCAATTATTAATGTGTCTTAATTAAGCTAATCTAACTTATATTGTTAGCTAGAATAAGGATATTACAATTTGATAGTTATGAGGGTAGATGGTCCTTGAAATCTTTTGGGTGTAAGTTAGATTTGTGTTAGTTTTTGTGTTATGTAATTTTCCCCGACTTCAAAATTCAAATTTTGACTTGGGAGACCTTTTTGGAGGCTTGTGGGACAAGCTAAGCTTTTCCCATACCTCTTAAATTTATCCAACAACCCTACCTATGGTATGGGTAGTAAAAGGGTTAAATTAAATGCACTTTCCTAATTACTTCTATAAAAATTTCCTTGGTATACTTTGTGTGCAAATTTGAGTGTCATGTGGGCTTGTCATAAGTCTTACATGTTCATTTATTATCTTCGGAATGGAGTTTGACTTGTTTGTTGGAATGGAGGGATGATGAAGTGGAATCCTACATGGATCCACCTCATCATCCTCACATCCCATTTCTATTTATTGATGGAATTTTTTTGATAGGGGGTTACTTCTTCATTTTATTTCTCTCACACTTTTGGATTTGAGAGCTTGTTGGAGTTACTTTTTGAGTGTCCTTGGCTTGAAGGTGTCAAAAGATTGTGGATTGAAGTATCTTGGAAGCTTTATGGAGAGGTATGATCTCAAATTTTTTAATTTTTATTATGCTTTAAGATGTGAAAATACTGTTCTTGTTAAGTATTACATGAGTGTTGTGAATGTGTTGTTTTTTTGTGGTTCGGTAGTTGCCTTAATTTGGGTGTATGGAGATGGATTTATGGTACCATTGGGAAGGTAAAATGGAGATGTGAGGCATACATTTTTGAGGGAGTGTGATTGGGATTTTCACCTGTGGGGAGTGAAAAGGAAAACATGGACATATTTTTGCATTCTTGCAATGGAGAGACAAGATTTTTTTATTGTTGCATTTGCCATTGTTCATATGGAGGATTTGGGTGAAACTCCTACTGAACTTGGGAGGAAAAATCAAGTGGTTACCATATTCCTTTCTCCTTTTTGGTTTTCTCTAAATCCAATTTTGTTGTTTGAGAAATTTGTATTTTCTTGATTATGTCCATGTATATGTGTTGAATGTTTTGGATTGACTTTTGTTCATGGAAGCTATTCTTGTAAAAAGTTGTCGAATGTTTATGAATATCCTTCATTGTTGTTTAGTTGGGGCTCAGATTCCAGTAAGGGGATGGCTTCTCCCCTTATTGGATTATATTTTTTGAGGAGAGCATCACCTATAACCCTTTTTCGGTGTATTGTGATCTAAGTTTTGAAATATTGATTATTACAAGACTTAAGCTACAAGTTAGGAGAAGACATGATATGGAGATTTGTTTTTTGGCCTTGTTGAAAGTTATTATGGTGTAATTTGATCATTTCATTATTCCCACTTTGAGTGGAAGATTGTAAAATTGGTATGCTTGAAAGAAAGTTGTATTATTACTTGAAAATCTATTTAACTTGTAAACTCCTCTAAGAGTGTTTGAATGAGAAATGTTTATTTTAAAATGTGTTATATTAGTGGAAATAAACTACCAAAATTTACATTGTTTTGGTGAAGTAGAAATATTTAAATGAGTTAAAATTTCAATTTATTTCTTTCAATATAAGTTTGTTTCATTTCTTCCAAAGTGTGATTCTTGCCATTTTACAATCATTGAGAATCTTGTGAATTTTCACTTGTTGTGGGGAATGGATTGTCAATTAGTTATGGTGAATGAAAGCATAGGGGTGTTTTTTTAATTAAAAGGAAGGCATTTAAAATTTGTAGAATTTATATCTACTCTTCTTTTATTGCATGGAAACCATAATGAAACATTTAAATTGTAGTTGGATTTTATTCATGTTGAAAGAAAGAAAGTAGTGTGTATAGAGTTATGTAAATTTTTTTATTAATCTCTCAACTTAGTCCTAGATAGAATTAAAATAAATTCCATATATTTAGATAAGAGAATAAATGTGTATATGCATTCCTACTTAAATGTAACTATGGTTAAGTTGATTTTATAGAAATGTTTTTAAACTTATTTTATATATTTAAACTAATTATTGTTTTTCATTTATCAAAACATTAAAAAAAAAGATTTAATAAATACAAATATTTAATATTATTAATAAATTAATATCATTCCAATAACAATGATAGTGATATTAAAATACTGATAATAATATTAATATTAATATATATATATAATATAATATAATATAATATTATTATCTATATTTCTAATTATTAATTAAAAAAGTTGTATAAAAAATATAACTTATACAAAAATAACAAATATTGGTTTTTTTTGTGTGTAGGACAATGTGGCCCTAGGTATGTTAGAGATGTTTTTAATGTTGGGGAATGGGGTAGAGGGTCGTTGAACCCACCCCACACCCCATTGTTAAATGCGATGAGTGGTGGGATCAATGACCCCCCCACCCCCCCTTTTGTTATATGTGGGATAATGGGTGTGGGTCAAGCCCCCACCAAGCTTAATTTTATTTATTTATAACCGCTAGTGTTATAACATAGTCATTCCGAAACATTTCAATATGCAGGTTGTGGGTTTTTGTGAGATGTGACATTAATATACTTTGTTTTAATTATATATATCTTTGTTGTGTGTGTGTGTGTGTGTGTGTATTATTCATGTGTCATTTTCAAATAAGGAAAATAAGGGGTGCATTTTAGGTTGAGAACATGAATATATTTATATATATTTGTATATATATAAACACTTATAAATGTGGTATGTATATTTAAACCATTTGTAAATATACTATTTTTCAATGGATCAAATGGGGAAAATTCCCATATACCCAAATGGGTATCTCCAATGAGTAAATAGATTAATAACAAATAATTAAATCTGAGCAATCAAACCCTAGAAGAGGGTAAAGTATGTTACAAGTTAAAATGTTGTCAAATCCTTCTATAACTTTTAATAACAAATAGACATAAATAGTGTGGGAGAATCCACTCCAAGCTTCATTATTCGTTCCATGGCTTCCATCTTTTTCTCCTTCCCAGAAACCTACAAAAACAAAAATGAGGAAATGAGTCAAATGAAAGAATAAAATCCTCCTATAGATATGATTAGGGTTAGTTTGAAATCCTTAAGATCCAATGGCTTAGATTGAACCCATTCTAATGGCTATGAATGTCATCCCTAAAAAATTATAGGTGAGGGTTAGGTGAGAATGCCTTTAAATGAAATGTATATGTAAAATTTCAATGGGGCCACTTAAGTGGTGTAGAAGTTAAATTAATTCTATGACTTATTTGATTGTTGTTGTCCACTCAAAATTCCCATGCTTTTGAGAAGTTAAAAATTGAATTTTTTTGAAGTTAAATGTCTTTTCTGTTGTCCTGGTAATGTGAAAAGTCAAGAAATTGGAAAAATCTGCATTTTTTGGGTATTTTTGTGTGAATTTTGGGCCCTGTCAGACATTTTTGTCCTCAGTGTCCCAAGTTCATTCGGCCTCTCTGTTCCCCGATTGGCCGCTTTACCCGAAGTCCATTCCTTTCGGGCCCGTCAGAACTTTTTGTCCCAAGTGTCCCAAGTTCTCCCGAGCCCATTGTCCCCTTTCTGTCTGATTCGACCGAATCATGTACTATGCGTACTTTCATCCCACATGTCCCAGAAGCATTTGTGCATACTTTTCCCACATCACCCGTTTCAGCCGAATCGTGCTTTCGCGTCCTGCATGTCCCAAATGAACCAAAGGCCATTTGAGTTAATTTTTCCCACTATTCAAAAATATCTTACTTTCCAAGTTGGTAGGTGTGTATTTAATGTGCATTAAGTTTATTTCTCTCTCCCAAATGGCTATATAATGAACTACCCGTTATGCATTTTGCACACTGCTTTCTTGTTATCCTTTGCTCATACCTTTTCGATCAAGATTTCTGCGCGCATACTCATTTCCCCTGCAATTTCATCCCGAGTCCAGATTGCAACCTTGGCCCTTCAAATTGCTATCAAAATGAAGATTAAATTCCAAGGCTAGGAGAAAGTCTCACCGCTCGAGTCTACCATTCCCAATATCGGGCACAGTGAGGTTCGCCACCTCAACTTTGGAGATTTTTGGGCAAGAATGACAAACATGAACCCTTCACCTATGGCACAGGGGATTCATGACAGTGGTTTGGCATTCACCGATGGTTTCCCTATCTCGGTGCAATGTATAGATACAGTACTCTCCTGCGGTGCTCATTTTAACGTTGATTTGAGTAAGCTAACGAATGTGCATGGGGAACTTATCACCAAACTTGAGACTACCGCCATTGGCGTTGCCCTAAGAATTCCAGAGATGGAAAATGATATAGTAATTTCCCAGAACCAGGCACAAGCCCTCTCCGATCAGGACAGTGAGAAATATAAGGTGCGGGTGGCGAACTCCTGGATTAAAAACCCTAAAAAGGGAGCGTTTCGTCTATCTAAGGTTCTTTTCCATGCAGATTTCAATGAAGAATTGTTAAATTTTATAATCCTACTGGCTCGGGTAATGGGCCTACCCTCTACTAATGAATTTCATTTCTGGATGTGCCCACTTATCAATATGGTGTGCGAGGGAACTCAGAATATCAACTGGGCAGAGATCATCTATATGAACCTAGCAGAGCAGCTGTCTAATGTACAGAAAACAAAGAAATTCTATATGACTTCATACCTAATGTATACTTCGGTAGCATCGAGGAAATGGTTTGGCTTCTCATACATTGATGCTCATAAGGGTGACCCCGTATATGCCTACTGCCCTCAGTTCACCCTAGAAACTAGAAATCACAACTTCAGAAGGGTGAATGATGCCTTCACCAAGTACATTGTCAATCTTCTGGAGAGTGACATAGTGAGGAGATTTTATGATGAAGCTATGAATCTGATATTGCACTACAGTGCCTACTTCATCCAATTTAGAAAATTTTCCTATATAAGGCTTGCAGACTATGAGAGCACTCCTCTCAAGCTTCCTATGTTCTGTAATGATAAAATGGCCTTGATAGAGGTATTCAGGCAGCTGGACAAGTTTCACAGAACCTACAGGGATAAGAAAATGACTAGCTTGCACTTCCCCATCACTTTGGGAAACTATACCTGCAAAACAGCCCTAGATGCTCAAAACATAGAAAGAGCCCTGACTCCCATCACTGTTCATTTCTTCAGGCCAAGAACCTGTTTTGACTTGAAGAAATTTATTAAGCAGGACATTAAGATCACTTATCATCATAGGGCAGACATAGAAGAATATTGGGATGACTGTGCTGATGATTTTGAGGCAAGGTGGAGACACTACTGCATATTTTTTCTTCAATTAATTGAATAACTTAACCTGTACCAAGTTCCTGAAGGGCTCCAAGATGATAATTCTGACCTGTACTCATATGATTATGACAACATGGTCAAACACACTCCCTTGGAGGATTTTTATTGGTTCAAAAAGGAGAAGGATGATCTGGCGGAAATCTTAGCTCCCGTTTTGATAAGAACCAAAATTTTGTTTTACAGGAGAGTTCGCGAACTTAGAAGGCACTCAGGGGAATCCTCCTCCAAGGATACTACAACACCAAGAAGGGATGCATTGACACCTAGTTCAGAAACACCTATGTAGACCCCTCTTGCCTCATCAACTCAAGGTCCCACAGTCTCCACTCCTTATTCATCCACCCAAGTATATCAGAAGAAAGCCTAGGAGGTGAAGAAGGAACCTATTGAAGAATAGCCTACAGCAAAGCATTCTAAATTTCCCTAAGGTCCAGATAACATCATTATTCTCAGTGAAAGTGAAGAGAGTGAAGTGTCAGCTCCCATGAGTGCCCCTGAAGCCCTAATAGATAAGGACAAAGAAGTCCAAAGAACTAAACTTCCAAGCACCATTGATTCCTCTGCACCAGGCATCCAGGAGTACCCCACTCATATCTCAATTATAGGCAAAAACAATTCAAACCTTGGGTGCCATGAGTTCTCTGTATCTTGGCCCTCTTTCCCCACCTTCTTCTTCCTCCTCCTCTTTTGCATAGGTGCAGCCTCTTGTTGATTGTAGGAAGAGAAAGCCTTTCTCTTGGACCTCAGGGCCCAATTCTGATGTTGTGGTGGCCTTATTAGGTACTACTCCTCCTACTCCCTCCAAGAAAGATAGGACTACCTCTAGGATAGTATCTGATGCTCAGGTCCAGCAATTCTTGCAGATAGCCAAGCCCAAAGTAGACAAACCAGAGCATGATTTACAAGCATCTGATCTGGAGCTCTCGAGAATTCCCATGGGAGAGTCCAACCTTGAAGGTGAGATCCACAATCTTCAGGAAATAGTCACCAAAGTCATTGGGAGGGTAGAGAAAGGGCAGCAAACCATAGAGAAGTTTGAGGAACAGGCCTAGATTATTACAAGTTTCATCAAGTCCCTGTTGTCCAAGGATAAAGTTTTGGACCCTACCCCACTGACTACCCTTCCACCACCTGTGATTCTCAGCAAATATGAGGTACAAAGTATCAAATATATACATAGGTATTCCATATATGGAAGGGCTATGGAGGCCATGGTGGATGACATGCTAATTGCGGGATTGAATTTCATTGGTGAAGCCTTCAAACTCAATAAGAAGGTGAATAATCTATAACAAAAACTCTCCTCCACTATTGGGAACATAGATAAAGAGCTCAAGCTCTAGAGTAGCTGTATGGTAGACCTTTGCCTTATGGGGCAAGCTGATGAAAATATCTTAATGGCAAGTAAGGTCTTCAATGATGCCAAGGATAACTTTTCAAAATCATGGGTATACAGTGTAGAATGGAAAATCAAGGTTCTAGAGGAACCTTTTGGAGAGTTAAGAAATAGCTGGCAAAACGGTGAGGCCTTCAAGACTTTGGTTGTATCTGCCTTCCAAGATATACACTGCCATATTCATGATGAAATTTTTGGTGTGCCCTTCTCTTTATAAGAAATCAAAGCTCAGTTCAAAGATTTTGTTAAAAATAACTTGTTCAAAGAGGATTCTATCTCCAAAGAAAAGACGAAGGAAATATTCTCTCTCCAACTTCCGCTATCGAAGAAGCAAGCAAGGATTATCATACGCACATCGAATTCAACAAAGAGATGGAGAAATGTCTCGGATTTTTGACTCAGTCCACTGCCAACATGTTAGTTCCATGTGGCAGAGACATAGCAGAAGCATTGAAAAGATTTAGACAACGGATCCTCAAATAAGTGGGTCCCTACCAATCCTTAACACTTGTCTTCTTCTCCTGATTCTTCTCTTTTCTTCCCTTCTTCATCACGAATTTATTGTAATTAGTTGGGGTATTGTGATTAGCATCCCTTTAACTAAGCATTAGTTAAAAGAAGTAGTTACCAAGAGTAACTAATTTTTAAACTATATAATGGCGTCTCCTCGTCATTTTTGAGGGAGAGAACTTGGCTTATTTATAAAAGTGTAAAGAAATCACAAATAAATAAATACAGAAGGATTTCCATTCATTGTCTATCTGATTCCTCTTTATTCGTATGCTATCCATTAAATATTGTTAGATCATTTGTTTACATTATGGTGAGAAGCTTTGTATTCTTGTAGATTTTATTTGTAGTACTGTGTATCTATTCAAATTTCATCTTATTAACATAAGTAAAAATGATCTTATTCCAATCCATTGTAATCTTGCATGCATAAGGAATTATTCTGTCATCTATAATTCTGGATGGTGCCTTTCTGCTTATTTTCACATTTTCATTCGTCTGTCCTTTTGTAATTGGTAATCTATTTAGGAAACACTTTTATGATATCCAAGTTCCATAGTGAAACCATGCTTTGTATATGTGTAAATAGGTTCGTTTCTGAATAAGGGAACCTATCCCATTAAAGAGGAGGGACTTCTTGTCCCCTGACAGTTTCTCTTCTTGAAGTTCCTTTTTGACAACCAACAGTTTTTGGCAACTCCGCTGGGGAATCGTATTACAGTTCTATAATCATTTATCGATCATCTTTTGATCTGGTCGCTCCACATTTTACTCAAGGGAGAAGGGCCCTTGGTATTGAAGATTCTCAGTTTCAGCTTTTAGAACAGCAGGGGTTTCCTTTTCCTTCCACAAGGAGAAATAGAAAGGATCGTTTAACAAGCACTCCTCCTATCAAAGATAGAATCCCTATGGGTGGTATTCCTTCAAATAAAATAAGTACTAATCTTCGAGCTCTGATTCTTGCTGGTGTTTCAGTTCCTCTTCAATCCATTTTTCCAAGAATGGTGGTACCATTGCCTTGTGGCCATTGTGTTGGGCCTCTTTCCCTTCCTCATCCTTTGCATGAGTTACCTAGAGGTAACCGGAAGAACTTTCCCAAATTCAAGGGTGATGGAAAGGTACATCCTGATGAACACATCGCGGCCTTCATAGTTACATGTGGAGTTCTAGGAGTTGAACATGAAGATATCTCCGTAAGGATTTTTGTTGAGACTTTGCAAGATAATGCTACTGATTGGTTCTATCACCTTCCAACCAGAGCTATCACTAGCTGCAACACAATGAGAACTAGATTTGAAAAACGTTTCAAACCAGGGGAAGACGTGCATGCTTTGCTAGCCCAAATTTCTCAAATAAAGAAGGAATCACAAGAGCCCATGAGAGAATTTGTGGCTCGATTCAACAGGTTAATTAAAAATATTCCACTAGACACGCAACCTGTAGATCAAATCCAAAAGTGCTTCTTCCTAAATGCCCAATTGCCCAAAGTTAGTTATGCATTGAGAAGGGCTAATCTTGCAACATTGGGCGAAGATCAAACTCTTGTTGTTAGTGTTGAAGATGATTTAATCATGTCAGGAAAGTTGAGGAGAGACCCTTCTAGATCTAATTCTTCTCCTTCCTCCTCTTCCACTCCTGGACCTAATACTGATCCATTGGTACAAAAACTTACAAATGATCTCATCGCCATTAAGAAAAAATTGGCTCAGCATGCTCCATATACAAACGTTCCAAGGAGGAATTTTCAGCCCAGAAATCATTTTTCTACTTCTCAAACAAGGCTATCACTTGAAGGACCTCCTATTAAAGTTCCTGTTAATGCAACCTGTGAAGTTGAAGAACCAGAGGATGAGGAGGTTAATGAAGATTGTGAAGAATTTATTGAAGAGGTCGATGATGGAACAGATGAACTTGAGGGATCTCGAGTTAATTTCTTCACCACTGAAGGCATTGATGAAGGAGATGATTATGATGAAGTAGTAGCAGGCATGAATAGTGAATCATACACTGTCATGACTCGAGAGCAGACAAATCAGAGGGAGAAAGTGATGCAACCCACTAGAAGATCTAAGGAGCAGCCGACAACTATCCCTGTAATTGCAAAAAGAGGATCTCCTATCCCCATTTCATCCACACCAAAGGTGAGTCCTGTCAATTCTGCTACTAAAGTTACTTCTTTTTCTCCTAAAACTGATAAGCCTAGGATCTCAAGCAATGATAGCCCGTTCACTTCTAGATCTTTCGATATTATTGATCACCTAAAAAATACTAAGGTTCAAATCTCAGAGGCTGAATATTATCAAACCCATCCCAAGGATTTTGCTAAAATGATTCACTTTGTCAATTCTCATTCTAAAAATACCTCTAAAGGCCTTTTATCCACACCATCTTCTACACCACAACCCAATCTGGTAGCCGCTGTCACCTCATCCAATGACAAAATCAAACCATTCTATGTGACACTCCTTATAGCCGGCCATAGGCTCAGTAATTGCGTCATAGACTCAGGAGCATCAGAAAATGTAATGCCTACCAAAGTAGCTCATGCCTTAGGCCTAACTCTCACATGCACTTACGGATCTTGTTATTCCATGGAGAGTAAGGAAGTGCCCCTGGTCGGAAGAATTAAGGATGCACAAGTGGCTTTTTCTACTTTTCCTAAGAAGAAAGTTGTGGCTACTATCCTAGTAGCAAACATTCCTCCTTCGTATGGGATGCTATTAAGTATGAACTTCTATAAGGATGTGGGTGTAGAATTTTAAATGGATTGGTCACATGCCCTCATACCTGTTAATGGGCAAATGAAGAAGTTGCTGCCTGAGAACTAGTCTGAGTATATTGTACAAAAAACAGATGATCCCAAAGCACAAATACTCTATGAGGATATGGGGCATGGAAACTACATGATTATGTCTCCAGAAGAAATCCAACTCCCCAAAGTGTCACCTAAGGATCCTAATGGTGTTTGGATATTAGAGTTTGATGGAAGTTGTTCTTCAGCTAGTTTTGGAGCTGGTGTCATATTGGTGTCGTCTTAAGGAAGCATTCATCCTTTCTCATTCAAGTTGCAATTTGAAAATACCAATAATACAGAAGAGTATGAAGCTCTCATTATTAGACTCCAGGTAGCAAAAGAACAAGGTGTGAAGAATCTTATAGCTCGTGGAGATGTGGGGTTGATTTTCAAGCAAGTTAGAAACCTCTTCTAGGTAAAGAATAGAAGGTTGAAACATTATAGGAATCAGGTTTGGGACTCTATTGAATTTCTTGATGCCTTCTCCATCAAAGTAGTGCCTAGGGAGGAGAATACCAGTGCCGATTCACTAGCAGTCTCGGGGTCATTTCTTATACCTCATCCTGACTTCTCTCAAGATAATTTTACCATTGAGATGATCCATAGACCCAATGTACCTGATATTACAAGTAACTGACAAGTTTTGAATGATGATCAACACCTACTTTCTTTCTTAGAACTCAAGGATAATTTTGAACAGTTGTACTTTAAAGGAAGCGTTAATTTGCCTCGTGAAAGTGTGCCCTTTAACGAAGAAGTCCTCAAAGAAGAAGAGGTAGATCAGGATGGATGTATCAAACTCAAAGGAAACAAGATTCCAAACGGATTGATGATTTTAGAAGAATTTTTTGACAAACACGATAGGTATGTAAAGTTTAAAGCTTGTACTGGACCTCAAAAATTAGCTGAACATGACAAAGTTAATATTGGGAGTTCTACTGACCCTAAACTTGTGAATATTGTAAAATTTTGTACATTGGATGAGAGGAAAAGGTAATTAATCTTTGAAAGAAGTATAAATATGTCCTTTCTTATTCCTATGAAGAATTAAAAGCCCTTGAACCAAAGGAGATGCAGGATTTTATCCCTCTCAAACCTGAGATTGAGCCTTTCAAATAGAAGTAGAGGCAATACAATCCTAAGATAGCTAACACCATTTTTCAAGAAATACAGAAGTTATTAAAAGCCAAAATCATTTTTCCTATTCACCATTGAACATGGATTGCCAATATTGTGCCTGTTAGAAAGAAAAATGGTGAGATCCACATCTGTGTTGATTTTAGGAATATGAATCAAGCTTCTTTAAAGGACAACTATCCTTTACCCATGATGGATCAGGTCTTGCAAGCAGTAACGGGATCCGAAATGTTGTTTATTCTTGATGGCTTTTTAGGATATAACCAGGTAGAAGTTAATACCGCAGATCAACACAAAATGGCTTTCACTACCCCTTGGAGTACCTTTGCTTACAAAAGGATGCCTTTTGGGCTCATTAATGATGGTGCCACTTTTCAAAGGGCTATGGACTTGGCCTTTAGAAGTTTGAAAGGGAAGTGTATTGTCGTATACCTTGATGAATTGATTGTATTTTCTAAAACAAGGACAGATCATTTTCAGCACCTGGAAACAGTTCTTCTGAAATGTAGAGAACATGGGATCTCTTTAAATCCTAAGAAATCTATTTTTTGTGTCACTAAGGGGAAATTATTGGGGCACGTTGTCTCCAAAGATGGTATAAAAATTGATCCTAAGCGAGTTTAAGCTATTCATCAAATTCCTCTTCCAACTAGTAAGAAGGGAGTGCACTATTTCTTTGGTAAGATTAACTTTCTGAGGAGATTTGTCCCTGATTTTACAGAGCTAACTTTGAATATCTCTCAAATGATGAAAGGAAAACATACGTTTGGTTGGTCTCTCGAAGGGAAAGGGGCTTTTGAAGGTATTAAATAGGCTATTGCTAAGACTCCTGTTTTAGCATGTCCAAATTTCAACAAAGATTTTATTATCTATTGCTATGCCATAGATAACACCCTGGCTATTGTTCTGAATCAAAAATATTCTAATGATCATGAACTCCCAATTGCATTCATGAGCTACATTCTAAAAAATCATGAGCTAAGATACACCATAATGGAGAAACATGCTTTTGTAGTGGTAAAGCTATCAAGTAGTTTTGTTTTTACATTCTTCATTCTCACTCCACAGTATTTGTACCATATACAACCATCAAGTCCATTCTCACACAACAGGAGTTCGGATCCAAGAGAGGGAACTGGGTGGCCAAGGTCCAAGAATATGACATTGACATCAGACCAACTAAGCTCGTTTGTGGAAAAGGCCTGTGTGAGCTCATCGTTGAGGGAGCTGGACATGGGTTACTGGAGGATGAGACTGATCTTCCTACCGTTTTGTTTCTTGGCTCAATCAACGATGGTATGCTGATATCACACATTTTATCACCTATGGGGAGTGCCCCTCTCATTTGAATACCAAAGAAAAGAGAGTTATTAAACCAAGGTCAGCCCAATATGTTTTGTGGGAAAATGCCTTGTTTAAGTGTGGATTGGATGGGAGATTTTTAAAATGTATGGAAAAGGAACAATGGAAGAAGCTACTTTCTACTTTTCAGAATCATGCATGTGGAGGGCACTACTCATCAACTATTGCTACTCATAAGATTCTTCGTGGAGGATATTATTGGCCGACATTGTTCAGGGATGCATCAAAGTGGGTTGATAAATGTGAATCATGTCAAACTTTCGTGGGTAGACCCAAGTTGGCCTCTTTGCCCCTTAAACTAGTTGTGATTGAAGAACCTTTTCAACAAAGGGGTTTAGATTTCATTGGGACACTTAATCCCTCTTCTAGTGCTGGTCATACACATGTATTAACCACCACAGATTATTTCACTAAGTGGGTAGAAGCTATTCCAGTAAAGAGTACTACTTCAAAAGTAGTATGCAGTTTTATCAAAGAAAACATCTTGGTAAGGTATGGTGTGCCAAACAAGATCGTGACAGATAATGCTTCAAATTTTTCTTCAACCGAGATGATGGATTTTTGTTATGGATATGGCATCTCCCTGGATCACTCCTCAGATTATCATCCCCAGGGGAATGGACAAGAAGAATCAACAAATAAAAATCTGGTGGCTATAATAAGGAAGTTAGTTAGTGAATCCCAATGGAACTGGCACAAAAAACTCTATCATGCTCTTTGGGAAAATAGGATCACACCTAAGAGATCCATTGGGATGTCTCCTTTTCAGGTAGTATATGGAACGGAATCTCAATTGCCAGTCACAGTGGAGCTACCAACCTTTCATTTAATGAAGGCCATTGAAGATACCAGTTTCAATGATTCTTTGGATGACATGATCATGTACCTCCACAAATTGAATGAGGACAGATTGAAAGTTGCTGATAGGATATCTTCCCACCAATAGAAAGTAAAGGTCTTATTTGATAAAAAGGCTAGGTTAAGAGATTTAAAATTTGGAGACATTGTTTTATTGTGGGATAAAAGGCATGAACCTCGTGGCAACCATGGCAAGTTTGATTCCCTTTGGCTTGGACCTTTCAAGATCAGGCACTTTGCTAGTAAGAATTCTTTTTACCTTGATTATATGGATGGTTCTTCTCTCCCACTTCCTTATAGTGGGCAGTACCTGCATTTTTTTAAGTCATAGGTGATTAGGAAGTCCTTTTGTATATTTTGTATAGCGTTTTGTTTTTCCTTCTCTTTGTTTGGGTGTGTTGTCTTCTGTATTGTTTTGATTTGGTGACTTCATGGCCCAATGGATAAGGTAATGGTCTACTTCCCCTAGTTTATTTGAATTCTTTCCTTGTCTAATTCTTTGAACTTATGCCAAGTCATCCCTAGAAGGAGCCAGCTGTTGTCCACTCAAAATTTCCCTGCTTTTGAGAAGTTGAAAATTGAAAAATTTTGAAGTTAAATGTCTTTTCTATTGTCCTGGTAATGTGAAAAGTGTGATTTTCAGGCCTATCAATCATTTTGGTCCCAAGTTTCCCATGTTCATTCGGACTCTTTGTTCCCCGATCGACCGCTTTACCCGAAGTTCTTTCCTTTCGGGCCCGTCGGAACTTTTTGTCCCAAGTGTCCCATGTTCACCCAAGCACATTGTTCCCTTTCCGTCTGATTTTGCTGAATCACGTACTCCGCGTACTTTCATCCCTCATGTCCCAGAAGCATTTGTGCACACTTTTCCCGCATCACCCATTTTAGCTGAATCGTGCTTTCACGTCCCACATGTCCTAAATGAACCAAAGGCCATTCGAGTTAATTTTTCCCACTCTTCACAAATATCTTTCTTTCCAAGTTGGTCTAGGTGTGTATTTAATGCACATTTAGTGTCTTTCTCTCTCCCAAATGACTATATAATGAACTACCCCTTATGTGTTTTGCACACTGCTTTCTTGTTATCCTTTGCTCATACCTTTGTGATCAAGATTTCTGCGCGCATACTCATTTCCCCTGCAATTTCATCCCGAGTCTAGATTGCAACCTTGGCTCTTCAAATTGCTATCAAAATGAAGATTAAATTCCAAGGCCAGGAGCAAGTCTCACCACTCAAGTCTGTCGTTCTCGATATCAGGGACAGTGAGGTTCGCCACCTCGACTTTGGAGATATTTGGGCAAGAATGACAGACGCGAACCCTTCACCTATGGAAGAGGCGATTCATGATAGTGGTTTGACATTCGCCAGTGGTTTCCCTATCTCAGTACAATGCGGAGATACAGTACTCTCCTGTGGTGCTCATTTCAACCCTGATTTGAGTGAGCTAACGAATGTGCATGGGGAACTCATCACCAAACTTGACATTGCTGCCATTGGCACTGCCTTAAGAATTCTAGACATGTATAATGCTATAGTAATTTCCTAGAACTAGGAACAAGCCCTCTTCAATAAGGACAGTGAGAAATATAAGGTGCGGGTGGTGAATTCCTGGCTTATAAACCCTAAAAGGGTGGCGTCTCGTCTATAAAAGGTTCTTCTCTGTGTAGATTTCAATGAGGAATGTTCAGATTTTATAATCCTACTAGCTCGGGTCATGGGCTTGCCCTCTACTAATGAATTTCATTTCTGGATGTGCCCACTTATCAATATGATGTGCGAGGGAACTCAGACTATCAACTGGGCAAAGATCATCAATATGAACCTAGCGGAGTAGCTGTCTAATGTAAATCAAATAAAGAAATTCTATATGACTTCATACTTGATGTATACTCTGGCAGCATCAAGGTAATGTTTTGGCTTCTCATACATTGATGCTCATAAGGGTGACCCCATATATGCCTACTACCCTCAGTTCACCCTGGAAACTAGCAATCGCAACTTCAGAAGGGTGAATGATGCCTTCACCATGTACATTGTCAGGCTTCTGGAGAGCGACACAACAAGGATATTTTCTGATGAGGCTATGAATCTGATATCGTAATATGGTGCCTACTTCATGCAATTTAGAAAAATTTCCTATATAAGGCTTGCAGGCTATGAGAGCACTCCTCTCAAGCTTCCTATGTTCTGTAATGATAAAATGGCCTTGATAGAGGTATGCAGGTAGCTGGAAAAATTCCACAGAACCTTCAGGGATAAGAAAATTACTGTCTTGCACTTCCCCATCACTTTGGGAAACTATACCTGTAAAACAGCCCTAGATGCTCAAAACATAGAAAGAGCCCTGGCTCCTATCTCTTTCCATTTCTTTAGGCCAAGAACCTATTTTGACTTGAAGAGATTTCTTGAGTAGAACATTAAGATCACTTATCATTATAGGCCAGACATAGAATATTATTGGGCTGACTATGTTGATGATTTTGAGGCAAGGAGGAGACACTACGACAGATTTTAACTTCAATTAATTCAAGAACTTAACATGTACCAAGTTCTTGAAGGGCTCCAGGATGATAATTCTGACCTGTACTCATATGAGTATGACAATGTGGTCAAACAATATCCCTTGGAGGATTTGGATTGGTTCAAAAAAGAGAAGGAAGATCTGGCGGAAATCCTAGCTCCCGTTTTGGTAAGAACTAAAATTTGGTTTGACAGGAGAGTTTGCGAACTTAGAAGGAACTCAGGGGAATCCTCCTCCAAGGATACTACAACACCAAGAAGGGAGGCATTGACACCCAGTTCAGAAACACCTTCCAGACCCCTCCTACCTCGTCAACTCAAGGTCCCACAATCTCCACTCCTTCATCCACCCAAGTATATCAGAAGAAATCCAAGGAGGTGAAGAAGGAACCTATTGAAGAAGAGCCTATAGCAAAGCATTCTGAATTTCCCTCAGGTCTAGAGAACATCATTGTTCTTAGTGAAAGTGAAGAGAGTGAAGTGCCAGCTCCCATGAGTGCCCTTGAAGCCCCAATAGATAAGGACAAAGAAGTATAGAGCACTGAACTTCCAAGCACCGTTGATTCCTCCACACCAGGCGTCTCGAGTACCCCAATCATATCTCAATTAGAGACAACAGTACTGTAAACCTTGGTTGCCATGAGTTCTCTGTCTCTTGGCCCTTTTGCCCCACCTTTTTCTTCCTCCTCCTCTTTTGCATGGGTGCAGCCTCTTGTTGATTGTAGGAAGAGAAAGTATTCCTCTTAGACCTCAGGGCCAATTTTTGATGCTTTGGCGGCCTTATTAGGTACTATTCCCCCTACTCCCACTAAGAAACCAAGTACTACCTCCAGGATAGTATCTGATGCTCAGGACCAGAAATTCTTAGAGATAGCCAAGCCCAAAGTTGACAAACCAGAGCATGATTTACAAGCATTTGATCTGAGCTCTCAAGAATTCCCATGTGATAGTCCACCCCTAAAGGTGAGATCCACAATATTCAGGAAACAGTCATTGAAGTCATTGGGAGGGTAGAGAAAGGGTAGAAAACCATAGAGAAGTTGGAGGAACAGGCCCAAATTCTTACAAGTTTCATCAAGTCCCTGCTGTCCAAGGATAAAGTTTTGGACCCTACCCCACTAACTACCCTTCCACCACCTATGATTCTCAGCCAAGATGAGGTACAGAGTATCAAATATATACACAGGTATTCCATATACGGAAGGGCTATGGAGGCCATGGTGGATGACATGCTCATTGCGGGATTGAATTTCATTGCTAAAGCCTTCAAACTCAATGAGAAGGTGAATAATCTGCAACAAAAACTCTCCTCCACTATTGGGAACATAGATAAAGAGCTCAAGCTCTGGAGCATCTATATAGTACACCTTCACCTTATGGGACAAGCTGATGAAAATCTCTTAATGGCAAGTAAGGTCTTCGATGATGCCAAGGATAACTTTTCAAAATCATGGGTATACAGTGTAGAATGGAAAATCAAGGTTCTGGAGGAAGCTTTGGGAGAGTTAAGCAATAGTTGGCAGAAGGGTGAGGCCTTCAAGACTTTGGTTTTATCTACCTTCAAAGATATAAACTGCCATCTTCATGATGAGACTTCTTGTGTGCCCTTCTCTTTACAAGAAATCAAAGCTCAGTTCAGAGCTTTTGTTAAAAATAACTTGTTCAAAGAGGATTCTATCTCCAAAGAAAAGATGAAGGAAATATTCTCTCTCCAGTCCGCTATCGAAGAATCAACCAAGGATTATCATACAAACTTCGAATTCGACAAAGAGATGGATAAATGTCTCAGATTTTGGACTCAGTCCACCGCTAACACTTCAGTTCCACTTGGCAGAGACATAGCAGAAGCATTGAAAAGATTTAGACAAAGAATCCTCAAATCAGTGGGTCCCTCCCAATCCTGAATGCTTGTCTTCTTCTCCTGATTCTTCTCTTTTCTTCTCTTCTTCATCACGAATTTATTGTAATTAGTTGGGGTATTGTGATTAGCAGCCCTTTAACTAAGCATTAGTTAAAAGTAGTTACCAAGAGTAACTAATTTGTAAACTATATAATGGCCTCTCCTCGCCATTTTTGAGGGAGAGAAATTGGATTATTTATAAAAGTGTAAAGAAATCACAAAGAAATCAATACAGAAGGATTTCCATTCTTTGTCTATCCAATTCCTTTTTATTCGTACGCTGTCCATTAAATATTGTTAGATCATTTGTTTACATTATGCTCAGAAGCTTTGTATTCTTGTGGTTGTTATTTATAGAACTGTGTGTCTATTCAAATTTCATCTTATTAACGTAAGTACAAATGATCTTATTCCAATCCACAGTAATCTTGCATGCATAAGGAATTATTCTGTCATCTATAATTCTGGATGGTGCCTTTCTGCCTATTTTCACATTTTCATTCCTCTATCCTTTTGTAATTGGTAATCTATTTAGCAAACACTTTTATGATATCCAAGTTCCATAGTGAAACCATGCTTTGTATATGTGTAAATAGGTTCATTTCTGAATAAGGGAACCTCTCCCATTAAAGAGGAGGGACTTCTTGTCCCCTGACTGTTGCTCTTCTTGAAGTTCCTTTTTGACGACCAATAATTGTTGATGACCTTTTTATGAAAACCCATGACCATTGTAATTAATTAAGTCAAATTTATGGTTAGAATTTAGAAAATAGTTATAGTTATGGATTAAATTTAATGTTATTTTTTTAATAGGGAGGGAAGAGTTAGATCTAGTCCCTATGATAATAAATTATTAACTGATTTTTCAACTGCATTATTACATTAATTAAGAATTTATAAGAGTGGAGTTTTAAACCTAATATGAGAATAAATAATATAAATTAATTTTTGTTTGATAATGATAGACCATTAACCAAGAAATAAACTAAACATTGCAACCAGTTTTAACAAAAAAAATTATTTAGTAAATTCTCCAATTTAACTCTTGGGTTGTCTTGGGTTTCATGCACAAAATTTGTGGGTGTTAAAGAAATTAATTCCCTTATATGGACCATGATAAATAACTCGGGTTACAACCATTAAAATAAACAAATAAACATCATGATAATTAGATACATATGTGTTTGAATATTTCATGTATCTATGACTATTTAACTTGGGTGAAATAAAACACAAAGAAAATCTAAAAATATTAAATGGTAACATCTTTCGATACATTTGTAGGCCTAACACCATAAAAATATTTTGTATAGGAATGTGTGTGTGTGTGTGTGTGTGTGTGTGTGTGTGTGTGTGTGTGTGTGTGTGTGTGTGGTGTGTGTGTGTGTGTGTGTGTGTGTGTGTGTGTGTGTGTGTGTGTGTGTGTGTGTGTGTGTGTGTGTGTGTGTGTGTGTGTGTGTGTTGGTGCTCGAAAGACAAGCACAAAATGTCCAAGAAAATATATTTTCAAAAAACTTTGAAATTTTGAAAAAAGAATTAGATTACTTCGTGTGGATGATTTCCTTTAATGAATTTTATATATGTCCCACTTTTCTATGTTTTTATGTTCAAGTTTGTATAGTTTTTCTTACTGTATGTTTTTACCTTTGGCCCATAGACTACATGGTCAAATACTATGCTAGTGACACGTGACATCATAATTCATCGCGTAATAGAATTAAGAGAATATTATGAGGAAAATAAGTGACATAATATGTATTAGTTGTTTGAAATGAGATCACACCGTGTGGAGTAATATTTTTGGATAGAGATAACTAAGAAGTGAAGGTAATAATAAGAGAGGGAAGGAAATTTCCTTGAGTTGAGTATAAAAGGAACAAGGATGAAAAATTTAACTTTCTATCCCACTATGGTAATCAGGAACACATACACTTGATGTTATTTTGAACATAAATAGTAATTTGAAACTTTATCAAATATTTGTTCATATTGATTGTATTGCTTCTTAATATTTAAATAAAATTTAATCATTTATTAAGTATTTATTGTTGGGTGTTTAAAATTATTAAAAAGAAATATTTTCTAAGGAATACACAGAAAGTGATTCAATTATATGCTTTTGAGTTTGACCTCTAAATTCTATTTGCTAAAAATATTTATTGAGAAAGGTATACTTACATATTACTTAGGACTTATCCTACAATAGATGACATGAATAATTTTATGGAATTAATCACTACAAGAAACTAGGGCTTTTGAAACAATTTTTCAACAACATTTATGTGGTTAACAAGTATTTAAAAGATTTAAAATGTGGCATTTCAATTATATCACATCCAATTTTTGGTACGCTATTCTAGTTCCTCAATAATTAATTATTCCATTGATAGTCCAGGATTTATAATATTAGCTTACCCACATTTTTAATTATATATTGTCCACAAATTTCATGTTTGTAACATTCTTGCAACTTTATTCATTACCGGTATCCAAAAACATAACAAAAATGAACTTTTTGTTACATATTTTCTTTTTGTAAAAATACAAGTTTATAATTTTGTATTTCACATCAATATTAAATTTATGCCAATTTAAACAATTTTATTTACAATAATCATTTGCATACAAACCTTGTAACTCGATGATACAATTTAATTTCCATAATAATCAATTGGTAAATTATCTATTAAAAAAAACAAAGAAATGTTACTATTTAAATCCCATTTCAAAATCCTTTACATATTTCTTTATATATATTATATATATTTGCAACAAACTAATATTTTTTTATATATTAGATGTGAAAAAGTTTTTATATTTATGCCAAAGGCATTGCAGAGTGAACTGTAACCTTATAATTCTGACATCCGTATGAAATCATATGGCTAAAGACAAAACCTATAGGACAAAAGAAAAGACTAAATTGTATAGATAAACAAACTATGAAACTCCTGCATGAAAAAAGTGAACAAATGAATTGTAAAATAGAGGAAAATACACACAGACATAAATATTAGCTGCCATTAGTAACAGGAAAAAAATTTCACCACAAGAAACCACTGTCACCGTCAAGAAACATAAAACAATAGAGAGGGCAGGACAAACCCTAAAGACTCTGAAGTCAAAAAAATATTTTTACCCAATATCAAGTAAACTAATATACATTATGGCATTTGAAAGCAACCAAATTCAATATTTAAAATTATGAATCTATTGAAATATTTATTTTCATGATAATTATAGTATAAATCCATTCAATCTTCAAAATATTGTGAAATAATTTCTTCTGACATAAGATATGTATTATACAACAAAGATGGGGAACCAAACTGAGGAGTTACAATTGTTGGTGTAATGAGTCCTTAATATGGCACAATCCAAATATACTAAGCAAGCATAAAGGAGGATATAATTAGATGAAATCATCTTATTTATTCTTGTGTGTATATCTCAAATAATGTCTGAGGAGGTATAGAGAAGCAAACTCTGAGATGAGACCTTTAAGAAAAAAACTCAACAAAATGTAAGATTTTGTTTTTTCAAATATTTCTTTCTTACATGAATTTATTTAAAACCTTTCCTTAGAATAAGGAGTTCAAATACCAACTCATATTTTTTTTCTTTGTTTTCAATTCTCATGTTTCAATATACAACATATACATGGTATTAGTTTGTAGAGTTTGTAGAAATGTTTGAAATTGTTATGGATTTGGGATGATGCAAGAAAGTTTTGTGACTAAAGATTACTGAGGTAATCCCTAGGAGAAGATCTATGATACTGTTGAAGATATTAAGTTTGACAATCTAGTATTTTTCAATAGAGGCATTGGGCTAATCAAAAGGTAGAATAATTTATTTGGTATATTTTCCACCATTATTTGTTGTTTTTTTTTTTTTTTTCTCTCTTAAAGAACATGTGGTAGTCTCTAACTATGGGCATCAACAACTATGTTGTGGATAATGCAACTTTCCCTATGACAGTGGCAAAAGGAACCCCACAACTAGGATAAATATATGGATTTAATGTTTTTTTTTTGTGATTTTATAATTTCTATGGATGTAACTGTGTGTTACTAGGGTTATCAGTTTAGGTGATGTATTATTCATTGCACTTATTATATTATTGAATCACTATTTCCATTGTTAGTTACAAACAAGCATTATTTAATGTTTTTTGAAGTTTTTTTCTAGCCCATTTACATTGTATTAGGATCAATTTATACAAGGATTGATTACTATAAAATTATTTTTTATAAACATAATATATATGATTGAATGAAAGATTTTAGTTTTTTCCACAAGATCAGGAAGTTTACACCATTAAAAAGTAGAAACTGAAAAGTGAAGTCAAAGGATATCAAATTTAAAAGTTAGAATGTTTTATTAAGATTTTTAATGTTGGATTTTGTTATTATGAATTTTGATTATAAAATTTGGGGATGTTTCAAATTTAATCTCTTAAAATACTTTCAAATTCTAATCACTACCCCATCTGAATGCCCCTTTACTGATTCTGACACATGCGGAAGGTAGACAAAAGAGATTTAAATTTGAAGGTGTGCGTTGAAATCCTATTGCTATAAACATGTCTGACACTAAAAAAATGTACTACCAAATATGCAGTTCTCATTTAACCCATAATGGTGCTCATTTTAGGATGGATAATAGTGACATCTTAGTTTAGCATAGTTCTCCCTAATGCTTGTTGCAGATTTTGGTGTCATATGTTTATAGTGGAAGCTAAACTTATGTTGATAGCACATCTTTGGATAGACCACCATGTATATAGATTCAAGTTTTTGTTTAGTTTTATTTCCATCTTCTATTTCCATTTATTTCATCTCAACTAAACCTCGGTCAATGTAATTAGAAATAATGCTAAAATAGTCATTATTATTAATCCTTACCCTCTTTTTCCTCGTGACACCATATTCCTTGTCTAATCTTATTGTGTAGGAAAAAAAATATGATGTTTAACATCCACAAAAAGGAGAGGACACAACACTATTACACATTCTATTGTAGGAGTGGAAGAAAAGTGTTGGTGCTCTTTTGATCTCACACCATTTTGCCCTAATTTTCCTCTGATCTGCGTGTTATGAAACGTTTTATCTCTCGATGTGAATGATCTAAATATTTTACCTCCATTTGAATGCCTATATTTTTTTAGAATCCATTGTCATGCCCCCTTTTGAAGAAGTCTCTAAGTTTTCCTTGTTTTTGCCCTAATTTCTTCAAAATTTGCGGGCTCTGCCATTTTTTCCCTAGTTTTCCCATACCATGGAAGCTCGAAAATGATAAATTTATATTTGTATGCCTCTGAAAATCCAAATCCATGGTCGAAAGATGCTAAGAACCATGATTCACTAGGTTTTGTTTCAAAAAAAATCATCCTTAGCAAAAGAATCGGGTTCTGGGCATGTATGGCGAATTTCTATGTTTTTGATGGTCTAGCAGGCATCCTTTTCTTGTAAATATTATTCCTTAGCATTCTTTGGTCACATGGATTCTTTTGGTCTGTCAAGGGACGACGGGAAAATGTTTTAACTTTTCACTTTTTACTTTTTTAGCAAAAAGGCAATTTTGGTCCCGTAGCTCTGCTCAATTCTGATTGGTTCTTTTGGTACTTACGTGGCTTCTTGTAATTGGATGGGGCATAGTGGTTTTTTTTTTTGAACTTGGTCCTTTTGGATACTTTGGAAAAAGGTTTGAACCCGCACTGCGGTCCTGTCAGGCTTTGATTAAAGCAAAATTTAAGCAGTAGGGAAAAAGTCTTACTTTGACCACGCAGAAGGACACGTGGAAAGGTTAAAGGCAGAGATGTAGAAAATCAGAGGAAACTTGATTTTTTTTTTCCTCTTGTTATCAAAAGGATCAAAACATCAAAATGGCCCACAGACCTGACAAGAAGGAGGTCAAGGTTGGCTTTGAAAAGTCAAAGGGGCGAGGAAGCGGACCATCGGAGGTAACTTGGATTTTTTTCCTCTTATCATAAATAGGATTAAAACATCAAAATGGCCCGTAGGTCTGAGAAAGGATAAGTCAAAATTTGATGGGAAGGTCAATGGCGGAGGTGAGGGCTTTTGGGGGAAATTTGGAAAATTTTTCTTTTGTGGAAAAAGGAGTTAAAAGTGAAAAAAGAAGTGTGGTTCCACTGGGAACCACATCAGAGACTATAAGCAGAAGGGTGGAGATGTGGGGAAAACTGGGAAAAAATTTTGTTTTCCAAAAAATAGGTAAAATAGAAAAATATGGCAGCAGTTATTTTGGGGCCCACCTTAGGACACATGTCAGGCTCATTTCTAAAGGGTGGAGGTACGGAGCAAAATGTGAAAAATTTACATTTTTCCAAAAGTTATAAAATGAAAAAATGAACCCACATGACCATTTTAAAGTGGATCTCCCACGTGGATGGTCTAAATTAAAAATATAAATCAATGGCAATTGTGCATATGTATCTGATTTTTCCACCATTTTCAATCCAGATCTCCTAGAGATGCAAGTCTTCATGATTTATTGATATTTATTGCACACCAAATAGGGAAGTGGAGTTAATTTTATATCTAAGTTTGATGAGGAAGATCTGGGGACATCTTTTACCATTAAGATGAGATCTGACCTGGGGCTCAATCTGATTTTCCATTTTTCCTTATCGGTTACACAAAAAACCAGATTTGACAGATTAGGGGCAGAAGTGTTTGGTGAGTAGAGGGAAGAGTGATCTACCGGAAGGAGTTAAATGCAAGGATGTTCAAAGAGATCCACCGCCTGAGCACCTGACAACTTTTTACAGTTCTGATTCTGGGAATCACGATTGGGATCATGGCAAGAACTGGTGCACTCAATGTTTTGATTTTTGGGGGGAAAAATCTGTTGAAAAATGTTATAAATTACATGAATTTATCGTGCAAATGGTTGTAGTGGTAGACGTTGGGACTGATTTTTCTAAGAGAAAAGCTTGATAGAACCCATCCTTCTAAGAAATTATATGAAGAAACTTGTTTATCTCCGTTGTGTTAAATTTGGTCATGTTAAGGTGGTTGCGAGTGTATAAACATTGACAAGCTCTGAGATTGTTCTAGAAAATTTCCCGTTCTAATAAATTTAATCAAAATTGAGTTAATATGCGTTATTTTAGGGAAAAGTTTGTGTTTGCTTCATTCTTGAATGTCTGCAAGTATTTTTCTTGTTCTTGTTGCAATCTTACATTGAAATCTTTGTGAATCACATAAGATATTATGCTTGTGATAGTTTGGTTGCATTTGTAGTTTCATTTATCAGAAGTGATTTCATCTGATAGTGAAATAAACAAATTTAAAATCACTATGACTCCTAGCATGACTATAAGATTGTTTGTTAGCCTTTGAGGGTATCTTAGGCATGATGAAAGAGAGGTTGATAATGTTTAGTTAAGTTTTCCAATTTGATCCTTCATTTTGGACCCTTGAAGTTTGTGTGAAAAGTGTTGATGTGGGCCTCCATTGAAGCACATATTTTGGTTAAAAGAACATCTCTGAAGCATTTATGTTGTTCAAAACTCTCCATATTTGTAAAATTTCTCAAGAATTTGGTGAATCAAATTCATTTCTGCCTCACCTCCCACAAAAAAATCATTTTAAAAAAACCAATCATACCCATAATACCCCTGTTTGTCATGTGTGTATAAAAGTGCATAATGTTTACTACCATAACATGTAGAAACAATCAGGTTTTCATTGACTTTAGTGGCATGAACCTTGTTTATAAAATATCTCCATTATCTAGAATGACAACTCGTGAGATTTAGGTTTTGTTACATTGATCCTATTTTCTTCAAGGTCTTCTTCATAATTTCACAAGGAAGGATATGTCTATCTCCTCCACAAATAACAGGCTACAAAAAGGGTCCACTTGCCTTAGTTGATAGGCATAACCATAAAGTAGTGAGGATATATCAAATCTTATTGAGGGTGCTACCCATTTCTCCACATCTGAGTGATAAAGAGAACCCTACATTTCATCCCTAGCTACAAAATGACACACTACATGCTCTTCTTGTCTCTAAGCTTCTAGCCAAACTTGTGATGCTGCTCAACATCTAAGGGAGAATAAATTTGAGTACCAACACCTGATTGGAACCACTGGTAGGGCCATAGTGGTTACAGTTCATATTCAGACCCTGGTAAACACTTATTGTTTGCTCTAAGTTCTAATAAAAATTTTCAAACATCATCTTGTGTTCGAGCCTGTAAGAAGTATTTCAAGATTGCAAGAACTGTGTGCAATTATTTCATTTTCCACACCTAGTGCACTAGCTTTAATTGAGAAATTTGGGTAAAGAAAATTCAGATCATCCCATTTCCAGTTTCTAGTATTGATAGATATTTGATAGATCATATTTTAGTGCATTTTCACAACTAAGGTGGAAATCCTTATTGACGACTTCCTGTTGATCTGTTTCTTAATGAGTAACATTGTCTTAACCTCTATCAAGTGAGATTTGTTACTAATATTTGCAAAGATGGAATGAAAAATATCTCTCTTTGCTAGGGATCCTGCTAGGACATTATTTCTAGAGCTGGGGAAAAAAATGTCAAAAGGAAGATAAGCCTGGAGAGTTGTTGGACATCGACAGACAAGAAAAGGGATCTCCATTGATTGGCCTATTATTGAAGACTACCATTCAAGTGATTCTGAATCAGGTTGCCTCTTTGTGGAATTGAATTCTCCAACTGGAGAGGGGCCTTCATTTGGTTTTGAAAATTTTGCTTCTCATTCTTCCCCTGTCTTTTCAAAAGTTGATAGGTTTTTCCAAGAAACAAGGCCTTTAGGGGATATCCATTTTAAAATTTAGACTCCTTTATTTCAAAGACCCTCGGCCTCTTATCATTTTTTCTCCCCTCCAAGGTCACCTCCTCAAAACAACATGGCCCAGCCCTCACCCAGACCTCATTTTGTTGTAAACACCTTTGGTCCTATGAATTTTACAGGGATGGCTGCTTATCCAAATGTAGTTCCCCAGGATGTAAGAAATAGATTACCAAAGTTCCAAGGAAACAACACTAGAACTTGCAATCAGCATCTAAAGCTTTTTATCAATATGATGGAAGACTTTGAGATTGAACAAGAGGATGTATATATCAATTTTTTTATCCATTCTTTGGAAGATGATATGAGGGACTGGTATAAAGCTTTGCTAGAGAATTCCATTAATTCCTAGATAGAGATGAACAATGCATTTAGATTATAGCATGGTGATAGAAGTGACCCTAGGTTTCTTCTATCAGAATTTGAAAACATCAAGAAGAAACCTAATGAGTCATTACATGATTTCAACACAAGGTTTAACAAGACCTTGAGGAGATTTCCTGTTAGCTTAAGGTCATGTGATGAATCATGTTTGATCAAATATTCAAATACATTTTTATAAAAAAAATTCTTACTACTTGAGTGACAAAAACCCTACTAATTTGAGGCAGGCCTTCACCTTGGCTCTATAAATAGGGAAAAAAATCAAGGCAATTGCAAAGCCTCCAAAAAGGAAGGGTGTAAAACTAATTAACTCAGAAAAGCCTCAAATAATTAAGGCTACTGATTTGGAGGAAGTTGTGAAAACTTTGGTAGGGGCTGTCAAAGAAATATCATACAAACTAGCCCTGGTAGACAAGGGAATTGGGTAGAGTTCACAAGGTTACTACAAACAACAAGGCCAAGACAAGTTTACAAATCATCATAGAAATTATCATAGATCTGATTAAAGAGGCAAGAGACCTATTGGATTTGGAAATAAAAAATCCAAAGCCAGGGAAAACCAAATGGTGCCTAATCCTTTGGCTGTCAGAGTTGTTGTTATGGAGGAGACAGATGTCATTGATTGGTGTGACAAATGTTTCATGCCCCATGCTCCATGTGAGGAAGATCAAAAAGAAAAATAAGAATATGATGATGATAATGATGATGATTTTTGATGGATGGGTTGCTCCATGAGCTCACAACAAGTGGAAACTTTAGCTGAAGTAATAAGAGCTAGAGCTGCTGCTGATTTTTTGGATTGCATTCACTGGGTACCTATTCTTCCTCCCTCTCATACTTTAAAAGTAGATACTATATAGTCTTTTGAATTTCCCAATAATGAATTTGAATATTTAAGAGATTTAATGATAAATAAGTATGATGGAGGAATCTCATCTAAGGAGGACAGGTACTTGTTAATGAATGTTGTTGTTTCCTAGGAGTACAACATAAGAAGTAGGGTTGTCAAAGGGACAGGGCCTTAGGCCAAGCCAAAAACTCCATTGCTTTAAAATATTCCTAAAGAGGCTCCTAAGAGATATGCATCCACCAAGGGCCTTGTTGTCCCAAACAAAAATCACACCCCTCCTCATGACTAAGCTGTCAAGAATCATGTGCCATCTAATGAGTGTGTCAGCCTTCCTTCCAATGCTACCTTGCCAAAGTCTATCCATTATGATAGCACCCAAGTATTAAGTCATATCAAGATCTTAGTTCCAATTGTTGAGTTTATTAGGATTCCTAAGCATAAGAAAAGGTATTTTGAGTATTTAGGGCTGAAATAAGAGAAGAGTTCCCCAGGAAGAAATGTAAATATTGTGGAGACTCCTCTAATCATTGAAGAACTAGAAGCACCACCAGCATCAGAAGAGCTAGATGAACAACTTGAGGTTTATTTGGGGACATCCTTGGTAGATTCTTAGCTAAATGTGTATCCATTCTTCACCCCCTGATCATTAAGGATAGACTGTTGCACAACTGTATGTTTGATTCAGGGGCATCATGCAATGTTATGCCTCTGGAAGTTATGAATGAAATGAACATCAAGGTAATAATAGCATATGGGGAAGTGCACTACCATGGATTCCAGAGAAGTGCCAAGGGTGGGATGTGTGAAAGGTCTGGTGGTAAAACTTGTAGCCTATCCGGGTAGGAACTTAAAGTTGTATGTAGTTATTGTTGACTACCCATCCAAGTGGGGTATACTTTTGTCTAGAAAATGGGCTGCAAGTGTTGGTGGGAGTGTTCAAATGGATATTTCCTATGCCACCATCCCAATTGAGGGAAGCCATGTCAAATTGTATGGGGAAAAGAAGATGTTGTGCCTTATTCAAGATCCCAACAATGCATCTTATGAAGTATTGTACTCAAGTGTTGATGCTGATAACTTTGTAGGATTTGCTAATGGAAAAGAGCACAAGATTGAAGAATGTAAATTTCTTGAACATGCAAGGTCTCCTTGGAATTTATTGTTTGATGGAGCTTGTTTCAAGTTTGGAAATGGTGTTGGTGTTGTTCTAATCTCTCTAGGCCAGGAAGAGTTTATCTTTTCTTTAAAACTCAACTTTTAGTGCACTAATAACATTGCTGAGTATGAGGAACTGTTGGTAGGTCTGAGGATTTCTTGGAAATATGGTGTTAAAGACATCATTGTTAAAGGAGATTCATAATTAATTGTATAGCAGGTGAAAAAACTTTATGCCACAAAACTCAGAAAATGAAACAATACAAGTATGAAATATGGAATCTCATTGAGATGTTTGATTCATTCAATATTGTACATCATTATTGGAGGTTCAATGATTTGGCATACAAACTGATATTATTAGGATAGTGGTTTGCTAATTGTAAAGTACCCCCATATTATAAATATGATGTTGAGGTGTTAACTAGGCCATTTGTACCTAACAACATTAAACATTGGCAAGTTTTTCATGATGATACTCAGGTTAGAAGATTTATGTAGAAAAAAGGGGTGTTTGCTGATCAAAATATTGGCTGGGGGCTAATGGTGTGTGTAGTAGAGGGTAAAGAAACCTTGTTTGGAAAAGGCATCATCCAACTAAAGACTAATACTAGTCCTAGAGGGTTGGTTGCTCTTGAATCCAACTTTGATAATGTTGATCTCATTATTAATAGATGCATAACAACCTCGAGGGATATTGAGGAGCATGACCTTGGCACATGAGAAACCAAAGAAGATCTAGTTCGGAAGTAATCTCAACAAGGAGGAAAAACATTCTTATGTCAAATTGCTAAAAAATTATCAAGATTGCATGGCTTGGACTTATTCTGGATTAAAAGCATATAGAGAGGATTTTTTTCAACATGAGATTCCCTTAGAATCTAATGCAAAACAATTCAGGCAGAAGCAAAGGCCAATAAATCTAGTCCTATCTATTAAAATGGAAGAGGAACTGAAGAAACTGAGGGATGGAGGGATTATTCAGCCTACGAGGTATTCTTCTTGGGTTGCAAACCTAGTACCCATCAAAAACAAGAATGGTAACATCAGGCTATGTGTGGACTTCAGAAATATGAATAGAGCATCAATGAAGGATAATTATCCTTTACCAAACATGGAAAACATGTTGTAGTTAGTGACAGATTCTAAGTTGTTATCTACCCTGGATGGTTTCTCTGGTTATACAAAAGTTGTTGTAAAGGAGTAAGAATTAATTAAAACAAACTTTACCACCCCTTGGGGAACATATGTATATGTCAGGATGCCCTTCGAACTGATGAATGCTAGAGCAACCTTTCAGAGAGCAATGGATGTTGATTTTGCTGGTTACATCAATGATTTTATTGTTGTCTACAAAGATGATGTAAGTATGTTCTCTAGAAAGAGAAGTGATCATTTGGAGCACTTGGAGAAAATGTTGATAAGGTATAGAGAATATGGCATGTCACTCAATCCAAAGAAGTACCATTTCGCAGTACAGAAGGAAAAATTTCTTTGTCACATTGTGTCAAAAGAAGGGGTAATGATTGATTAAGAAAGGGTAGAGGCCATCAGAAAGATCCCAATTCCAATAACCAAGAAGGGGATTATATCCTTCTTTAGGAAGATAAACTTTATCTGGAGATTCATATCGAACTTTGCTGATTTGACCATTCCAATCACTGACATGCTGAAGAAGGACAAGACCATCAAATGGGAGGAGGATTCCATTGAATATTTTAATGGGATCAAGGAGGCATTAAAGCATGCCCATGTTTTAGCAGCTCCAGGTTATAAGAAGCCTTTCCAACTATTTTCTTTTGTTTCAGAGAACACTATTGCATCTGTCTTGTTGCAGAAAGATGATGAAGGGGCTGAGAGGCCAATTGACTTTTTTAGTAAGGCATTGCAAGGGGCTGAGATGAAATACACTATTATGGAGAAGCAAACATTTATCTTGGTAAAAGAAACAAAGGTTTCCAGGCCTTAAATTTTGATCTCTAAAATTTTTGCTTATTTTCCCCACACTATGGTGAAAGACATCTTATCAAAGATGGAAGTCTCAAGCAAAAGATGCAGATGGGTGAGCATTTTGCAAGAATATGACATGGATATCCAAATCAAAAAGTTGGTGAGGGGTTTGGGCTTGGCTAAGCTTATGGCTGAGAGAAGCTTTCAAACTATTGAGGTAAATGAGGTAGAAGAAGGAAGTGTAGATGTTTTTGAAAAATTGATGAGTTGTGATTGGTACAAAGATGTAATTTTTTATCTTAGGCATCTATACTTCCCTAAGCATTTGAGTAAGATCCAAAAAATATCCCTTAATTTTTTTTCCCATAAATATGTCATTACTGATTATGGGTTAGCTTGGAAGAACCCTAAGGGAATTCTCTTCACGTGCATTATTGAAGATGAATCCCCCAAGATAATTATTGATCTTCATGGAGTAGTTTGTGGGGGGAGTTTTACTGGAAGAGTCATAGCACACAAGATATTGAGGGCTTGTTATTAGTGGCAAACTCTCTTCAAGGATACAAATCTTTTGGTTAGAAGATGTGAGAGTTGCTAGCGCTTCTCTGAAAGACTGAAAGCTTCAGTATCCCTACCTTTGTAGAGTGTATCAATTGAATCCCCATTCAAGCAATGGGGAATGGATTTCATTGGTGAGATTTCAGACACTTCAAGTTCTGGCCATAAGTGGATTCTTGTAGCCACTGATTACTTCACCAAGTGGGTGGAGGCAATCCCCACCAAAATAGCAACACAACAAATTTTCATGTATTTTATGTTGAACCACATCAGGTGTAGGTTTGGGGTGCCAATTACAATTGTTGCTGACAATGCCATGAGCTTCAGAGCTAAAAATTTGGTTGTAAGGTGTAAATAATATAGGATCAGTTTGACATATGCCTCTAATTACAATCCCCAAGGAAATGGAAATTTGCTGAAGATTATCAGAATAACCTTGGCGCTGAACAAAAGAAAATGTAGTGAACAACTGAAGTTCACTATTTGGGTTGATATAATTAGTGTTAAAATAGCCACTGGAAAAATTCCATTTGAATTGGTGTATGGAACACAAGCTCTTCTGCCCCTGCATATGCAACTATCCTCATATTAGTTCGTTCAATAACTAGAAGATCAAGAAGTTAGTCCATATGAGGCTTGCATTAACCAGATTGTTGAAATTAATGAAGAAAGGAGAATATCTCACCAAAGGCATGTGAAGTTTAGAGAAAAATTGAAGAAGTTATTTGACAAGAAGTTCACTCCAAGAGCTTTCAACATTAGAGATCTTGTGCTATTGTGGGATAGTAGACATGAAGAGAAGGCAAAGCATGGTAAATTTGATGCATTGTGGATGGGCCCTTACTCCATTGACATTCAGATTGGTGAGCATACCTTCTTCTTGAAAGATTTTGATGGGGAATTACTTGAATTCCCTATTAATGAAAGCCATTTGAAACATTTCTTGGATTGATTCCCCAAAATCAAGGTGAGCATCACCTATACAGTGTATAGTTCGTTGGTTTGTTTTCTGTATTTTGTGTTTTTGCTTGTTCTAGTCCTCGGTGACTGGGTTTTACTAGTTTCTCAGATGTTTTTCTGGAGGATGGTTGTGGTTGTTCCACTATGCTGGCTTTCTCTTTCACTCCATTACCTAATGGTATGTTATTGGAACTTGGTCTGCTAGTTTTTCTTGTGGCACTCGCAGGGATTGCCCATCCCTAATTCGGAGCCGATGTTGGTGCTCATTTTGCCCTGATTTTCCTCTTAAATGCATGTTATGAAACATTTTATCTCTTGATGTGAATGCTCTGAAGATTTAACCTCCATTTGAATGCCTAGAGTTTTTGCAGAATCCAATGTCATGCCCCCTTCTGAAGAAGTCTCTGAGTTTTCCTTGTTTTTGCCCTAATTATTTTTAAATCTGCACATTCTACTATTTTCCCTATTTTTCCCTTACCATGGAAGCTCTAGAATGACAAATTTATATTTTTATGTCTTTAAAAATCCAAATCTATGGTCGAAAGATGCTCAGAACCATGATTCACTTGGTTTTGTTTCAAAAAAATTCATCCTTAGTTGAAAAATTGGGTTCTAGGCATGAATGGTGAATTTATGTGTTCTTGATGGTTTGGCAGGTGTCCTTTTCCAGTCAAAATTATTCCTCAACATTCAATGGTTACATCACTTCTTTTGGTTTGTTATGGGATAGTGAGCAAATGTTTTAACTTGTCACTTTTTGCTTTTTTGGCAAAAAGGCAAATTTGGTCCTGTAGCTCTGCTCAATTCTGATTGGTTCTTTTGGTACTTATGTGGCTTCTTCTAATTGGATGGGGCATGGTGGGTTTGATTTTGAACTTGTTATTTTTGGCTACTTTGGTAAAAATTTTGAACTTGCCCTACGGCCCCGCTAGGCTTTGATTAAAGAAAAATTTAAGAAGCAGGGAAAAGTCTTACTTTGACCCCGCAGAAGGACACGTGGAAAGTTTAAAGGTGGAGATGTGGGATTTTAGAGGCAACTTGGATTTTTTTCCCCTTGTCATCAAAAGGATTAAAACATTAAAATGGCCCCCAAGCTCCACAAGAAGGAGGTCAAGGTTGGCTTTCAAAAGTCGAAGGGGCGAGGAAGCGAACCATTAGAGGCAACTTAGATATTTTGCCTCTTATCATCAAAAGGATTAAAACATCAAAATGGGCCACAAGCTTGACAAAGGATAATTAAAAATTTTATGGAAAGGTCAATGGCAGAGGTACGGGCTTTTGGGGGAAATTTGGAAAATTTTCCTTTTGTGGAAAAAGGAGTTAAAAGTGAAAAATGATTCGTGGTTCCACTAGGATGCACAATAAAGACTAGAAGCGGAAAGGCAGAGCTGCCGGGAAAACTTAGAAAATTTTCTCTTTTCTAAAAAAGAGGTAAAATAGCAGAATCTGGCTGCAGTTCCTTCGGAGACCACCATAGACATGGGTCAGGCTCATTTCTCAAGAGTGGATGTGCGTAGAAAAATGTGAAAAGTTTACATTTTTCCAAAAGTTGGAAAAGTAAAAAAGAAACTTATAGGCCCATTTTAAAGTGGATCTCCAACGTGGATTGTACAAACTCAAAATAGAAATCAACCGCAGCTTTGGATCTGTATCTTTTTTTTTCTCCATTTTCACTCCAGAGCTCCTAGAGATGCGAGTCTTCGTGATTTCTCAATATTTCTTGTACGTAAAACAAAGAAGGGGAGTTAATTTGATATATAAAATTGGTGAGGAATATATGTGGATGTATTTTACCATTAAGACAAGATTTGACCTTTGGGCTTGATCTGATCTTCCATTTTTCCTTCTTGGGCATGCAAAGAGCCAAATTTGACAGATTATGGGCGGAATTGGTTAGTAAGTAGAGGGAAGAATGATCTACCAGAAGAGGGAGTTAAATGTGGGAGGTTTTCAAAGAGATCCACTCCCTGATCACCTGACAATTTTTTACAGATGTGATTCTAGGAATCGCGATCGGGATCATGGCGAGCACTGGTGCACTCAACGTTTGGATTTTTCTGGGGAAAAATCTATTGAAAAATATTATAAATTGCACGAATTTATCATTAAAAATTTTTGGTGTTAGAGGTCGAGACTATATTTTCTAATATAAAATATTGATAGAACCTGTCCTTCTGAGAAATCATCTGAAGAAACCTATTTATCTCCTTTGTGTTAAATTTGATCATGTCATGGTGGTTGCGAGTGTATAACTAGTGAAAAGCTATGAGATTGTTCTACAAACTTTCCCCTACTGATAAATTTAATCAAGCTTGAGTTAATTTGCATTATTTTTGGGAAAAAATTATGTTTTCTTCATTCCTGAATGTCTGCAAGTAGTTTTCTTACTCCTGTTGCAATCTTACATTGAAATCTTTCTGAATCACACAAGATCTTATATGTGTGATAGTTTTGTGGCATTTACAATTTCATTTATCAAAGGAGCTTTCATCTGATAGTGAAATAAAAAAATTTAAAATCACTATGACTCTGAACATGACTGTAAGATTGTTAGTTAGCCTTTGAGGGTATCTTAGGCGTGATGAAACAAAGGTTGATGATGTTTAGTTAATTTTTCCAATTTGAGCCTTCATTTTAGATCCTTGAAGTTTGTGTGAAAAGTGCTGATCTGGGACTCCATTGAAGCACATATTCTAGTTAAAGGAACATCCTAGCTATCCTGAAGCATTTCTATTGTTCAAGCTCTCGATTTTTTAAAAAATTCTCAAGAATCTGGTGAATCAAGTTCATTTTTGCCTCACTTCCTACAAAAAAATCATTTAAAAACAACCAATCATACCCATACTACCCCTGTTTTTCATGTGTGTATACAAATGCATATTTTTTACTACCAAAACATGTAGAAACAATCAGGTTTTCATTGTCTTTAGAGGCCTGAACCTTGCTTAGAAAATATCTCCATTATCTAGAGTGAAAACTTGTGAGAGTTAGGTTGTGTCGCATTGATCATATTTTCTTCAAGGTCTTCCTAATAATTTCACAAGGAAGGATATCTCCATATCCTCCACAAACAGTAGGCTAGAAAAAGGGTCCTCTCACCTTGGTTGAAAGGAACAACCATAAAGTAATGAGGATATGTCAAATCCTCTTGAGGGTGCTAACCATTTCTCCACATATGAGTGACAAAGAGCAATCTGCATTTCATCCCCGACTAAAAAATGACGCACTACATGCTCTTCTTGTCTCTAAGCTTCCTGCAAAACCTCTGATGGTGCTTAGCTTCTGAGGGAGAATCAGTTTGGGTACCAACAAAAAATTTACAAATATCTTGGAATTTGGAACACTAATTATCGTAGATAATACTATGAGAGAAGGACCAGACCCTTCGTCCAAATTTTTTGGTAGACTTAAAGGAATGGAGGGCAGTTCGTACATGAGGGTCACATATTATCATATGGATTCATCTATCATATTCGAGATTGATAACACTCTTCAGATCCATGGTACGATCAGGATCCACCTTCCCAAAAGGGATTTCTCTATTATTAGAGGGGAAGGACAATCCAAATATACTCATGGGTATGTTGTTTTTGAAGCCTAACCATATAATGGTGTGAATCTTACATTTCAATTACCATTAATGTTCAATAAAATTAAGTTATTTCCAACTAATCAGATAATAAATAGTACAGATAAATATATGTAGACAAATTTGTATCTAGTTGTAGGTAGCGAACATGAATTTACCGGATGTGGTTTTCCATGAGGTTTTCAAGTAAAATGTGAAATAAAATAAATCTGATACTTATATTGGGCATTTTCTTTCAAGTGGAAACTCACTTAGGAGAAACCATTTGACAGGAAGATAGGATTTTTTAGTATTTTTAATCAAATATGTTTTCTTTCATATGGGGGGCCACTGATTGATTGGTGGTTTAGGCTTATATATCAACGGGGGCATACCTAATTATATGAATTTTTCATTATGCATGAATTTTATTTACAGTATACAAGAACAAGTATAATATTTCCCATGTGGAAAATACATTAGTATTTATAATCATAGGAGATTATTGGGGTCCATATGAACAAGGTGTATGTAATGAGAATATAAATGTTGTATACTCTAAATGTATAAAAAAATAATCTATGTGTGTCTCTAATGTTTTTGAAATCATTTAAGGAATTCAAAAAAATCCTCATTCAATTGATCATGTACATCTTATGATACCACTAAATTCCATTTTAGACACATTTATGTGTAATTCCAATGTGTATAGAAAATGTATAACAACTATGTAGAATATTTATCCATTTTTTTATAAGTAGCTACCTCTTAAATATTTATCCATTTTTTATAAGTATATACCTTTGTACAACTTCTATAAGTTTTCATGACTACTAATTATGTTTTCTAATTACCATTTTTATTTTTTAATTTTTTACCTAGTAGATGATAACTTGTTTCCATTCCTTAATGTTTTTCTAGGTAAACAATATTTGATGGTCAATATATTAATTAATTCTATATATATATTCACTTAATATTATTCAACGTGCATGTACACATCATTGGAAACTCAATAGACATTTATACTTGTCTAAGAATGTAAATGTCCATTCAAAGATAAAAAATCATATCCAAAAGATAGCTTTGTAATATTATATTTGTATTATTACTAGCATATATATTAAAAAATCTATGTTAAATATGCCGAATGGTAAAATTGTAACATCTTTGACAAACTGTTAACTTTTCCTCTTTGCATTGCAAACGTTGACATGTGATTTGTCCTAAGAAGGTGTATTGTTTGGACTATCTGAAATCATGCTTGCAATGGATAAATTATTTCATTCTCTGATTCATTTTTCTGAAATGTTGATGCTTGCAAGGAATCCATTCTTCTTGAGATAGGTAAGGTTGTAAACTAGTAATGTTGTTTGTAAATTTATCTCTATCTAATAGCAAAACCCTAGATCAATTCCATTGATCTAAGGTATGTTTAAATTATTTTTATTTGATCTATATCATAAAGTGACATTCAAAAATTGAAGAAAATAAGGGACCGAGTTGCTAAATGTACACAATTTTATTGATCTTTCTTGGAAGTCCTTGCTCAACATATTTCTGTAAATAGTGTGCTCGGATCTTCTTTTTAATTTCTTAAGGACACTAAATGGCATAATAAGGATAGAGGTCTACTTTTGGACTATTAGAGATAAAACCTAAGTCCTAGATTTTTAAGATCTATCCTAACGGATATCTTACCTAAGGTAAACTAGACCTACCTTAGATCTATGTATACACTAATCCTATTGCATCCTAATCTAAGTTGTATGTTATATAAGTGTGGGATTTGGAATTAACCTAAAATAATGATAGGTCTATCTCTAACCTATTACCTAATACTAAATTACTATGTGGTATGGCTTAATCTATGATGGCGTGTTACCTATGGCAATATTAAAATGACCTAAGGTAAACACTTTCTATCTAACCTAAGGTCGGATCTTAAACTAATGTTTGTCTAACCTAAAATAATATAAGGATAGAAGGGGACCTAAGGGGTCACATGGAAAGTGGAAGGTGGTGGCGACGGTTTCTAAGTCATTTATGTGATTTGATTTTTAAATTAATGGGATAGTACTACTAGATTTGGCAGAGGCATGGAAATTAGATGGAATCCTAGTTGGCATCATCAATAGAGTTAAGTGATGCACGCTATTGTTGAAATTGGACTCGCCAACTTTAGATGCCAGTGGTGTAGAGATATAGGTGGGAAAGTAAAATTAAATTACATTAATGATCATCAGTTTTGCTAAGAAAACTGGCTTGGAAACCATGTGAGCGGATTTTTTGGGAGGTTGTTTTGTATTTCATGCATTTCAATTTTTTTCTCTGCATGGAGATATCTGGTTATTTGAACCAACAGTTCTGTTCACAATCCAGTTCTATTTTTAGATTTTTTGGACTATTTTCGATCGAATGGAGGTATAAGAAGAATTTGAGAAAGAAGTTTTCGGTTGTTGAATTTGGTTACAGAAGAAGGAATTGTCGAGGCTCGGCTAGAAATATTCTTCGAATAGACAGAAGCACTATCTAGCATGATAGCCTATATCCATTAAGTTATTATTCTTTTCTCTAAAAGTCTTCATTAAAAAAACTATGCTATCATGAAATAAATGAGTTTTTATTTTTTTATGGTTACCATGCAATCTTTCTTGAAAATTCTCTGTATTTCTGTTGAAGAAACTCTCCTTGATTATGTACAAAGTCGGTTTTTTTTCTATTTGTTTAATGGTGAATCACACCTTAAATATGGTTGCTTGAGTAAAGTTAAACATGTGTGAACCCTTCTCATCTACTTGAAAAGGGGTTTATGGAAATATAATGTTGCTTTAAGTTTTGAACTGGGTTTGTTTGTTATGGTTGTTAGAAGTTAAAAGAATATCCTCCTTTGTTGCATCTTTGATTTGTTGAAGTATTGTTACTTTTATTGGAACTGTATTGATATGGAATCTTTCATTCAGTGTTGTGTAAACACAAATCTATACGGGAACAATAAGGAATGAACCACTTCTCTTTGAATGTTTCTGTCGAAACTTTCACATCTTCGAACCTTACATTCGACGAGATCTAAGTCAACGATAGGTGAACATATTTTATGTTTTTGAGGATTCAACTTGTATGGAAACAAGAATGAATGTTTTATTAATCCTATTATCCTTTTTAGTTAAAACTCGGTTGTTTGGATCTATTTCTTTAGTGGAAACTTCTTGGAAATGGTTTCTAGGATACCTGGATTTTGGAATTATTTTTTGAATATAACAGTGTCTGAAGTTTTCTCTTTCTGAACTTATATGTATTGGGTCTTTCTTTAAGTCTTTGGAAGACTAAAATAAAGGTTGATAGATGAAGTCCTGTTAGGTTGCAGATATTTTGAGATTTGGATTTTTCTAAGTGGATATTTGGGTTATTCACGTAGATCTGTTTGAGATTTCTTGAGGTCAATCTTGTTATCTACTTCACTTTTTAGTAGCTGATTTTTTATTAAACTTACCCATTCTTGATCTGGGTAACCTAATAAGTAATTTACTAGAATCTTATTGTTGTAACTTCATGAAAAAATTTTGAATGTATTTTCAGGTTTGTAGTTCGCATTTTGTGATCTGGAACTAACCAAATCGGTTCAGAATAAAGGATTTTTTGGACCCTTCAGCCTCTTTGATCTCTGAGTAATTTGGAAGGATTAGAATGTCTTGTTGACTTAGTAGATGTGTGCAGATTGAGCCTATCCATTGAAATATAAAAAATAGTTTGAATCATCTCTATAGATGGATTGTGCACCTATAGCTAAGTCATGTCATTATTTTTTTGTACCTTATTTGAAGTTGAATGCAGATTTATCCTCTCTGTCCATCCAAAGGATTTTTTCTCTCACTTCTGTGAGGTTGTGATTTTGAGTCTATCTTAACGATTGTTCCACTTTCTCTTGAAGGAATGAATAGACTGTGGTTCCTCTGAATGAAACTTTGATGATTTAGAAGGGTTGTTGAAGGTTGTTATTTTCTTGTAGGTTGTTTGGCAAATATTGTTGTTACAACCTACTTCTTGATATGGATAACGTACTATTTTTAATGTTTTACGTCATGTTGGGGGAACCTTATTTTGGAACCCAATTTGAATAATGTAGTTGCATGATTCAGTTTAATAGTTGTTAGTGTAGGTTTTATATGTTTAAAATAGTTTAAGGATATTGGGAATGGGTTTGTACCATTCCTTTTACGACCTTCTTTACTTATGAAGGAATGTTGGAATCCTCTTTTAAAAATGATTGAATGTCTCCTATCTCTTTTATTCTTTGAGGTAAAGTTTCATCGCTGCCTCCTTTGTAAACTATAGGGGATTATGTGTTGTATTCTCCTTTCTAAGATGTGAAATGATATTCAACTTAACCGAATTAGAAGGGAATCTCTAATTTCTTTATCTTAGTTCAACCTTCCCTCTTTTGTGTAACTTGTATATAGATTTGGATCGGTCAGTTGCATTACTTTCCAGAATGCATCAAGTAGTTGTTGAAACTTATCTCTTTCTCACTTGATTTGTATTGAAGGAATTAACGTTGTTTTATATTATTAATGTTGTATGCCTTTTATTGAGGGAATACTTTCCTAATTCTAATGTGTGGACTAACTTGAGAGTTTACGTTATATCGTGGAATACGAATTAGGGTATAGCATCTGAAATGGGAATCTATTATTTTTATGTTGTAGATGATTTATCCTAAAACATTTCAAGAAGATATAATTTTCTTGGCTGTACATGTCTTTTTCTGGAATTTTCTAATGTTGAGTTTTTTTGGTTCCTTGGCTTCATAAAGTAACTCTATGTTTGGAAAATAATCGAGTTAGTTTCTGTATTACTAATTCATATTGAATTATGTAATAAATAAGTAGTAATTAATTTTATTTGATGTAGATAAGTAATTTGGTTGAAATATTACTTATCTAGTATAATGTTGTAAAGTGCTGATTACATCATGATCTTTTCTTAATGTTATTTTAAGATGATCAAATGTTCTTCTTTATTACTTATGATTTGTTTGTTTGCTTGGCTTTACTATTTCATAAAAGCAAAGTTGGTTTTATGAAATAGTTTGTTGAAGGAACATCATTTTAATGTTTAGTGATTATCATGCCCAATTCAATGAATTGACCTATGCCAAAAAAAATTGTAGATGGACTTCGTAAGTGATAAATGAAAGGAAATAACTCATATGATGTATTGGTTGCTTTAATTCTGGATCTTTTAAAGAGAAATATGATTCATCATTGAAATTTACTGAAATAAGAAAAGGTGTATTCTTTAATGATCTTGATACTAGTTGACATGAAATATGTATGAATTTCATGGTCTTGTCAAATATGTATTTAACCATGATGAATTGAAAAATATTTCAAGTTACTAAAACTTGTTATGTCATTACTCTTGTGCATTATATGAAGGAAACTTGTAATCTTATTTTTCATTGTTTCCATTCTTACCTGATTAGATCCTTATTTCTAGTTGTCATTAAATGAGTTAGAGGGATGGGATTTAATTAGAATATCCCTTAAATTAAATGCAACTTGTTTATTTTGGCATGCATGGATTTTCTTGTATCTAATTTGTATGGTTCACTAAGTGATGTTAGTGAAAGTATAATTTCACTATAATGAAGTGTGAATTGAAAAAGGGTATAATAAAACCCAACACTTAAAAAAGAAAGAGGAAGGTTCATCACCTCTTAAGCAATACCTACATAGGTTTTAAACAAATATATGGTACATAAGTTCATTAATCAATCTGACTTCATTTCTATGAAGTCTACTATAATGGAACCTGTTTGGGATCTTAAACACACTATGAATGGTTGGGTTATACTACGTAAATATTATGATGGATGTTGTTTGTATTTTTGATTATCTGAATGTTAAGAAAAAAATTATTGAACATAAAAGTAATCCCAAGTTTATAAAGTTTCATATTACCTTAACAACTCAAATGAGGATGAAAAACTTAATGGTTGGTGGAAGTAGGATTCAACAGGGTTCCTGTAATTTGAATCTTAATCCTAAAATAATTAATTACAAACAATCTCTCCTTGAGGTGTGTACATCTAGATGGGCAGTCATGTTGGATGTCGGCACACACCAACTATAGAATTGTACCTTCATGAAGACTAGGTTCTTCATGAGGATTTAGTGTTACAGTTGACATGTTACAATAATTCTTGGTACTAGTTCATCTAGATCTACATAAACCTGGACTTGATCTTACTTTCCATATAGGTTAGGTCAGGAATATGATTTAGTACAAAACGTGATTCACGATTACTTAAGATAACTAGACATACCCAATCGACTTAGGTCGATTGAGTATGTTTATATACCCTTATTCATAATGAATGGATTCCTATACTAAATCATGTTGCTAACCTAGTTTAGGGTCAAATGTTAAACAAGTGAACTAACAGAAGTTGGTGAAGACCATTCTAGATGACAGATGAATGGGGTGAAGGATGTACTCCATTAGAAAAGTATGTCGTCTAGGAATAATAACATCTATAGTATGTTGGAAATATTTGGCCAAAGTATCGCAAGTTGTTGGTTGCGTTGTCCCTATGTCACCTAGTTTAAAAAATGGGATTTGAAATGAATATTAGTAACAAACATTTAGATAGGTTTTTTAAACAAAACATTGAATACCGAGATCAAGGTAAGAGAACTAGGTATACTTAGTATACACATAGTATTCAATAATTTATGTTAACATGAGAGATTGGTAGTTCTTTGAGTCATTTACAGCTACATATGGTTATCTGTTATGAGATTGATTGGCATGGAATGTGTGTTCTAAATTATGATTATTTAGAACATAGAACATTATGTATAAATGTTTTTTTCCCTTGTTACTAAAGTTTTAAAATGGGAATGTTACTTCTTGGTATCAGAGCTAAAGCTTACAGCTCTTGGACCTATTGTGTCCATAATCTGATAAAACTTAAATATTCTTGTTAATAGAAAATGGTTAGAATAAGAGGAAATGTTGCAAACAACCCACTACCAGGTGAAGAAGCAGTAACTACCCAAAAAATCAATGAGATTCTTGTTGCCCTGTTGGACACAAGATATCATTTAGATGTACTTGAATAGAAAGTAATGGGTAATGAAGAGGAAGAAGATACTGGTAATAACAATCAGCCACCTCCTAGGGACAACACCAATTTGGTAAATTTAGGTGTTAATAACAATAATTCAATCCTACTTGATCATCTAAAAAATTAAAAGGCAAGGCTTGCAGCTGAACCCAATAATGATATATAAAGGATAATTCCACCTAAGTTTGATGGCACCACATTAGGAGATGGAGCTGAGAATTAACTAAATGAAATGGAGAAGTAATTTGTAATAAGGAACTTCTTAGAAGAAACAAAGGTAATATGGGGAGCATATCAACTATCCCATGAAGCATTTTCATGGTGGGACAACTGTAAAGCTGAGTTAAACATTGATGAAACAAAAATTACTTGGGATTAATTTTAAATATATTTTAGGAAATGATGGCTGCCACAACTTTGTTATGATCATAAAATGACCGAATTTCATAACTTATCCCAAGGAAAATTAATTGTAACAAAATACTGGGAGAGATTTACCAAACTCCTTATGTACATCAATATCAAATTGATGAGAAGTTTAGGATATAAAAATTTATCAAGGGAATTAATCCGATTATAGGGGGAGAGGTGGATGTTCATAGCCCAACTACTATGTAAGGGGTTGCTGAAAAATCCATAAGGTAGGAATGAAAATTCAAGGCAATTTTTGCTTAGAAGCAGGAATTTAGAAAGAAAGTTCCAAACTCCTCTTGAACATTTATTGCACCTAAGAAAGGACCATGGAAGAAGTCGGGTATGAAAAATAAGTTTTCAACAGATAAAAATAAGAAAACAACAACAAATAAGCCTTCTGCTAATGTACGAGATAAATTTGTCAAGAACAATAATAATGGACATAAGTCCTATGGAGGTCAGAATGATAAATTTAAGGTTGGAAATAAATTTGAGCCTAAAAAGGGACCTGTACGAGGCTATTAAAATTTTGGCAAGGATCATTATGCAAATCAATGTCCTTTGAAAAAGGATAACCATAATGAGCAACACAAGATACACGCTGCAGTGGATGACAAACATGTTGAAAAGTAAGTCACACCCATAAAGATCCCGGGTAAGTTATTTGGCAAACCTGTAACTATTCTTTTGAATAGTGGACCTACTGAATGTTTTATTTCTAATAAATTAACATCAAAATTAGAAATAAAAGATGTAAAAATGGATAAAACATGGGATGTACATTATAGAAGTAATGGTGTTCATACATTTAGTATGTGTCTTTTTGGGGCATTCCTTAATTTACCTAGTTTTTCCACAGAGTTTGATCTTTATGTTGCTCCTTTGGGGTCTTATGATGTAATCATAGGTGTTGCTTGGTTAGCTAAGCATAAAGAAAAAGTTGACTATTTTGAAAAACATATCAGTTGCTTAAGTGACCTACAGAAAACAATAGATATTCAGGGTGTAAAACATGAAATTTTAGTTACGAAATTATCAACTATGTAACTTAAAAAGGCCAAAAATAAGGGTTGTACCTTATATGCAGTAAAATATTATGAATCTACTGAAGAAAAAAATGATTTATTGGAACGTTATCCACTTTTACGAAACTTCAGGGATGTGTTTCCATAAGAACTTACAGGTCTTCCCTCCAAACAAGAATTTGAATTCACAATTGAAATCAAACCTGGAACCAATCCTATTTCTAAGGCACCTTATAGGATGAATACTATTGAATTACTAGAGCATAAGGAACAGTTACATTAAGTTTTGTTAAAGGGTTTGATTAGATTGAGTGTCTCACCTTGGGGAGTATCAGTAATTTTTGTGAAAAAGAAGGATGGTACACTTAGATTGTGTATCAATTATAGAATGTTCAACAAGGAAATGATTAAGAACAAATATCCACTTCCTAGAATATATGAACAGTTTTATAAGATGCGTGGTGCATCGTTATATTCTAAGATAGATCTTCGATATGGATATCATCAGTTATGAATTAAGGATGAGGACATTCATAAAACAACTTTTAGAACAACGTATGGACATTATGAATTCATAGTTTTAACTCTTGGATTAAAAAATGCACCCACAACTTTTATGAATTTAATGAACAATATTTTTAAAAAATACTTGGACAAATTTCTGCTTGTATTCTTGGACGATATTCTCATATACTCTAAAAGTATCGAAGAACATCATGAGCATTTGAAGATATTTTTGGAAATCTTGAGTAAGAGACTATTTTTTGGTAAGTTTTCTAAATGTTCTTTCTATGACATGAGAGTGCACTATTTGGGTCATGTTATAAGAAAAGATGGAATAGTTGTAGATCCCTCTAGAATTGTAGTTATAACTCAGTGGCCTGCACCAAAGAATGAATTTGAAGTTAGAAGCTTCATGGGTCTTGTTGGTTACTATAGGAGATTTGTTAAAGATTTCTCCAAAGTTGTTACACCAATAACTTCATTCAAGAAAAAAGATAAGAAATTTTTGTGGAATGAGAAATGTGAATCTACATTTAAAAATTTAAAGGATCAGTTAACTTTAGCACCTATTTTGGTTGTACCTGACCCTAATGGATACTTTAATGCTTTAACGGATGCATCTAGAAAAGGTCTTGGAGGTATTTTGTTACAAAATGATCATGTCATAGCTTACAAAAATAGAAAACTCAAGTTACATCAACTGAATTATGCTCCGCATGATCTAGAGCTTATTGTCATTGTTCATGCACTTCAAGTTTGGAGGTACTATTTGCTTGGTAAAATTTTTGAACTAAAAACTGATCATCTTGGGATTAAGTGTATTTTTACTCAGCCAAATTTGAATACAAAACAACGAAGATGGTTAGATTATTTATCTCAATATGATATTGACATAAGTTACATTAAAGGAAAGGAAAATAGGGTAGCTAATGCTCTAAGTTGTAGAAAGCACATTTCTGCTCTTATAACATTGAGAGCTCAGTTTAAGGATAAGGTAAAAACTGTTATGGAATTTTATTCTTATTTTTAGTAAGTAAAAACAACACTTACTGCATATCCCAATGATGTGAGATATAAGGGGTTTCACTGCGATAATAAAGGAATCTTGTGGTTTGAAAACATGGTATACATACCTTTGCTAAATGATTTAAGAAAGAAATTATTAGTTAAATTCCACAATTCACCTTTTTCTAGACACCCTGGTATTACAAATATGCTTGCTAATATAAGACAACAATATTTGTGGAAAGGGATGAAAAAGGACGTGATTGAGTTTGTGACACACTTCTTAGAGTGTCAAAAAGTTAAATATGAGCATATGCATCTAGTTGGTTTATTGTATCCTCAGAATATATCGGAGTACAAATGGAAAGTAATAAGCATGAATTTCGTACAAGGGTTACCTATGTTAAAAAATAAACATGATGTTATTTTATTTGTTGTTGATAAACTAACAAAGGTAGCACATTTTATTGCTAGTAATCTTAAGGATGATTCACCTATTTTAGCGAAAAGATTCATCCATGAGATTTTTAGATTACATGGAGTAATTGAATTAATCATATCTAATAGAGATCCAAGAATGACTTCAATATTTTGGAAAACACTTAATGTAGCTCTAGCAACTAGGCTAAATTTCAGTTCTGTGTATCATCAAGAAACATATGGACAAATTGAAATAGTTAATCAATTTTTAGAGGATAAGTTAGGAATGTATTGCATGAATCAATAATATAAATGGGAAGAGTACCTTCCATTAGTTGATTTTGCATATAATAACACATATCATGCATCTATGAAGATGGAACCTTTTGAAGCATTATACGGAAGGAAATGCAGAACCCGTGTTAGTTGGGACAACATTGAGGATAGAGAGGTGGTTTTTCCTTAAATCCTTATGGAAATGGAAAACCAAGTTAAAAAGATTCATGAACGCTTAAACGAAGCACCGGATAGGCATAAGTGTTATGTTGAATTGAAGTAGGTTGATAGGAAATTTGAACTTGATGAGAAGGTCTTTCTTTGGGTTAAAATGAAGAAGAGTTCTATAAATTTTGGCAAGGTTGCCAAGTTATCACCTCGTTATGTGGAGCCCTTTGAAATTGTCGAAGTAATCAACCCCATAGCTTATCGTTTAGCATTAACTCATGAATTTTCAAAAATGCAAATGATGTTTTCCATATTTATTTGCTTAAGAAATACATTTTGTTGGTGCTCAAATCTATCTCACCCCATTTGCCATTATTTTCCTCTTATCTGCGTATTGTGAAATTTTCTTCCTCTCGATGTGGGTTTTCTGAAAGATTTTATTTCCACTTGAGATGCTTTGAGTTGTTTGCAAAATCCAATGGTCATGTCCCTCCTTGAAGAAGTCCCCAAGTCTACCCTGTTTTTGACCCAATTTCTTCAAAGTCCGTGGGCTCTGCCATTTTTCCTACTTGAAAATTAAAAAATAACAATAATCTGAAAAATGGGCTCATTTTGGTGTTTTGTGGAAAAATCAGACATTTTTGTCCCAGGTAGATTGCGGGATAGTTGGGACATAGGTACACGTAGGATGCACAAATCTGAAATGGCTGTAAGTAGTGAAAATTGACAAAATCAGACATTTTTTTCCCAGGAAGTCCGCAGGACAGTTGGGACACAGGTACGCGCGAGACTCACAAAGCTGAAAAAGCCGCAAAAGGAACCATATGTTACGGAGAATGTGGAGGTCAATTACGTATGCATAAGGAAAAGGAATCCTGAATTAGGTGATGCGGAAGAATGTGTTTAGGAAAGCCAAGACGTGCAGATCTGATTTTGCTGAAATAGCCGCAGTGAAGAGAAAAAGTCAATGTTTGACCTCCACAACATCAAATGGCCATAACTTTTCTTTGAGCTTCGATTTTCATAAATTTGGAATTTTTGGAATGAGCATGATGTCCTCTGCATCAAAAAATATATATTAATATAAAAGACACATATTCAGTTCCATTTAATTAATGCTCATTCCCGTCAAATGACAGAAGATTCCTGGCAGTCCCAAAATAGCTGCTCGCACTCAAAAGGCCATCACTTTTGCATATCTCAGTGAAATCACACAAAATTGTTAGCATCAGAATCATGGATCCAATCCCGACGCACATAAATTAAGAAAATCTAGATGTGATGAAGGATATTTAAATATTTTTTAGAAAAACATGGCCGGGTTCAGAATAATGTTTTATTTGGTGGTTGGGAGTGCAATTAAGAGGCATGCTTATCATTCTTTCATTGCTGCAAGTCATGGGACAATATGGGTAGATGTTTGCAAGCAACAAAACATCATTTCACTCCATTAAATACCTCTTACTAGTGGTTGAAGGATAGATTTCAGGATTTCCATTTTCTCTCTCTCTCTCTCTCTCTTCTTCTTTTATATATAAGTTGGAGTGCTAGAGGTCAAAAAGGGGGGAGGAGGAGATGAAAGAAAAAAGAGAAAAATTTGACAAAGCTTGTCTTTTGAGAAGCCATCTAAGAAGCTTGTATATCTCTTTTGTATTAATTTTGATCATGTCAAGGTGTTTGCAAGTGTATAGCCATTGACAAGCTTTGCGATTGTTCTAAGAAACTTAATCAAACTCGAGCTATTCTGTGTGGATCTTATGCAAAATGTATTTGTTTTACTTCTGAATATATGCAAATATTTTTTCTTGTTCCTGTTATAATTTTGTATTAAAATCTATTCCAATCACACATGTCTCAGTCCTTATGACAGTTTAGTGGCATCTGCAATTTCATTTCTTAGAAGAGCATTCATCTGGGAGTGAAATAAACAATTTAAAATCAGTTTTCTTTCATCTGTTTGACAAAGATTGTTTTTAAGGCTCTAGGTGTACCTCAGGCATGATTGATCTTAGATTTTGATGTTTTATTGGTTCTTCTAATTCAATCCTTTGTCTTAGAATCTCATATATTGTGTGAAAAAGTGCTAATCTAGGTCTTCATTGAAGTACATATTCTGGTTAAGGGAACATTTTAGATATTCTGAAGTATTTTGTTGTCTAGACTTTCCGTTTTGTAAGAGTTCATATAGATTTTTCAAATCAAGCTCATTATGCCTCACCTCCCACCAAAATTTATTTTAAAATAACTAATCATACCCATACTACTCCTTTTTGTCATGTGTGTATACAAATACACAAATTTTACTACCAAAACATGTAGAAAAAATCATGATTCCAAATGTCTTTAGTAGCCTACACCTTGCCTAGAGAATATCTCCACTATCTAGAGTGACAACTCGTGAGAGTTAGATTTTGTTGCATTGATCATATTTTCTTCAAGGTGTCCTTAACAACTTCATTAGGAAGGATATCGCCAACTCCTCCATAACAATAGGCTATAAAGGGTTCTCTTACCTTGGTTGAAAGGTACAACCTAAAATAGTGAGGATAGATAAAATCCTCTCAAGGTGCTACCCACTATTGTCTAAATCCTGAATGCCAAAAAGTCAGATATATTGCTTTCCTGGCTACAAAACGACATCCATGATCATCTCTTCACCTCTAAGCATCCTCCCAGGTCCATGATGTTGTTCGGCCTTTGAAGGGGATTAAATTTGGGTACCAACACATTTCATATTTATCACATTTGTTAAATTGGAATTCCTTGCATGTCGAAGACCTAGGAATAATCATAGTTAAACCTATATGAGTGTTGGAAACATGCCAATTGTACTTAAGGAATTGTGAAATAAGACAATGTAAGATCTAGTGGGATCAATTTAATGAAGAAAGTGCAACTTGGGAAAATCTAGAAGATATGAAAACTACTTTTCCATATTTGTTTGAACAAGATTGATTCTATTGACTGATAAGTTAAAGTTTTTACTCTTTTTATGTCAATAAATCTACTAGTTTTGGGAAGACATTTCATATTTAAAATAAACAGCTACATAAATGCTGAATTTGGAATTTTAAAATCCATTTTTTACTCGAAACATATGTAAATAAATATAATAATTACATTTGTCCTTGATGAAAATTTTGTAACTAAGTTAATCATCGAGATGATGATTCTTTTAAGAGGGAAGACTGTAACATCTTTGACAAACTGTTAACTTTTCCTCTTTGCATTGGAAACATTGACATGTGATTTGTCCTAAGAAGGTACATATTATTTGGACTATTGGAAATAATTCTTGCAATGAATAAATTATTCTGTTCTTGGATTCATTTTGCTGAAATGTTGATGGTTGAAAGGAATCCATTATGATTGAGATAGGTAAGGTTGTAAACTAGTAATGTTGTTTGCAAATTTATATCTATTTAATAGCAATACCCTTTATCAATTCCATTGATTCAATGTATGCTTTAATTCTTCTTATCTGATATGTAAGATATACCGACATTCAGAAATTAAAGGAAATAAGGGACTGAATCCTTAAATGTACACAATTTTATTGATCTTTCTTGGAAGTCCTTGCTAGGAATTTTTCTGTAAATAGTGTGCTCAGATCTTCTTTCTAATTTATTAAGGACGTTGAATGGAATAAGAAGGATAGAGGTCTATATCAAGACTATTAGAGGTAAAACCTAAGTCCTAGATCTTTAATATCTATCCTAACGAGATTCTAACCTAAGGTAAATTTGACCTACCTTAGATCTATGTCTACAATAATCATGCTGCATCCTAATCTAAGTTGTATGTTATATAAGTGTGGGATTTTGAAATAACCTAAGATAATGATAGGTTTATCTCTAACGTATTACCTAAAACTAAATTACTATGTGGTATGGCTTAATCTATGATGGCTTGTTACCTATGGCAATATTAAAATGACCTAAGGTAAACACTTTTTATCTAACCTAAGGCCAGATCCTAAACTAATGTAAGGATGGAAGGGGACCTAACGGGTCACATGGCAAGTTCAAGGTGTCGGTAACAATTTGTAAGTCATTTATGTGATTTGATTTTTGAATTAATGGGATGGTACTGCTAGTTTTGGTAGAGGCATGGAAATTAGATGGAATCCTAGCTGGCATAATCACTAGAGTTAAGTGATGCATGCTACCATTGAAATTGGACTCTCCAACTTTATATGGGAGTCGCATGGAGATATAGGCGGGAAATTGAAATTAAATGGCATTAATGATCATCAGTTTTGCTGAGAAAACCACCTTGGAAACCATGTGAGCTGATTTTTGGGAGGTTATTTGGTCTTTCATGCATTTCAATTTTTGCTCTGCATGAATATATTTGCTTCTTCGAACCAAAAGTTCTATTTGTAATCCATTTTTATTTTTAGCTCCTTTGGACTATTTTCAATCCAATGGAGGTATAAGAGGCATTTGGCAAAGAAGTTTTTGGTTGTTGAATTCGTTTGGAGAAGGAATTATGGAGGCTCACCTAGAAATATTCTTTGAATTGACAGAAGAACTATCAGGCATGATAGGCTCTATCCATTAAGCTATTCTTATTTTCTCTAAAAGTCTTCATTAAAAAACTATGCTATCGTAAAATAAATGGGTTTTTATTTTGTTATGGTTACCATCCAATCTTTCTTGAAAGTTATTTGTATTTCAGTTGAAGAATATTTTCTTGATAAGGTAGAAATTGGGTTGTTTTCCTATTTATTTAATGGTGAATCACACCTTAAATCTGGTTGTGGCTTGAGTAATGTTGAACATGTGTGAACCCTGCTTATTTGCTCGCAAGGGGGTTTATGGAAATATAACGTTACTTTAAGTTTCGAAATGGGTTTGTTTGTTATGGTTGTTTTAAAGGTAAAAGAATATCCTTCTCCATCACATATTTGATTTGTTGAAGTACTATTACTTCTATTGGAACTGTATTTAAATGGAATCTTTGGTTCAGTGTTGTATAAACTCGAACCCATGTGGGAACAGTAAGGAATGAACCACTTCTCTATCAACATTTTTGTAGAAAATTTCACTCCTTCGAACCTTGCATTTGATGTGATAGGGAAAATTTTAGTGGCGAATACTCGTAATATGGTGAATATTTCATTTTTGAAAAATTTTAAAAAGCAAATTTTCATGCATGGGTCTGTGACCTATTCGCCTAAAAATTACACTTTAATTTTTTTTAGGGGCGGCTTCGCCTACCCTTGAAAAATATCCCCTATATAATCCTAGATTATTCGTCAGGTAGAACACTTCTACTTCACATTTTGTCAACAATATGATACATCCCGTATTGTAGACACGTGACAAGGGGGTAAGTTATTGACACACGACAAGGAGGGGTTACAGACGCACAACAATGGGGTTATTTGTTGACATGTGACACTGACAGATAGTTGTCATGTGACAAGGAGGTAGTACAGATATTGACGCATAGCAGATGCATGACAAAGAGTTTTCTGATGCGTGACACAAAATTTTTTGATGTGCAAGCAGAGGGTAGAGGCTTGCAGATGCATGACAAAAGATTTGTTGTCATGCATCAGAAAAATGCATTGACGCGTGTCAAAAAACCTTATTGACGTGTGTCAATAACCTTGTTGATGCACATCAAAGAGGTTTGTTGACACACATCAATGAGGATGCTGGGATATTTTTTAGATGTGTAAGTAGAGGGCGGAGGGTTGCAGACGCGCGACAGGAGATTTGCTATTGCGCGTCAAAAAAAATGCATTGACATGCGTCAACAGACCTCATTGACATGCGTCAATAACCTTGTTGATGCATGTCAAAGAGGTTTTTTGACACACGACAATGAGGATGCTATCGGATAGCACCCTCATTGACGCGCGTCAACAAACCTCTTTGATGCGCATCAACAAGGTTGTTGACGCACGTCAATGAGGTCTGTTGATACATGTCAATGCATTTTTTTGATGTGTGACATAAAATCTCCCATGCTATGTCTATAGCCTTCTATAAAACCACTTGAAAATCAGGTGAAATTTTTTCATACAACCCCCCAAAAAAAATTGCCTTCCCGCGAAACCGGTTTCGGGGATATTTGCCAGGTATTTTCCACCTCCGATTTCCAAGAGGTCTCTTAAAATGAATCCTGTGATGTGAGCCAAGTTGATAATGGGTGAATGGATTTTCTGTTTTCATGGATTCAACTTGTATGGAAACAAGAATAAATGTTTTATTATTCCTCTTATCATTTTTAGTTAAAACTGGTTTATTCAGATCTAGTTATTTTGTGGAAACTACTTGGAAATGGTTTTTTGGGATACTTGGATTTTGGAATTATTTGTTGAATATAATAGTGTGTGAAGTCTTCTCTTTCTAAACTTATATGTATTGGGTTTTTCTTTAAGTCTTTGGAAGAATGAACTAAAGGTTGATATATGAAGTCTTGTTAGGTTGACTATATTTCGAGAGTTAGCTTTGTCTAAGTCAATATTTGGGTTATTCACGTAGCTATGCTTGAGCTTGCTTGAGGTTGATCTTGCTGTCTACTTCACTTTTGAGTAGATGTTGTTTAATTAAACTTACCCTTAGGTTGTTTGGAAACTCTTGTTATAATGATTTAGAAGTATTTTTGAAGGCTATTATTTTCCTGTAGGTTGTTTGGAAACTCTTGTTATTGCCACTACTTTTTGATATGGATAATGTACTGCTATTAATGTTTTGCGTCATGCAGGGGGAACATTATTTTGGAACCCAACTTGAATAATGGAGTCACATGATCGGTTTAACAGCTATTAGTGCATGTTTTCTATGTTTAAGAGAGATTAAGGATGTTGGGAATGGGTTTGTACTAGACCTTTTATGACCTTCTTTACTTAGGAAGGAATGTTGGAATCCTCTTTTAAAGATGATTGGATGACTCCTTTCTATTTTATTCTCTGAGGTAAAGTTTCATCACTTCCTCCTTTGGAAGTTATAAGGGATTATGTGTTTTATTCTCCTTTCTGAGATGTGAAATGATATTCAGCTTAACTGAATTAGAAGGTAAGCTCTAATTGTTTTATCTCAGTTCAACCTTCCCTCTTTTCTATAACTTGTATATAGATTGGATCGGTCAGTTGCATTACTTTCCATGATGCATCGAGTATTTGTTGAAACTTCTCTCTAATTCATTTGATTTGTATTGAATGAATTAATGTTGCTTTGGATCATTAATGTTATATGCCTTTTATAGAGGGAATACTTTCCTAATTATAATCTGTGGCCTAACTTGAGAGCTTAGGATATATCATGGACTATGAATTAGGGTATAGAATCTGAAATGAGAATATGTTATGTTTATGTTGTATATGATTCATCCTAAAATCTTTCAAGAAGCTGGAATTTTCTTGGCTATAGATGTCTTTATATGGAATTTTGTAATGTTGAGTTTGTTGGTTTCTCCTTGATAAAGTAACTCTATGTTTGGAAAATAGTGGTGTTAGTTTCTGTATTACTAATTCAGATTGAATAATGTAAGAAATAAGTAGTAAGTACTTTTATTTGATGTAAATAAGTAATTTGTTTGAAATATTACTTATCTAGTATAATGTTGTAAAGTGATTATTATATCATCATCTTTTCTTAATGTTATTTTAGGTTGACTAAATGTTCTTATTTTATGGTTGTTATTACTTATGATTTATTTGTTTTCTTGGATTTAATGTTTCATAAAAGCATAGTTGGTTTTATGAAACAATTAGTTGAAGGCACATCATTTTAATGTTTAGTGTTTATCATGCTCAGTTTAATGAATTGACCCATGCCAACAATTTTTGCAGATGGACTTCGTAAGTGATAAAGGAAGGAAATAACTTATATGATGTATTTGTTGCTTAAATTTTGAATCTTTTATAGAGAATTCTTATTCTTTATTGAAATGTACTATAAGAAGAAAATTTGTATTCTTTAATGATATTGATGTTGGTTGACATGAAATATGTGTGAAATTAATGGTCTTGTAACATATGTATTTAACCATGATGAATTGAAAAATATTTGGAGTTACTTAAACTTGTTATGTCATTTCTCTTATGCATTATATGAATGAAATTTGTAATCTTATTTTTGTTGTTTCCATTCTTACATGATTGGATCCTTATTTTTGTTTTTCATTAAATGAGTTTGAGGGATGGGATTTAATTACAATATCCCTTAAATTAAATGTAACTTGTTAAGGTGGCATGCATGGATGTTCTTGTATCTAATCTATATGGTTCAATAAATGATGTTAATGAAAGTATAACGTAACTATCATGAAGTGTGAAATGAAAAACGGTATAATAAACTCCAACACTTAAATAAGAAAGAGGAAGGTTCATCACCTCTCGAGCAATACCTCCATAGTTTTTGAACAAATGTATGGTACATAAGATTGTTAATCAATTCAAATTCATCTCTATGAAGTCTAATATAATGGAACTTGTTTGGGATATTAAACACACTATGAATGATTGAGTTATACTAAGTAAATCTTATGATGGATGTTGTTTCTGTTCTCGATTAACTAAACATTAAGAAAAAACTTATTGAACATAAAAGTAATCCTGAGTTTTTCAAGTTCCGTATTACATTAACAACTCAAATGAGGATGAAAAAATTAAGGGTCGTTGGAAGTAGGATTCAACAGGGTTGCTTTAATTTGAATCTTAATCCAAAAATAATTAAGTACAAATGACCTCTCCTTGAGGTGTGTAAATCAAGATGGGTAGTCCTGTCAGATGTTCACACATGCCAACTATAGAATTGTACCTTCATGAAGACTAGGTTCTTCACGAGGATGCAGTGTTGCAGTTGACATGTTACAACACCCCTCGGTACTAGTTCATCTGGATCTACATAAACTTGGAATTGATCTTAGTTTCCCTCTAGGCTAGATTAGGAATATGATTTAGTACAGAAAGTGATTGACGATGACTTAGGATAACTAGACACACCTAATCAACTTAGGTCGATTGAGTATGTCTATATACCCTTAGTCATCATGAATGGGTTCCTATAGTAAATCATGTTGTTAACCTAGTTTAGATTCAAACCTAGAACAAGTGAACTGATAGAAGTCAGTGAAGACCATTCTAGATGATAGAGTAGTGGGGTGAAGGATGTATTCCATTAGAAGAGTATGTCATCTAGGAATAGTAACATGTACATTATGTTTGAAATATTTGGCCAAAGTATCGTAAGCTACTGGTTATGTTCTCTTATGTCTCCTAGTTTAAGAAATGGGATTTTAGATGAATATTGGTAAGAAACATTCAGATAGGATTCTTAAAGAAAAAACTCAAAACGTAGATCAGGGTAAGAGAACAAGGTATACTTAGTATACACGTAGTATTAAATACTTTAAGTTAACATGAGATATTTGTTAGAAACTGAGTCATGAAATGATAAATTGGTAGTTCTCTGAGTCAGTTACATCTACATATCGCTATTTGTTATGAGATTGATTGGCATGGAATGTGTGTTCTAAATTATTATTATTTAGAACAGAGAACATTATGTATAATTTTTTTTCCCTTGTTACTAAAGTCTTAAAATGGGAAGGTTACAATAATTATTGAGGCACCTATTCTATCTACGTCATTTTTGCAGAATTATCACTAGATGATCAAACAATAAATTTTAGAGATTTCCTTATCAATTTGAACAATAAAAGATAAAAAAATCATATAATACAAATTACATGGTGTATTGTATCATAGGACTCTTTTGGCATCATGGACTTTATAAGATAGCTATCTATTATAAGAATGGCTAATAAGATCCCGTTAAATGATATGGTTCACTTGGTCGATGAAGATATAGTGCCCACTCCTGTTCGACACTTATTATCCTATTATTTTGAGTTATCATGGACTATAGACATAGAACTTATTATGTTATTTTAGATTAGCATGATGTTAGATGGTAGACATATTCTGACTATTGATATGTTCTTATTCATATTATGGTTTGTATGGATTCTTAGAGGCACGGATAGAAATTTTGTATTGAATATGATGATGTTTTGTTATCATATATATATATATATATATATCTATATATATATATATATCTATATATCTATATATATATATATATATATATCTATCTATCTATATCTATATATATATATATATATATATATACACACACACACACACACTGACATTCAATATTATCATCATATTGAACATGTTTTGGTGTTCGAACTAATCTTGTGATCTCAATGATATTGATGAAATGGTATAATTGAAATGTTTATGAAATTGTAAATGAATGATAACATTTCTTAGCTTTGATGATGATTTCATGTTATGATGATATTATTTATGGATGTGCATGTATTTTATTGTTTATGTATTTAATGCGTCCGGAAGGGTGAAGGAGGTATTGTTTGATTTTGTAGGGGATTGTATCAAAACAAACAAAGCGGGGTAGGAGACCAACCATAGTGGAATATCTAATTATTTCAATGATGGTAACTAAGGATACTTTGTGTTATGTGATTGTTGTATGCGGTTAGGATGTTAGGAGGTCCACATGGGGTGATGACCTAAAATTGTGGCCAAGGGGGATATATTTTTCTTTCAGTTTTATTTTGATTAATTATGAGTATAATTTTAGCCTATTGTAGGACCTCGTCTCTCTTTGGTACTTTCGTCACTTTTTGTAAGTGTAATATGATCATACAAAAATTTAACACAATACTCTATTGAGCTATTCATATCATGTCTGAAGATACAAGGCGAGTTGAATCTATATTTTAGACTTGATGACAAAGGGGGCATCATCTTATTGGTAGCGTAGTACCAGTTCTTTCGATAGTCTTATGTAGATTTTATCGTTAGGTTCAGTTTATCAATTCAATTAAATCTATATTCATTGGTCTGTGTACATCTGCAGCACCACCACCTCACTCTGGTGCTAATTATCTCCCACTATCGAGTAACTTCACAAACGATTTTACATTTTGACATCAACAAATTCTTGTCGGTTTCAACTATTTCGGAGACATAGCCGTTAGCTATTTGGCCCAGCCAATCTTAAAAGTAACCTACTCAACACTATATACCTATGGAGGCATGCACGGTAGTATATAATTCATTTTCACGGTATACCTCAATTTTACCATGACTTATCTAAGAAATCCATATCATTATTGTTCCATAATTACATGAATCAGCAACATCTCAAGTAGATTTTGATGGTAACTTTACTCGTCCTATAGTCTACAGGCGTTCTCCTACTGTTGTCATACCATCGCTTGACACAACTTTTATTCTGTACACTATGATCTGGTCTAATTTGTGTCCGTGGAAGACAGTTATGCGAGTTAGGATCTAGGTGCTGCATGTCGTAAGATGGCTTCCCGCGGAAATATCCCTTTTTTTTTTTTTTCAACCACACAGAAATTGTATTAATGACCTTGGGTTTGAGTTTTCGAGTATTTAGTGAGACGTTAGATGAGTGAGAACTGCTACTGCCTGCACTGCCGATACGACATTAGAACTCGAGACCTCTGTCTATCCTTGAGGTACCTGGATACCGAAACATCCACAATACCAAGTGGACGAGATCTTGTGCGGCACCGCGAATGTGAACGTCAGTTCGCCACATAGTTAACTAGTATCGCTCGACCTATTATCACTATACATCTCGCCTAAGGACTCTGCATTTTTTGACTACGCACAGGCTTCTATAGAGCTTCACCATTGCCACACGTTCCTGATGCCTTCATACGTAGACACGACTAGCTGTCTTGCACTACATACTCGCCCCTTTCCATGTCTTGTCTATCTCTCCCCCTTCTTGTCAATTAATATATTCGGCTATTGCATTCTCTCCCTCCTCTCAACTTAACACCCCTTTCCGTCTTAAATCTATTTTGTACATTCCTCGTACTTAATTACCCTCTCTTTCTTTCTTCAGCTTCTCCCCCATTCTCTACCTTCTTCTCCTTAATACTTTTTCCCTCTTCCTCCCCCCCTTCCTTTTCCCTTGTGGTCTTTTGCTCTTCCTCTCGTTTTTGCTTTATTGTTTATCCTTCATTTTACCCCAAATTTTTCCCCCAATTTCCCGACGCTAACACTTTCCATTGCAATACCCTCTACCCACTCCCCCAATTTTCCCTTTCCCCAATAACCCCCAATACCCCCCACCCTCTACTACCCCCTGCTCCGTGCTTGGCACTGTCTCGTTTTTAATCCATCGCTGCTGTTCCTCCGGGTTTTAGTTTCTTTGTACCCCCCTTTCTTTTATGTGCTGGAATTTGGTCTGAGTCGGCTATTAAATGGCGTGTCGTGACACCGGGGGGGGCGAGGGCCAGAGCTAAGGGACGGTAAAGGAAACGAGGGGCCCGAGGGGCAACGAGGAACAGAAAAACCTCATTCCAAGATGTGGTGGGCCCACACAAATAGTCGTTACAATACCAAATAAGTAGAAATGAAACTTAATCTATTTCTAATATTATTGTATTCCTTTCCACCAAAAAATGGAATCTATCAACAAGGTTACTCATTATCATTTAATACATCTTTCCACTACTGCTACAACCATTTGTTCAAATAACTACAAACAACTTTATTTAACATTTAAATTTGCTAAGAATACATCATTAATGTTTACAACTTCTATGTTACTCCTTCATTCTTACAATGATACAAACACTTATAATAATAGTGAACTTTCCTTTTTGTTTAGAGCATAGCTCATTTCCTTACAGTGCAAAGAGATTTCTTTTCCACATTACATTTCAAATTAATAAACAAATATGCAATGTAACTCTTCTTTTAAATATAATATTACTAGTCTTTCACCTAAGTAGGGATTACATGAAATCTTTTCTCACAAAGAAGGATTTATTTTGAATTCAAAAAATCTCCAAGTGCCAATTTTTCAATAAGAGCTCCACCATTTCTTCACTTTGATAACAACAACAAAAAATGGGGGAGAGGCAGCACTCTCCACCCAACAAATAATACAATGAGGAGAGGAAGCTATCCTCCTCATTGGCCTCTAAGCCCCAACCAAAATGTAATAATGGATTGATCTAACTCATGGAAACTATCATAAATCTTCCGCATCAAAATACAAAAATTCACAAAAATTTCAAAACACATTCAACACAAGATATAATCACAAGAATGAAACTAATAAAATACACAAGGCTTGAAAATGTAAAGCCAATAGAGAAAGGATCTATGGAGAGATCACTTATGCCTCCCAATGGGATTAAGTTCCCACCTTAAAACCCTACAAAAATACATCTCAAACCCCTACACAAATATTTTGTCTCCTTCAATATCCTCTTATGCCTTCCTACAATTTCTAACGTCTCCCTCAAAAGAACCAAGTAAGACATGCAAGAATTTTCTTATCCAAGGTGGGGCACCCAACCCAACTCCCTCCCAAAACATGAAATAAACTATTATACCTTCCTACATATAAAATCCCCATAGCCTTATTCTACACCATACTTAGGCATTCTACCCAAAAACCCAACAAGCATACCCAAAACATTCAATAACATAAAAATATACACATCCGAGAGAAAACAAATTAAAAAATAGTGTAGTTCCTACCTTTACATGGTAGAACTTGATCAATGGATCACCCTCCAAGCTCCTGCAAGCTCAATCCAACTACAAAAATCTATAAAACTTCAACAAGCACTCCAAAATCCTCCCACTCCAAAAATAAAAGAGTACAAATGAAAATAAGTAACCCCCCAAAACAAGAAAATAAATTTGCATATATACAAAAAGGGAAGAGAAGGGTGAGGTGGTTCCATGTAGGATGCACATAACTTATCCTCAAATCCACATCACAAGTCAAATCTCAACTCGTGGAAACTATCATAAATCTTCCGCATCAAAATACAAAAATTCACAAAAAATTTCAAAACACATTTAACACAAGATATAATCACAAGAATGAAACTAATAAAATACACAAGGCTTGAAAATGTAAAGCCAATAGAGAAAGGATCTATGGAGAGATCACTTATGCCTCCCAATGGGATTAAGTTCCCACCTTAAAAACCCTACAAAAATACATCTCAAACCCCTACACAAATATTTTTGTCTCCTTCAATATCCTCTTATGCCTTCCTACAATTTCTAATGTCTCCCTCAAAAGAACCAAGTAAGACATGCAAGAATTTTCTTATCTAAGGTGGGGCACCCAACCCAACTCCCTCCCAAAAACATGAAGTAAACTATTATACCTCCCTAAATATAAAATCCCCATATCCTTATCCTACACCATACTTAGGCATTCTAACCAAAAAACCCAACAAGCATACCAAAACATTCAATAACATAAAAATATACACATATAAGAGAAAACAAATAAAAAAGGGTGTAGTTCCTACCTTTACGTGGTAGAACTTGATCAATAGATCACCCTCCAAGATCCTTCAATCTCAATCCAACTACAAAAATCTCTAAAACTTCAACAAGCACTCCAAACTCCTCCCACTCCAAAAATAAAAGAGTACAAATGAAAAGAAGTAACCTCCAAAGCAAAAAATAAATTGCATATATACAAAAAGGGAAGAGAAGGGTGAGGTGGCTCCATGTAGGATGCACATAACTTATTCTCAAATCCACATCACAAGTCAAATCTCAACTCGTGGAAACTATCATAAATCTTCTCCATCACAATACAAAAATTCACAACAATTTCAAAACACATTAAACACAAGATATAATCAAGAGAATAAAACTAATAAAATACACAAGGCTTGAAAATGTAAAGCCAATGGAGAAAGGATCTATGGAGAGATCACTTATGCCTCCCAATGGGATTAAGTTCCCACCTTAAAACCCTACAAATATACATCTCAAACCCCTACACAAATCTTATGTCTTCTTCAATATCCTCTTATGCCTTCATACAATCTAATGTCTCCCTCAAAAGAACCAAGTAAGACATGCAAGAATTTTCTTATCCATAGGTGGGGCACCCAACCCAACTCCCTCCAAAAACATGAAATAAACTATTATACCTTCCTACATATAAAATCCCCATAGCCTTATTCTACACCATACTTAGGCAATTCTACCCAAAAACCCAACAAGCATACCAAAACATTCAATAACATAAAAATATACACATCCGAGAGAAAACAAATTAAAAAAATAGTGTAGTTCCTACCTTTACATGGTAGAACTTGATCAATGGATCACCCTCCAAGCTCCTGCAAGCTCAATCCAACTACAAAAATCTATAAAACTTCAACAAGCACTCCAAAATCCTCCCACTCCAAAAATAAAAGAGTACAAATGAAAATAAGTAACCCCCAAACAAGAAAATAAATTTGCATATATACAAAAAGGGAAGAGAAGGGTGAGGTGGTTCCATGTAGGATGCACATAACTTATCCTCAAATCCACATCACAAGTCAAATCTCAACCCCAATGAACAATAACTTGGTGGTTGAGACGAATTACAAGTCTCTTACATACAAAATCCAAACCCACACCCCCTAAGGACATAATTTAAAACCAATGTACAATCAAAGTGCAATTAATGTCACTTTTTGTATTACAAAACACATAATGGGGTCTATTTTTATCACTCAATCCATAGGTAGGGTTGGTATATGAAATTAAGAGGTGTGGGACAAGCTTAGATTATTCCACAAGCCTATAAAAAAGGCCCTTAAGCCCAAATACGAAATTCAAAGGTAAGGTAGAGTATACAACACTCAAAAGTCACTTACACTCAATCAAAATTATAAAATACAAAAGATTAAAAACTCTAATAAATGACATCTTTTGTCACATCCCGATAATAACTTAATAAAAATATTAAATCATACTTAATAAAGGCACATTAATCAAGAATAATTAAATAAATTACATCACCATTTCAATCACATACTCTACAATAAATAAAATATAAAGGGAAAGATTTACACACAAGCTGATGGTCACAATTGGAGGTCATCCCCCACATAGGGACCCCCTAACAAATTAAAACAACAAAAAAAAAACATTACACAAGTTTCCATGGTGACCTTCATTGTATCCATCTAGTATTTTGTTGTGGTTGGTCTCCAATCCCCTTTTGCTTATAGTGATATAATTACCTATAAAATCACGCAATACCTCCTTCATCCTCATGACCACATCAAATATATTAAGGATAAAATATTCACACATCAATCAATAAACATCCTCATATAACTAAGTCATCATCTCAACTAAACAATGCTATCATTTGTCTAAAATTTCAACATCCCTCAATTATATCTTTTATCAATATCAACAAGATCACGAGATTAGTTCAAATGCTAAATCCTACTCAACACGACAAGAATTACAAATGTCAGTAATATATATGCCAACAACACATCATAATCATCAATATAAAAATGTCTCTCTATGCCTCTCAGAATCCACAAAAATCATACTAAGAATCAAAATCCATCAATAGTCAGAATATCTCTATCATCTAACATCATGCTCAACCAAAATGATACAATTATATCCATGTCAATAGTCAATGATCCAGAGGGATCCTCATAGAGACAAACACCGATATAAGATCTTCTCAGAAATTGTTGCAATCATTTTTAAAGCGTGGAGAAAAATATATGATTCCGACGACAGTTTGTTTGCAGGAAACGAAGCTCGTTTGCAAAAGTTATAGCCCGCTGAAATTTTTGGGCAACTGGCGAAATTTGGAATTTTGTGCAGGTTGGACGTGTGCACGCTCGCCTACGTGTGCACGCTCGCCAAGTGTTGCGATCATATTGCGACACGTGGATGAATTGTGTGACGTATTAAAAAATGGGTTTTGGAATGCCAGTCTTGGACATTCTTTCTCAGACAAATGGACCCCACTATTTACTGGTTGGGGGCGCTCAGCTAGGTTCGACACACTTGATTATGGAGGGGTGCCTTGGCCTCCTTCTCATTTAACCATTCAACCAACTGGTGTATATAAACCTCTATATTTCCTTTTGCACCATGCATGTGGGACATTGGTTTTGTATTATTTAAATTACCCACTTTGCAATTTTCCACACCACATTTCTCAAACTATACAACGCATTATCTATTCCACTTTCCATGCATATTATAAACTGTCCTCCACTTAAGTCTATACCATACGCATATGGGGGGATTGTTGCTGCCCAAAACTAAACTATGCGCTAACCCCAATGCAATGCCCCCTGTCCTATCTACAGTGCCCTCCACATTAGGCTTAGGCGGATTTTAAGCCAATCAACAACTGCACCTTCCAAAACATATAAAGTGTTGACCAATTTTTCATGCGACTAATGTGGGATTATAATCATAAAAGGATAAACTAAAAGTCAAGGAGGGGAATGGAACTCGAGTGGGTTGAGTAAAAAGATAAGCGCCCAACCGGTTATGCTAGGAGGCGCATAAACAGTATAAAAAGGGTGATATTCTATTTGTAATGCATTCGGGACTGTGTAGTAATATTGTAATGCTCATATCTTGAGTTAGGAGTGGAGTTTGAAGGAGATGTAAAAATCAACCCCTGTTATTTTCAATTAGAGGAAGACTGTGAGAAGGTCAAAATTTTGTAGAATTCTTAGTAAAGGATTATTTTCAAGATTCTAATCGACTCGGTCCCATTCAATCGGACCCGGAGATGTAGGCCACAAGCACCGAACTCCGTTATCAATTCTTGCGTCATGTTGCTGGTGAATCCTCTTCAATTTCTTTCAGTATTTGCACAGTACTTGTAGTTTTTATTCTTTTATTAAAAATACAAAAAGAAATAATGCATAATTTTTATATCGAAAATCAATACAAAGCAAGAAAATGTGTGTACACAATTGCTAGTTAAATTTGGTTTTCAGATCATTGGTATCAGAGCTGGTTGTGACTGATTTTTTGGTTCATTTTAACGTGTTTTGGATTGCAAGTTGTGTGTTGGATGTTAACAAGGTCTCAATCTAAGAAGGGTGAAAGAGAATTAGTTGAAGGAGATCCCAAAATTGGTACCAGATGATCTCGAAGTCGTACAATGGCGGATCGAGAGGAACTGGAACAAAAATTTCATCAATCCTTCCAACAGATGAAGGAAATGGTGGAAGAAATGTACCAAGAAAGGAAAAGGGAAAAGGGGACTAGAGAAGGTAAGAAAGAAGAAAGCTCTAGTTCTGACATTCCAAAAAGAGACTCCTTAAAATCTGATTTTCTTTCATTAAAGTTAGATATCAAGTTTGAATTGCCTATGTATACTGGAGAACTAAATGTAGAGAAGTTGGATAACTAGGTCAAGCAAATAGAAGTATATTCGAGGGTTCAGAAAATTGTTGATGATGAAGCAAAGATTCATCTGGAAACTCTTCGGATGGGTGGAACAACACTCATTTGGTGGGAGAGTAAGCTTCAGGAAGTGGAAGAAAACAAAGGTATAGAAATCACTTCTTGGTCTGAATTTGTTTCAAATCTTAGGCAACAATTTTATCCTCTTGGTTATAAGCAACAAGCTATGATGGCTTGGCAAACATTAAGACAAACTAAGGGAAAAAGTGTTCAAGAATACACACAAGAATTTACGAAAAGGGCTCTAACTCTAGGAATTTCCCTAAACACAGAAGAAACACTGCTCAAATATATTGGTGGATTGCATAGTTATCTAAGGCATATGATACTTGTTTTAGGTACTACTAATCTTGATGCAGTATGTGTTCAAGCAACCCATCTGGAAGCACGAGGGAAAATGACAAAGGAGTCCTCTTTCTCTTCTTTTAATCAGAAGAACAAGCAATCTGAAGGAAAAGGTTCGAAAGAACAAGGAAAAGGAAAGGGTAAGCATAAAACAAACTCTACTGTTAAGAAGGAAGATGAAAAACCATTTTGTAATCATTGTAAAAAAAACCATGATGAGTCTAAATGTTGGAAATTACATCCTAAAAAGAAGCCTAAATGGATGGTTAAGAAAGGAAAAGAAAAGAAAACAAACACCGTAGTGCATGATCTTAGTTCTGATTCAGGTGATGAAACCAAAATCACAGCTATGGGTTTACAAGGTAAATCAACTCTTTCAATTTCCAACAATAGCACTACATATGTTGCATCTTCTTCTAGTAAACAAACTACACCTGACGATAAGAAAACGAAATGAGCTTTTCCACATTAGAGTAATTTCAAAGCATACAAAAATTGATACTCTTTTTGATAGTGGATCTCAAGATAATTTGATTTCAGAGGAGGTTGTTAAAAAACTAGGACTCAAAACTACACCACA